>VYZM01018944.1:66435-136929 GCA_013398915.1 Dromas ardeola
AGGAATAATTTCTGTACTTGAAAATATAGAACTGTGTATGTGGGTAGTCGTGCTAAAATGCTTCTCACCAAATTTGAAGAAAAAGGCATCATTGATTTTTCAATTTACTTTTGAGGATACTGATGACCTTATAGTAAGGTTTAATGAAAAACCCAGTATATAATAACTGTTCTCTTCACTTTTGTTTTAGTATATATGTATTTATGATTATAGTGGTCGTTCTTAGAAGCACTAAGTGTGGTTTTTGTTGGGGAATGCTCAAATGTCCAGCAGAAAGGTTGTCTCTGAATTTAAAATGGATTTGAATAAAATTCAGACCATTGCAAGATAAGCCTGCTCTTGTTTACTCAGGAAACCAGTAGAATTTCTGTAACATTTTTCCACTGCCTGGCTATAGGTAGAACTTTTGTTGGACCACTTCTGCTTGGCTTATGCCACAGTTAATTCAATGGAACTTCCAGAAACTTTTCCAGTGATCCTTGTTTGAGTCTCAAAAGCAGCATTAGGCATAAAAAAAACCCCAAACCCAACCTAGGGAAAAAAGCTGAAAAAGAAGCTAGAATATACAATTCTACGTTATATTGTTGAATTGCTCAAGAAACTGTCTTTTTCAGTTTCCAGGCTACAGCTCTGTAAACATAAACTCTGGTGCATTGTTAACCCAACCTTGCAGAAAGCGCTCTCTAGCCAAAAGATGCTATCAGCAAAGGTGTGAATGTGTCAGTTAAAATGAGATGAGTTGGTACTTCCCATGATCTGTTTGTTTTCAAAATTTTAGAGTGTTAAAGAAAACTGTGTTAATTCTTAGTCTGCAAATTGAGTAGGCCTTGATCTGCAGTAGATCCATGTTGAAACTTGCATATTATTTGGTAAGTGGAGCTAAATCTTACAAGTACAAGTCAGTTAAATATGCTTGCAACTAAAAGCAGAAACAAATTTGAGATGCTACTAACTGAAATGTCTTATCCCTTATAAATCTCTCTGTAATCTAACAGAATTCTGAAAACTCCTAAAGAATCTGGAAGGAATAGGTGAACAGGTTTGTATATGATGGCGTTTCGGCTGCTCGCATTGAATTTAACTTAAGCCCAGCAAATTTTAATGAAAAAAAAATTAAATTTTACTGGAATTTTCCTGATTTTTTCAGAGCCAAATTTAATTGCTACCATTGACTTTGGAGAGCTTTGACTGAGAAACTTTGTTGAAGTTTTTTGTTGGCCTGACAATTAATACAATTCACTGGCAGAGGACAGGCTCTTGCTACAATAGAAAATAGCAAGCTAAAGGAAGAATGTGATGCAAATTAAAGGGATGATGTAGTATTACTTTGTTCTTACATAGCTTGAGATTTTTTTCTCTGACAGACAGCCATTTATTCCTGTGCCCCGTACACACCCAATTCAACAAATACTTCAGGCAATACAAAGTCATTTTAATTAGTGTGTTCTCCCTGTATTACATTGGTATGTGTTCTGCCATTTGCCAAATCAACACAGCAGTAGCTGCTCATGCAACTGTGGTCAAGAAGTATGTCTGGAGGAAAATATAATTTCTTTTGGGCAACGGTATCATTTCAGAAGCTGTGGTGGTTTGAACCCAAGCTTTGAATTGCAGTTGCAATAATGGCTACTGCTGATTCTGTGTTGAACCACGCTGTGCAGTAAACTATATACCTACAGGCTTACCTGTTCTTCTTAAGTGGCAGAGCAACAGCAGTTTTTCATGGCCAACATAATGCCAAAATAAGATCAGGGGCCTTGGGATAGGTATTCACTGTGCAGATTTCAGTGTTTCTCAGCCTCTCCAGGAAAGGGCAGAAGCTAAGATAAAAGGATGCTGGATGGCCAGATCCAACCTCTGGACCATAACCTTCCAGATGAAGAACGACCTGGTCTATAGATTTCAATTTTGAATAGAGTAAGAAGCTGCATTTTAGTTTGATTCCTGTCATCTTCTTTATTAGCAGAATTCTATATGCTCTGATACATTCTTAAACTTCTCCAACGTTCACAAAAAATTCTTCTCAATCTTCTATTCTGTTGTTGCACAGCAGCACTGTGGGGTTCTGAAATATCCTTGCAGAATTTTACTTCCTTTTCTTCTTCCTCCTACAACAGAAATTCTTCCCATCTCACCCTTTACATCACCTTGGTGGATTTTCCTCCCCAGTGTACTAGAAGAAATGCCATTAGAAGCATGCAAAGCCTTTTTATTTTTTTATGAGTCTTTCGAATCTCTCACCTTTCTGTTGACCTAATAGCTTGTCAGCTGCACCTCACCTTCTTTTTCTTTTATAGAATCTTTAGTATTATTCATTTTGAAAGAATACGTAAGTTCATGGGGATACAAACCTGTTTGAACTGCAAGAAATCTGCCTCCACTTATATAAAGCCATGTTAGTATGCCAGGGCAAAAACACATTCGGCTTGGTTGCTCACTAAATGTCTTGAAAGGGGATGAAACAATGGACAATAAGGGAAAAAACAGACTTCTGCAGTAGAAGGGAGAATTTTGTGTATTTGTGTATTATTCTATGTGCAATGGATGCGAGGAAAGGGTTCTTCCACATTCTATGATTCACGCTTTATATAAATAGATTAAAAAAATGTGAGGGAATGTTTCACAAGTGCTAGCAGATGCTTGTGGAACAGAGAGAGATAGGCAGGAGTAAAAGACCTTCAGGAATATATTACTTCCTTCTTGTCATTGCAGAACTATTGAGATATATGTTATTCCCAGAAAATGCCTGTCTTCATTCAGAACTCTTCATCAGGTGTGTGTGTAAGGCATACTCCAGCCATAGCTCCTTAGGAAGGCTGTCAGCTGCTTCCAAGGCACTTCAGGTACGTGCTGAAGTTTCTGCCCTGCTTCCAGTCAGCTCAGAGTACTGGCAGCATGACTGTGTGTGGGACGGCTGTGGAAACCCGGTGAAACTCCGTACTTCTATGTGGGTAGGGAACCTCAAAAAGCTGAAAACAGGGATGAAGTAAAGAATGTTTGTAATGTGTGATCGTGAGCAAGAGAGCTCAAAAGCATGTCTAAACTGCAGACAAAATGGTATTTCAATGATGTATAGATTATGGATGTGTTTGAAAGATGTATGTTATGGTATTTAAACTAAGTAAGAGGAACATGAATTTGAACTGCAATAGAGGTCAAAAGTCCCGAGTGCCACATGTACAGTGACTAAAAACTGAAAGTAAAATCTCTTGGGAGCAAGAGAATTCATCTCTCTGTCAAAGGTGAGTCAATACCATCCCAGTTTGCTATGTGTTGTGAGGACCTTGAGGTGTTGCATACTGGAAAAGCTCATACAATACCTTCTCTTCAAGTAAACTGCAGTCGAGCTTGCATCAAAGATAATTACCTGTCATCTTAAACAGATTCTCTTCAGTACAAATCAGCTGTGCAGTGCCTAATCCTCACCAGAAACTCTATTATGCGCATCATCATTTGTTCTGGCAAATGCTTGAAATCTCTGGTCAGAATGAGCTCCAAAGATAATTGCCTCATTGCATGCAAGTGTATGTATGAAAAGGTTCCAGCGAATGCCCTTCCTAATCTTCTGTTCTTGCAGTGAAGGCTCAAGTACTTTCTCAAATCACGACGTCTAGTAGCGTTTTCAGAATTGTTGCCCTTCCCTGAGTCTCCCTGTGTGCCCCTGTGCCGCTGGTACAGCTGTGAGCAGCAGGAGGCCTTTGAGAAATCTCTGCACAGAATAAAATTTGCAGCATCTTGGCAGATTTCATGTTTTCAGTGTTAGGTCGTTTCAGATCTCTGGAGAGACTATCAAAGCAGTTAAAAGCATTATTGTTTTGATTCTAATTACATAGAAGGTGTACCTGGTGGTTAGGTACAATATGAAGCTTTTCCCACATGAGCTTACAGTGGTGGCTGGTCAGAAGCAAGGAAGCAAGAGTGAGTAGTGCCGCTTCTCACGGTTATGGTTAACAACCCAGGTGCCATCCCATCCTAGTGGTTAAGTAGTATATTGCAAATGTTACCCTTAAGGCCTCTTTAAAAAGTTACAACCTCTTAGAAAGAACTGGTATGTTTTAGGAAACTAAGAAAATAACCTAAAAGAGGGAGAATTAAAGAATAAAGAATTAAAGACCTAGATCCTCTGTGGCTGTAAAAGCATAAGACGCTACTTGTTACAGGTATAATATTTCTTGCATATATAGCTCTTTAAAATAATGATGCCTTGTTTAGGAACCAGGCTTGTGGGTTTTTAGCACAAACAACTGATTTTTTTTTTGTTTCTGTTGTTCATTATTAGTAGTACTAATATTGAATATTACAAGTGTTACATGTTTAACTTGCAGATCCTGAAAGCTTTTACCCTGTACTGTTCACTTTTATCACTCATCAGTCAGTATTGGTGTTATGCATTCAGCCACTCATATGCATGAGCAACTGATGTGCACTCAGATGAAACTGTCTCCTTTTTTCTAAGTTAACGTTAAAAGAAAAAGTAATCATAGGAACACTTTTTTTTCTCATTTTATTTGAAAAGTATGGAATAGTGGGCACAAAGTTAAGCTACAGGTCACTTACAGAGATATGAAGAATTTAGGTTTGAATTTTTTGTTATTATTGCTGTTTTTAAAAATAATAATAGAAATATTCTAATAAGAGCAAGCTGTGAATTTATGATGATGGTGTTAGAATAGAATAGAACAACTGTAACTAGAAGTTAAATAGATGTAACTAGAAGGAAGTTAAAGCCAAAAGGCCTGAAGTACCAAGGTATGGTATTTTATGGCTGACTGTTAGTCACAATGTGTATTTGTATGTTTAATCAATACCAGGAGAGATGTATTATGTTAATGGAGTACATGTGCTTAATGCATACTAAATAAGGCATGTTGTAGCTGTATGGCAGGTTGTGTTGTGTGCAACACTGTAAACATATCATAAGCAAATACATAAGAATTTCAACCAAATATCGGAAAATTTTTCATACGTTCCTCTGCTACATATCTAGTGGTAGACCTCTGCTTTGATCATCTGTGAGCTCCCAACAACATTGACAGGCTCTTCTTTTTGAATCTGCAGGCAAATTAAAGTCCTGTTTATAAGGCTGGTTGTTAGCTGTCCATCAGTGTGCTCATTGACCGCACAATAATAACACATCAAAACCCACGAAGGGAAGCACGTGCCTCTCTTTCCACCTTTGGCCAAAGCCACATTATACATTAGAGCTTCTTAAGTGGGGAACTGATCCATTCAGTGGGCTTTATGTTTTGGAAAGCCAGGATGTTGATATCCCAAGTTCAGCATTATGACTTAATTGCAGAGTCAGGAAGGAAGAAAGAAGAGGTGGAGGAGGCAGTGATGAGGAAAAGGATTGATTTAAAAGGCCTACTGAATAAATTATTGGAAATTGATGTGAGTTCTCATTAGGATGCACTGTGAGTAGGGAGTTTTCCTTATCTTTACTGGGACTCACATCTTTGCTATTTAAGTATGAGGCACGTGACGAAAATAGTAACTGTTCTCATTTCCCCCTCTGTACTAAAACTGGAATAGGTGAACTGGAGCAGAAGCCATTCACTAGTTTCTGTTTCTGAATAGCATCTCAGATCTTCCATTACCTAAGCAGAAATATTTCTTAGTCATGACAAATCATCTGTCCCATTGCCTCTAACTGGGGCAGAACTGGAAGGAAAAGCTATTCCGGTGAATACTGAAGTCTCAGTTCCCTTTCTTGCTCTAATAGGCTCCTATGCTAGTGGAATAGAATACAATAGAATTTTGTTTGCAGCAAACTGCCCTAGAAACATGCCTTCCCAAAAGGCTCTGGGAACTTCTAGACTAAGATGCAAAAAATCTTTCATGTTCTTCAAAGAAGTCCAGCTGGAGCCATGTCAGTAGGCAAACTCCTTTTGCCTTCTTGGTCCGGTGGTCTTGAGTTGGAAGCACAGTGTAGATTTGGGTTCCCTGGGACATCTTGTGACGCAAAGTCTAGAAGTGCAGTACTGGGGATGTGTATGAGAGAGTAGATGTGAGATTTTTTTCCAACTGAACGTGGATCTACAAATCCAACACCGTAAAGAGTTGGCCTTGAGAAAGTAAAGTAGCAAGTAGTGTTGGAACAGTAAAAAAGCTAAGGAGACAGCTGAGAGGTAGAATAACAAGAAAAATAATCTCAGTTCTTAGAGAGTTTTCTTCATCATTCTTTCATCATTAGAGGTACAGTTGGAATGATAGCACAGTCAATTAGGTATGAGAAACAGAATAAATACTACATCTTTCTGGCTTTACACACTCCAATTTTAAATGCTGTATCTTATATTTTGTTCTTTTAATAACATTAAATAGAATGGATCTATTGTCCGGAAGGAGCTAGAATTGTTCAGATTTTTTTGTAGTTAGCAGTTTCACAGAAGACCTTGTTTAATAAAAGCATCTGAATGTTAGAAGTGGTTAACTTCTGAATGTTAGAACTGGTTAAAGTGAAATGTTGCGTTTAAAAATATGACAGGAGTACAACAATGTTTGCTTAGCTTATTTCAAGAAAATGAGATGGGGAAAGTAAAGATAAGAGGGAGATTAGTGTTATTGCTAACACTGGATTAATTTTTATATATAGCATTATCTGTAGTCTCCCGTAGTACAGAGAAAGAAAAACCTCTGATCTTGGCTGTTACTTCTTCCTCTGCAGAAGTTAAACTTAGTTTCACTGTGGTCTCTCCTCTTCAACCCAGCCTGGAAGCTCCTGTCTCCTATTTAACCAGTGCTTATTTCTACAACTCCTGTACAGACTTGGAACACACCACCCACTCCACCTGAAGTCATTGCTTACTGGTTTTAATGGAATCTGAATCAGGAACTTTATATCTTCTGTATTTAGATTCTACATTTTTACATCGTTCATACCAACAAAGTATCCCTTGTGGAAAATTCCCCACAGCTTTACATTTTTTAAAAATCATAAAGTTACTTTTGCAGAACCAAATTATAATTTAAGATTTATATAACCTTGAATTCCATTGAGCCCCAGTTGAAATGCTGTGAAATCAGTCATTGAAACGATTTGCAGAACTTCAGATAATACAGTAGACTGAAGTGATTAGGTTAGGGGTTAATTTGTGTTAAATGTGCTGTGAGATAAAGCTTCATGACAAAGAAAAATGCGAACGCAAAATGCCAGAGCTCGTGGTGTCCCTAGAAGTTATTCCTACTCCTTGGTGCTGGTTGAGGCAGATTCTAGATTATAATGTGACATAGAGACACCTAGGGGAGAGGACTTCCGTGGTAGGAGCAGCCTTGTTAAGCCAAAAATATCTTATTTTTTTAACCTCCACAACAGAAAATATGTTGCTGTAGATGCAGTTAGAAAAAATCCAGTACCTAAAATTCTATTGTATGTAAAACTTGGGTATCTCCTGACATACTTCAGTCTGCAGACTTAAGCAGCTGAAATTCTACAGAAATGCTCCAAGGCATAATTGCACAAAACTACTCAAATCATGATGTTGTTATTTATGTAAATTTTTCTGAAGTAAGTATTGGTGAGTGTCTGTTTTTATGTAGATGCCCTGTATTTGGCTATACTAGACTCTGTGAATGCAGATTTTGTGCATGTCAAGCTGTGCCATAGTATGAGAGTTTTCTTTGGATTGTCTTCTTTGGTGAGAGTGGCCTCGAGATAGAATTGCCCTGTTGGGCTGTGATTTCGGTGCTGGGCTGTAATAACAACCGGCATGTTATTCGACAATTGACATTCCAGCATTAGTTAGAGATCTGTAAATAAAACAAGTTTCACTGATGGTCTCTTGGTCATTCAGACTGGGGCTCTGGCTGGAATGCACTTGAGCTCTCCCCCGTCTGAATGCCTCGCTTTCTTCCTTGGAGGGGGAGAGAAAGTGCCTCTGGTCCTGACAAGAAATGCCATCTTTCTCCCACAGCCTACGAATTAAACATAAACCTAGTCTTGTCAGGCTTCCTGGAGGAGTTACTAGGGAGACATGAGTTTCTCCAGAAAGTGATTGAGAGCATACTTATTTTCGGAAATTGTTTGTCTCCACTTGTTTCGCTGCAGATGTGCAGAGGTGACTGAAACTGTGTAAGACGAATAGATTCAGCTCTACGGTGGTATGCTGGATGTTGATGTTACTGAAATCTTGTAGGTGTGGAGAAAAAAGAGCAGAATGGGTTATCAGCTGTGTAATTTCTTACACAGCTCTGATGTTTTCAAAGGTTCTCAGTATTTCTGTAAAAAGTTACATCTTGGAAAAATTTGTGAAGTATTTCAGTACGACAAACTTCATTTCTACAAGATAAAATCTATCCAGAATCTTGTTTAAATAGTGCTAGTAGGAAAACACATGTTTCATTGTACGCATGGTAAGTAGTCAGAAAGTAAATATTTCTTTAGGTGACCTACTAATTATCTACAAAATATCTGCTAAATTTCAGCCGGTCTGAAATCTTTCATGCAACTATGTATTCATAAAAGCTTTGCCTTTTTGTGCTGTTTTTAACATAATCCAGTATGATGTCTTGAAATTCAGTACAGCTACTGGAAAGAAACACTGGTTCAAACAAAATGGGTTATAAAAACATTTTAAAGGATTTAATTTGTAATCGTTACAAAGACTTAGCTGAAATGTTTCATGCTGTGATAGATCATTTAAATATTGTGATATCAAAGGCAGTTGAGTGATGTACTGAGAGCACAAATTTATTAGCTATTGCCTAGTATTATGTTATAATCTAGTCTGTTTGAGTGTGAGTGAACATGTACGCTGAATGAAAGCAAAGGGAAGACTAAATAAAGTCTGAAGTCTCAGCTCTTTGTTGGTCTATATTCTAACAATATAGACATACTGCAATAAAGTTGCTTAAGCTTTCATTCTTCTTTTTTTTTTTAAAATATATTTTCACGAAGACAATGAAATCCACATGTGTTTAAGACATACTTCATTTGATTGTTAGATGGGGCATGATCTTCGGAAGCAATGAATTTCGCTCTTAACTTGGAACTGGTGACTACTAAATGTCAGAAATCTTTCCTCCTAATTTATTTTCTGGAATATTTTGGTTGCTGCTAATAAGCTTCAGTACTGGCATTTAAGGAAATGAAGTACAACTCTAGATCATTTTAAAGTGATTCGACAATTTTTACAACAAGGGAGGAATTCACATTTTTATTTTCTTTTTAAAATAAAGCATTTGTGTCTGAGGTTAGATGAATTAATTTTTAACATAAATGTATATCACCAACATTTCCCACTTAACTTCCTAAGTATTGTTTTCTTCCTGGCTAATACAGTTGTGTTGAGTGCTTGTGTGTTCAAAGGGTTGCTCTCTCCCCCCCACCAGTAATACCCTGGTGGTTTCAGTGAAGCAAACCCCGAATTGCCTGCTTAAATAACAGCAGGAAAAGTCACTCATGCGACTAAACATAGTATCAGGATTCCGTCTTATTGGAGGATCTTTTGCTTGTTTGTTTGGCGGGTTGTCTGTTTGGTGTTTTTCCCCTTGGTTTTCATTTCATTTTCATTCTTTCATATCTTGGTTCAGCAAATTAATAAAAATACAGCATATGAAAACAAAGAAAGTAAATGTGGACATTCAAATCCCTAAACTCCCAAGCTGATTTACCACTACTCCGCAGTGCTAGCAGTAGTGACTGCCAACCCAAAATATTACATTGCTGTTGGTTTATATGTGTTTTGTGTGTCATATAACATCCTGCCATGGCTTCCTGAAGGGTCGGTCTGACAGGCTGTGCTATCAATGCTCTCACTGCTGTTCTACCCAAGAAGTTCTTATAAAGTCAAGCATTTTTCTTCACAGCCGTATTGGGAGTGAATGAAAGGGTATAGTTATTTGCAAGGATGTTAACCATACTAGAGTCTGATTAGTAGGTTCTAAAGATGTCCAAGGATTAAAGTGGAAAAGTGGGAAGTCTCAGGGAGCTATTACTGTGATGGTCTTCCAGTGGAGCAAATTATACGCTGAGCATAGTCTAAGGATTTATTGAGCACTGTGGCTGTAAAAACAGAAATCAAGAAATAGCAAAGGAAGCTCATTGAAAAAGTTTTGATTTTGAAAAGAAAACAATGAAGAACAGCAATTAGCATTAATAATTAAGGAGGAAAGGTATTTGACAAGATTACCTTCTGTTTAAAGAGTCTGTTTTGTGAGAATTAAAATACTGATGCAAATCGAATTTTCTTAAAGCTTTAATCATCTTGTTAATTCCCTTTCATTAGAAAGTCCCTAGTCAAAAGTTCCTTTGAAAGCCCAGCTAGAGAGATCTTTAAAATTTGCCTTTATTGCATGTTTATCTCTCTCTCGTGTGGATATTCCAGTGAGCAGACTTAGAGAGTTCTCAAATGCACAGAAACGATTGGAAGAATTCAAGTTAGTGTTGTGCAGTTTTAGATGAGGTTCAAAATTCATGGACTGTTGGTGTCAGAATCCCATCAGCCTCCTAACAAAGTGGGATGTTTAGTTGGTGGAGAAAGGGGGGAGCAGGAAGCTGGTGTGGGGGGAGAGCCGTTATGTTCAAATAGAGCTTGGCTTTTTCATGATGTTCTTTCTCGGAAGAAAAATAATTCTAGAAAGGCCTGCACCTTTTTTGGAGGAACTAGTTATATTGACCCATAGGTCATAACTGTTACTCAGATTAACAGCAGATGCTGGAGGAAAATGTTACAGTGTAATTTGTACGGAACAACCTGTGTACATTGTAAAAGCATAAAGAAAAGCAATTGAATATCTTTCATGCTGAATTGGTAGTGTAGAAAAATATTATAAATCAGGGTGGAATGTTAAAGAATTATAATGGATGAAAATGTGCCAGAGGAAAAATATTTCTTCCTGAAAACCGAAATAGAATTCGAATTTCTTGAATTTTACCTAAAATGACAATTACAATATTTACAATGAAAAAATACAGGGGGGAAAAAACCCTACAAGCAGTAAGTTGGTAATTATGCACTTGCAGAAAACATGCACTCTGCATTTTTTAAATTCCCTAATTAAATCCTAATTAGCATGTGCACTAGAGTGTTAATTCTTGCTTTTATTCCTCTAGGGCATCCCTACACCTTCAGGAACATAAGCTTACTCAGATATGTAAAAGATAATTATCAATAAATAGGACTACCACATAGTATGTTCATTATGTTACTTATTTGTTCTGTGCCTGCTATTCTATTAGCCGGAAAAGCAATAGAATTTGTTTTGTTTCTGGTTTTGTATGAATGCATTCAGCTTTATCGACAGAATATCACGGCAGCACAAAAGTTGGTCAGCATATTTTCAGGTGATAACAACACTGGAGCAATTTTTGACGGCAAAATCCAAGTTTAACTGCTTGTGCTTTTGAAAACATTTCCTAAAGCCTAGAAATTTCTGTTGATAGGCTGCAAAAGTGAAAAAAAAAAATAAGTGGACGTTTTAAATAGATGGTCAATTCTCTGTTATGCAGATCATTAGGTTATTTCTATTCTCATGCCAGTATTCCACCTTTTGTACTACTTGAACTTCAGGTTGACTACTTGGTGGTTTGTTCATATTTACAAAAGCACTAAGGGCTACAAAGATGATTAGGGGACTGGAACACCTCTCTTATGAAGAAAGGCTGAGGGATTTGGGTATCTTTGGCCTAGAAAAAAGACGGCTGAGGGGGGATCTTATCAACACTTACAAATACTTAACGGGTGGGTGTCAGGCGGATGGGGCCCGGTTCTTTTCAGTGGTGCCCAGTGACAGGACAAGAGGTAACGGGCACAAACTTGAACACAGGAAGTTCCACCTAAACATGAGGAGGAACTTCTTTACTTTGAGGGTGGCAGAGCCCTGGCACAGGCTGCCCAGAGAGGTGGTGGAGTCTCCATCTCTGGAGACATTCAAAACCCGCCTGGACGCGTTCCTGTGCAACCTGCTCTAAGGTGACCCCGCTCTGGCAGGGGGGTTGGACTAGACTATCTCCAGAGGTCCCTTCCAACCCTATGATTCTATGATTCTAACTCTCTTAATAAACAAAAGGTATTAATTAAACACCCGTATTAAACCCCAAAAGGTAAAAAATCCAAACATTGAAAATAAACGAGCAGTGTGATTTCTTGGCAGCCACTAATAAATCAGCCAGTGGAGTTGTGTTAGGGAAACAGATGGGGTTACTATATGAGATATGTTCTAAGCATCCTCTCCATGGGGCTGAAAATCTCACTCCTGAGGCCATGCCTAATCCAGCTCATTAGTGTTTAGGAAAAGACAGGATTTGGATTGCATGGTAAATCATTTGTACAAAACAATCACTAGGTAGCATTCTTTGTTGATCAAAACAGGTGTAGATGATCAACTGTACTTCATAAGGTGAATTTTTTTATTTCTGAGGCTGGCACTTTGCTTGTATTCAGCTTTTTAATTAGAGTCATTTGATAAAGTGACTGAAAAAAGGTGGTTTTCTTCCATTCATTTTTCTGTCCCTTTCTTCCTGCAGCAGGGATGCTGTCACCATATGTGATGGTTTACAGTTCATTAAGTTCTTGTCCTGAATGTCAAAGGGGCTCATCTTTTTTATCTGAAGGAGCTGTTTTTAGAAGTATTTTGCCAAAAGTACTAAGTTCTCACATTTTTCTTAATTGCAACTAGTCTTTGAATGCAAGGTTTGAACCGCAATGAACAATGTAAGCTCAGCTGTCCTTGCCATTAAGTAATCTGATCTGTAGTAACCAATTATTGTTGGGAAAGAAAGTTTTCTCTGAATAAAGTAAAATCGATAAAAATATACAACATATTAGCATTTGCCATCTCTAATGAGTGTCAATCCCATTTAGAATTGAATATCTATTTTATTGTATGTGTTTTAGTGTATTTTATTGCATGTGTTTTAGTGACTTTCACTAAAATTGCTAAGATTAATTTTCCTTAAGCAATTAGAAATAATTTCTGAAATTCGCTTAGACTTTTGTTGGTCAAGGTGTGCTCAGCTGTAAGAAAATAATCCATTAACTGTAGGACATTAAGGCTAGGAGGTGTGTAAGAAATCATCTTATGCATCCCTTTGCACCAAAATAGCTGTTTGTCTAATGTGGTTATAGCAACAACAAATCAAAAGGGTTTCTACAGCCTTTCTAGAAATCTCTGAAGGCTTAGTACCTCTTTTAGTCAAAAAACTTTTCCTAATATCTAAAGTAAATCTTTGAACCAAATTATAATGCCTGTCATTTGTTTTTTCCTGCCCTCCATAGGATGACTGTCATTTTGCAGATTTTTGCATTGTAAGTCTCTCATGAATCTCACTTTAATGTTTTCCTTTGTAAATCAAATACATCAAGTTCCTTCAGTTCTTCTTTATATGTCATGTTCTAAAATCTATTGTCGTTATTGTTTTTCTCATGTAGAGTCTGCAATTTGACAGCATCTATTTTGGGGTCTCAGAACCTGGCTCACACTATCAGTGTCAAGAATGATTTTCTTTCTGTGTTTTGCAGTCCTGCTAGTACCCCAAGAGTGAGCTTGTCTTTGGTTTTGTTTTTGTTTGTTTGTTTGTTTGGTTTTTTAACACTGATTATGTTCTAGGCCTTCTATTCTCTTCTTCAGTTTTGCTGTCTGGCCCCTTACTCCTTATTTTGTCTTGGTGCATGTCATAACTTACTCCCACATGCAATGTTTTGAATCTGCCTTTACCAAATTTCACCCTAGAGGTGTTATTGACTTTGTTTACAATTTGTAAAGATCATTTTGGGTCACAAAGATCCAGAGTGCTTGCATGTCCTCCTGCCCTCTTTCACACGTGCCTTTTCCCCTGCCCCTCTTCACTGGAGGATCATTTATATATTGCCTGGGTGGAGCCCTGTGAATTTCCAATGCCTTTTTTCAGTTCAGAACCAGAATATTGGTAATTGTTCCTTGAACATATCTTTTAAATTAATTAAGGATTTACGTCAAGGTTTTTTTCATCCAGGTAATATTTCCCTAGCTTGCTTATGGAGATTCAATATCTAGCAGTGTTTAAAGCTTTATTGAAGTGAGGCCGTATTACATCTACTGCTCCTACCTTCTCAATTAAAGCAGTTACCTGTAAAGGAAGGAAATTTAATTGGTTTGTCACAGGTTGCTCTTGACAAATCTATGTTGACTATTTCCATCAATTTATTATTCCGTAGGTGATTATTAATTGATTGTTTAATCAATTTTTTTTCTCCAGACTCTGTCAAGCAATTGAAGTTGGGCTGGCTGATAATTATAATTCTCTCCTTTTTACTTTTTGGATGGGAAGTGAATCTGTACAATGTCTGTACTCCTTTTTGGCTTCCATATTCTTTGTTAGTTTTATGTAGTATTGCACTGAAATTTGCTTGCGCCATTCCTTTATATACATCCTTAGTCATATGCCTTTTTATTGCCATTGTAAATTTCCTTTTGATTATTAATTCTCTAAAGAATATCTTCACCAATTCTCCTTTGTATAACCATATCTTATTTTCTTTTGTCATCAGTGTTTCTACAGCTCTTCATTCACCTCTCCCATTCGTCTGTCTGCCTAGACTCACAAGATTGAGTTTAGCGTGATAAGGATCTAGTGTCTTTCTTATAGAACAACTGTTTCATTTTCGAACCAAAATGAGACTTCATCTTCTTAAGCTTTATAATCTTTGCCTTGTTTGTATCCTTCCTAGTGACTTGGACATAATGCACAGTCAAATTTCACTGCCTTCCTGTAGATTGTGGATTCCCTGCCTCTTGAGTGGCACTTAGTGCCTGGCTTACGACTTAAACGAGTGGGAAGGTTTAGACCGGAGGATATAGGCCAGGGCAAGCGCATCATAAGCACATCCTTATGTGAGAGTTACCAGCAGTTTTGGCAACATGATATTTTCTGCACTTAACAGCTCAAAAATCTCTGCTTTCTTCTCTCCTTTGGTGGCACACTGAACTAGCTCCTGTGCTGCTTTCATTTATAGAATGATCTCTTCGTTGTTTTTTTCAGTTCTGAAGTCCTTAGTCTTAAGATTAGTGAATGTTTAAGAGCTTGTCTAGATAAGGCCTCTCAATAGAAATAATAGACAGATATTAGCTCTCAGGTACGTGTATAGTTCATTTACTGTGTTTTAGAAACTGTACATAAAGAAATGACCTTTGCCCTGAAGGTCATAAAATTAGTGTTCAGATTAGTTCAGTTAAGGGCCACGAGTCAGGTTGGATCCGAGACAGAAACAGGATCCTGAAATGGTGTTTTCTCTTTTTCTCTAGAATACCTTCTTTAACCACTCTACATTAAGTACTGGCTGCTGTGTGTGGCGTGATCTCCACTACAGAAGTCATTCGCGGTGTTCTGAGTCCGTACTGTCTCTTGAAAGTAACTGCCACCTTAGGAAGGTTGAGGCAGGCAGAGAGAGTTGGGGTTGTTCAGCCTGGAGAAGAAAAGGCTCCGGGGAGACCTTATAGCCCCTTCCAGTACCTAAAGACCCTACAGAAAAGATGGGGAGGGACTCTTTATCAGACAGTGTAGCGATGGGACGAGGGGTAGTGGTTTTAAACTGAAAGAGGGGAGGTTTAGATTAGATATTAGGAAGAAATTCTTTACTGTGAGGGTGATGAGCCCCTGGAACAAGCTGCCCAGAGAAGCTGTGGCTGCCCCATCCCTGGAGGTGTCCAAGGCCAGGTTGAACGGGGCTTGGAGCAACCTGGTCTGGTGGGAGATGTCCCTGCCCAGGGCAGGGGGGTGGAACTAGATGATCTTTAAGGTCCCTTCCATCCCTAGCCATTCTATGATTCCATCAGCACACAATTTTCAGTTGGTGCACACTTTTCAAAAATTACTTTTGCTTGGTTTCTCCTGTTCATGAGGGTACACTGGCTGGGGGCAGGGCACACTTTCTGAAATGGTTCAGAAAGATTCCCATTAGGCCCCCATGAGGAAAAAATATTTTGATTAAGAAATTTTGGGGGTCAAGCTTGAGGCTGTCTAGAATTAAACCACACAGCACTGGACCACTGCTTTGTTTTGTTTCGCACTATTTCTTCTCAGCTAATTTTTTACTTTTCATAGTAAAGGGAAACTAAAAATCAGTTCTCCTACAAACTCTGGACTAGCTAGACTTGATGATCCTGTTTAGGCAATTGTATTCAAATTTGCCTTCTGGATTTAACCTTTGCTTCTTAATACATGGTCCTTATTCAAACAAACTTTGGGATTTAGCTTGAGAAATAGCTAAAATGCTTCCTTGTAAAGAGATCTTTCTAACCAGAGTTCTGTCTCACAGTTTCTATACTGTCACCTTGACACGCTCTGGGGTTTTTTTTCTCAAGCCTTATTGATCATTTACGCTTGCCTGAGTGTTAATAACATCGTCTCTCACCAGGTAATTTCCATGGAGCTGCAGAAAAACTTAGGGAAAACCACTGCAAAGCAAAGGCTGACTTACACATGGGTCACACGCCCACATTTAATAGAGATATAGCTATGCCACAGCTCGTGAGCATCCAAGAAGCCATTTACAAATGACTCTTTGTCAATTCAGGACTGTTTTGCCTCTTTCATGATAATGTGACTGAGCCTCAAAACCAAAATTAAATAGAGCAAATGCTGTATATTAAGTGTTGTAAGATCTTAAATTTATTCACTTTTTTCAAGAAATAAACACTTCTCTAGAATTTAATAATTTTGTATTAATGTTTCTTATCATTGCTAGAAAATGCAACGACATAGAAATTGTCCAGCTGAATTGTTTAAAGCACAATAATGTGAATACCATTATGCCATTGTGGTCCTTTCACCTTGAAATCCTTCAGAAAGCAATTGGCCTAGAACAACATGGAATAATAGATATTCTGCATCTGAGTGCTGTATCCCAGTTATCTTAGATATACAGTTTTAACGCTTACTCTGTGCTCTACATGCAGTAGGGGCTTTGAGGGAATATGTGGATCACCTGCCAATTGTGAAAATACTATTGTAGAAAAAATAGTGATGTGATCATTCCCCAAAGTATTCTTGTCAGAAGAAGTTTCATATATTTAATACATTGACATTGGACTGTGAGTGTTGTCGTGGCCTTATTATGGAAGGTGCAGTCTTCAGAGATACCTTCCTGGCAATTTAATTGCAGAATAAGAAGTTACCAAATGTTAAATAATGTAAATATACTTTGGGATACATATAATGGTGTATTTCATAATAAACATGCAGTTTAGATACATATAATATGTGTGTCAGATCAATACAATTGCCTAATACTACCGTCCATCTATCTAGATACAGATGTGCAAACATGTATGAGCCTAAAGTTTGAGTTAAGTGCACGTGGTGTTAAAGCCCTGCTGCAAAGGGTGTTGCGAAGGCCTGCTCTACAATTCAGCATTGAATATCCAAACAGAACTGGCCTAGAGAGATATTTATTCTAAAACAATAGTGAAAATTATTCTCTGTATTTTGATATTCCCTAATTTTGAACATTATTAGTTGTTGTTAAACTATGATTTGGGGATTGATTTTCATCAGTCTGTACATTCTGTAAGAGGTTGTATTCATCAAGCACTTCTTCCCACCTCCATGAATGTTTGCACATCACAGAACACTGTGAAAATAAACCTCTGCTATTAGGCATTGAACCTTTAAAAGGCTGCACAGCGGGGAGCCATGTAATTCTTGGACATTTAGTGAGTAGGACTGACATGTTGGAGGATGCAGGCAGAATAAAGCAAGAGGAGGACAAATCGGTGCGAATATATATTGGACTGTGCTGAGAGCAGTTGGCTCAATTCTGTGCTCTTCTGTAGAATTCTGTTTGGAGTTCTGCAAACCCTCTGGCTTCTCAGTTCCCTTCTGGAGATGACAGTGAAAACATTACAATGGGTGCTGATCAAGAGCTTTTGAAAGAATGTCTTCCAGAAGAAAAGAAAACCATTACAGTACTTTATAGCACCCATTTTAAAAGATTTTGAATAAAGTACTGGATTTTTCACTTGAGATCACTTTTTATAGTGAATGTATAATATTACACATTAAGCGTACTTTTAAACTTTAAAATGTAAATGAGTTAGAATATTAAAAAAAAAAAAAGTTTTTTGTTGGAAAGGTGTCTTCAGGCCTTCTGGAGAACTAGGCTGTATGCAGATGTGGCCATACCGAAATGCTAAAAATGCAGTTGCAGCATGGTTTTATCCTAACCGACCTCTACACTACAGTCTTTTACAGTGTCTACCCTATGAGCATATGAGCTTTCAAAGTTTAAAAAACCAGTAAATTGCAAGCAATACTGTAATAACTTATAATTTAGGCTATTCATGCAGAAATTGAATAGATGACATTGTAATCATTGCAGTAGGATGCATACTTTATTACAGTACGTTTTTAAAGTATCCCAAGGAAGGTTGTTCATGCTTCACTAGTCAGGGATCATTTCTGTTAAACAAGAAAAATAAAACTGTTAAGTGCTAGATCATTTACCTGGCTGTTGAGTTTAAGCCCATCTGTGTATTCTGCAGTCTCTCCTGAAGAACGCGATAGCTTTACATGGCTTAAAACTGCCCACTGACTCACAGGCTTGTCAGACAGGCTCATGTCGACAGCAACAAATCAAATAACAGCTGTGAGAAAAAACACGTGTTGGTGGGTAGGAGGCCAAAAGGGTCAACAATTGGCATTTACACAGATCTTTACTTTGAAAAATAGTATTAGCAGCTTTTTGCTGCTTCTTTTCAACAGTGGTGTGTGAGGACTAGAGTCATGTGGGAAAAAAAACGATCCAGTGATGCAAGCCAAATTGCTGTGGCTTCACCTAAAACCTGTCACTCTGAGACCCTTTCAGCTGGTTTTTCAAAAAAAAAAAAAAAAGAGAAGAAGAGAGGCAGAATCCACAGATGGAAAATTATCCTTTTAACAAGGGATTTTCCAGGTAAAAGTGACAGAGCTACTACATGGACAGAAAACCTTTTCTTACCCATAGTATGGGTATATATAATCATCATTAAAACTATTTCTTTTTTTTTCCACTTGAAATCATGCTTACAAATGTCTTAAGTTTTTGGAAGATTTATTAATCATTTCCATATAAAAATCAGAAATAAATCAGTAGTTACTATACTTTAAATCTTTCTTTTTTGTTTAAAAAAGCAATATGCAATATAACGTTCAGATTTCTCTGTATGAGGGAATATTAGCTTCTTATAGAGTAAATGCACTTTACACAAAATTGTGATCTTGTGGGGGTTTGAAATTTCAGTAAGTGAAAGGAAATTGAATATCAATATTTACCAAACCAGCTTTACTTATGAAATATTCATATGTGCAAAATAGGATGATGTGTTTATTCTTTTTGTCCATTAGAGGTGTTATTTTATATTAGACATATATCTTCAGCTCTGAGCATCTTATTTGTTATCTGTTTTGCATATAATTAATGCTTTTTTTTTTAATTAATGACAGTCTTTATTCTTTGAAACATTTCTCTGATTTTCAGTGTTTTTTTTCTAGTGGGACGCTACCAGTAGTCTTGGTGCTATGTGAGATGAGTTATATTTGTACAGTTTCATAAATTATGAAATGAGAGTAGAATGTGAAAAGAGGTCTTTTTTTTATTGCAATTTTTTTACTTGAATTATAAAAAAACGTTGCAAACAAAACCGCGCATAATGACAAACAGGATAGTATTAATAGTAAAAAGCACACATATAACAGCATGAACAAAGCTGATCAAACTACTGGCAAATTGTGTGAAATGCTTAGAATTCATTTTGTGTAAAATTCATGTGTCATTTGAACCGAAGGATACATATTGACGGCATTCTGGGACTATCTCGCTAGGATAAGCTTAGGACTGAATAGCATACGGTGAATTTCTGATGCAGGCGCCAATGTTCATGTCTTTTGAAGTGCTTAGAATTCTCCATGGACCATTTAACTGTTTGCTTTCATCGGGGTGTGTTTCTTCCAGCTGTGGGGCCGTATGGTAAGGAATTACCCCGCCTTCCCTGCAAGCTGCACATTTTATTAAGGTGCAGAGAACTTGTGTTTAACAAGTAAACTTATTTTTATTGAAATGTTAGATAACAAAGAAAGAAGAGCCTGCTAGCAACAGTCTGTCTGTTCTGTGCACTCTGGAAAACAGTTTTCAAGCAGCAGGTGAAGCACTAATGTCTCCGTTGCAGTGCTGGTGTGATCACAGCAGGGACGGGCATATGCGTGTCGGCTTTGATAAAGATGGGCTGAGCCACTAATACCAGCGAAGTCTGGAGCCACACAGGTTTCTGAAGACGGCTGCTCGAGCTGCAGCCCGTGGCTCCAGTCGCACTGGTGCTGGTGCCTGCGTTCACTAGGTGAAAGCTATATTTAATATGCCGGTCCCTGTCACTCATACCTCTGGTTTCCAAACAGATGACCTATGCAGAGGTGCTGTGCCCCACCTGCATGTTGGCATGAGCTGCATCAATCACTGCCAGCAACTTGTACACTTGTGCTGAAGTCTTCCCCTGTTCTACTCGTAGCTACTCGGATCTAACCTTATGGCATTGGAGGTGACCTGAGCACGTGTTCTCATGCTGCAGCTAAGCCTCCAGTTCCATTGGAGAGACAATCAGTCTTCCTACAAGGACTGTGTCAATTCAATGCACAAAGCCAGCGTGCAATAGAAGGCACAAAACTACAGTTAGTTTGTTAGAGCCCCGTCTTGCACGGAATTTTGTAATTGTGGGTGAGCAAAGTATTTAAGCAAGGTGCTTGCCTTTCAATGACTGTGAGAATCTTTACATTGGCTTTAGTAGGTTGAAGCACTTGCTTTCATCTCAGGGCTTTAGAATTAGAGAGCAAAGCCTTCTAAAGGATCAACACCTAAAAGTGTGTTTTGTCTTGGCATGTGACCCCTGTGCCTCTTCTCCTGTATGTTGTGTGGAGAGGCAACGTGGATGTGGGAAGTGCTTGGGAATCCAGCCTGGACAACATGCCCCACGTACCTCCCAGAGAGCCTAGATCACAGTGCAGTAATACATACTGCTGGCATTACTGGGCAGAGGCCCAGTAGATCTATTCTTTTGTGGATCCATTGGTATGTTTCATGTCCTATTTACAATGGGGAAAAAAATCATTGACGTTCCTTTACTGTTTCTGGTTACTCAAAGTCAGAATAGTAGCCATAGTATATTTATTCCTTATATATATAACTTGTCTTTGAGTAAGAGAAGCTATTTTAGCTTTTTATTTATTTATATTTACCTTTTGCTTTAGGAATCAATGTGGTAATGGTAGACCGCATTGCTGACTGTGTATATGCATTATGCAAAGCCACTGTATTTTTCAGTGTTTTTTCACCTTCCTGACTTTTTCTGTTTGACTCATTGCACTTCCTGGTCTGCATTCAAAGAGTGATTTCCTAGTTGGAAAGATGGTAGGGATATACATCATCGAACAAAGCTTGAGGGAGAAAAGGGTATCAACAGTTTCTTCAATATTTTTACTTTAGGTTCTTCACTGCCTGCCTGCCTTTCTTCTCTGCTGCTTGTTATATGATAGCTACTTGATTTAATTATGCATTTTCTTCCAATGCTCTTCTCAAAGACCTTCCTGTTCAATCATTGTTTTCTTCATAAATACTCACTTAGCAGTAATATTACTGCATTCTGGTATTTCATGAGTAAATTTCTCATAATTCCTTTAGGTCACTTTTAAGGCACTTAACAAATACAGTGGAATCATCTGTTCTCTTTCAGATCCCTTCCCTCTTAAGCACCGATTCCCACCTACAAGCTGAATGTATTCTTATTGACATCAGTGGTTTTCAGGATGAGGCACATAAATATATATCTTTCATACAAACATACTATTAATTATCTGTTAATCTAAAGAGCAGGATCTCTGCCCCTGTTTGGTTGCTCTGCTCTTAAGTAACTGTGCTCCGGCTTTTAAAAATAAAACAAGCTTCTAAAGAAAAAAAACTAAAACAGAGTGAACACAAGTGACGAGAAAGTAAACATGATGGAAACAGTAGAAGATTGCTATTTCTATGCTTTGCAAAGCCAGTAAGGAAAAAAATAAATACAACTAAAGCTGTGGCCCAGAATACTAATCTGGAGCATTTTTTCTTGGAATACTTTGTGGCAAACACATCCACTCAATCCACAAAGCAGGTTAGAACAATCCCCTAAACAGCAAGGCTAAACAAGAGCAATGCAAATTGAGTTAACATAAAACATGGTTGGCAAGCAGAAACGTTAACTTAAAAAATGGCTCTCGCAGTTGCCAGCAAGTGTCTTCCTGATAGGCTTTTAGCAAAGGGTAACGTAATAGTTCTGGGTTGGACAGTCAGACTGGGTAGGAGGAGGCTTGAACTCCACACAAAATAGAAAAAATTCTACTTGGACAGAAGAAAAATTTAACTTTGCAATACACTTTTGTGGAAGATCTGGCAAGTTCTACCTCTATTGCATTTTGAATGGTTGGGGTTGAGTTAGTGCCAGTGGTATTCCCCCGTGGTTCCATGTACTGGAAAGTGTCCCTAGAAATGCTCATTGTGTGGAGTCACTCTGCTCTGAGGGGAGGCCACAAGGAATGATGCAGTCGCTGTTACCACACTTCCTGGAGGAAACACGTTGAAAACTACAGTTGCAGAAGCACAAGAGGAGAAGGGCTGTCAGGATTTCTTTCCCTTGAATGTTAGAGGTCAAGCACAGTCATTCTTACAAACAACATGCAAGCAGTTGAAGTGACTCAGGTGTAACTGCTCTTGGGTAACAGTATAGCTCTACTTCCTTTAGGTACACTCCTTCAGTACAGCACTAAGCCGACAGCAGATCTTGAATCACCTTCTGCCGTTACACATCTGTAAATACATGTTACTTACTAGGCACCAGTGTTCCACTGAAAGCTCTAAAAATTTCATCAGAATATCTAGACTCCTCTTAACTGCCTTATTAGTTATCCTAATGCCATTATCAGCTTCTAATCTTTGATGTAGTGAAAAGCCAGAAGAAACTTGGCCTGCCAACGTGATAACATGCAAAGAGAAGGCGAGCGCTTAATGATTGCATCTGTCTCAGTATCACCTTATTAACTTATGACATCTGTGCCAACAATATATTAAGGTGGCTGGCCTGCCAGCAGGGAGCCTGTTTTCACTAAATCTAGTTTTAAAATACTAGAATCTTTCCATATCCCTTTCTTAGAATCCCTTCGCCTAAGAAAGAAATTGCCCTAAATGTTTTCAGGAATTTATTAGTATGGCAGAGATTAATACTGTGTAAATTCTCATATGATTAGAAAGAACCTCAAAAGACCATCATTTCTGTCCCTTGCGAAAATCGAGATGAACACTGTCATTTCTGACAGTTGCATCTCTGACTTCTGGAGATCTCTGCTGACAGAGACTAAACTACTTCAGTTAACTTCTTCAATTCTTCAGTAGTTTGAACATTTTTCTTCATGTCTAACCCAAATCTCCCTTGCTGCAACTTAATCCTGTTGCTGTTGTATCAACCAGAGACATAAATAATCACTGTTCTTGTATGCAGCAGCATACGATATTTTGAAGATTGTTGTTACATCCATCCCATCTCCCCTCCCTCTAGCATTTCCTTCTCTGTCTCAAACAACTCTGATCCAGCCTTCTCCCTTTCTCCTCCCCTTCTTTGCTTGGGTAGCTATCTAATTGCATTTTTCTCTTTGAAAGTCTGCCTCATTAGTGTTTTCCCATCAGTATTTCCCGAAGTGCTGAAACTGACGACACATCTTTGGCTGAAGACCGTGGTGGCATGGCAGGATGACTGCAAGTGTTTCACAAACTGCTGCTGTTAGCATGTCCTACTATTGTGTTTGGTTTTGTCTAATTATGCCATTGGTGGCTTAGGTCCTCTTATAGGTGACCTTCATCCAGTTCCTTTCCTGTGACATACTTTTCCTCTATCATGTCCATGAGGAACTCAAGTTGCGAGTATTTTGCCATGTTGGAGAGTTGACTTCGAGAGTAAATCTAACTGCTAAGGCAGCTAATGTCCAAACACTTACTAAATAAGTAGAAATCAATTGACTGCAAAATTGAATAGGTCACACAGTAGAAACACCTTAATCCCTGTATAATTTGCAATCTAATTGAAATTAAGTAAATGAAAACAATGCAGATGAGGTAAGCAAAGTGTAACTACGTGTCTTGACTATGCTATTAGGAAGTCTATATCACAGCTTCTGCTTTCTTCTGTTCTTTTTCAAGCAAAGTAAATTGCAGTTTTCAATTATCTGCCCTTTCAGGAAAAATAAGTATGGGTAGCTGAATAGGCAGCTCACCATCAAGCTTTTATTTGTTTTTATTTCAATTCCTATGCGGATGATGGGTCTATTTAAAAGACTGATATCCATCATCCTTCCAAATAGATTCATCATCTTCACATGATTTGAACCACCAGGTCAGACCAATAGAGCGGTGCTGACCAATGATTACAGGCCAGTGCATATGGCTTTTCACAAGACACAAGCAGGGTTCAGATGCTTAAATCTGAAATTGCAACTTAAAGGTTAGTTTTACTTTAAAAGTTGGCTATTGCTGACAGCCTTCATTCTTAACATAAAGTTTTTTTAAGTGCCTGCCATTCTGCTTTCTCCACGTGGGCAGAATAGTCTTGGCCTGAGCAGCTATAATCCTGTGCCTGCCTGGGAGCCTAAAGCTAGAGAAAGCACTATGCAAGTCCCTGAAAGGTTCTGTTGAGCAGGCTGCCTATTGCTCTGTAGCTGTGGGATCATTATCAAGCACCTCACTAGTATAGTTTATGTACTTCATTTTTAAAGCACCGTTCTCGCAGCTGTGGAGCTTAAGAGTTCTGATATGTCATTTTTTCTGTGCTTAGCTGGTAGGATTTATCTACTACGCAGTTTGTAATAGCAGTGGCTTGGCATTCAGGGGGGACTAGAGAGCCTGCATTGTGTTCTGAAAAACTTGAAGGAAGTCAGGCTGGGCTATTCTGACTGCATTTCACTTGTTCTCTCCAGGTCATTGGGACTACGCTGCTATCCACGTTCAAGTCGTTTGGCTTAAAATAGCTCAGGCCTAATTTTAAGATATAGTCAGTTGACAGATAAAGTACTATCCCAAGGATTTTATGCAGTAATGTGTCTGTGTATTAAAAGCATTTCAGTTTTCCCAGGAAGCACACCAGGGGACAGATTCTGTATATGGAACATGAAATCATACAGGACTTTTCAGCCTAAAAAAGAGATAACTTTAGGGGGATATAGTAGAGATCTGTTCAATTGTGAGTGGGCTGTAGAAGGTGAGTTTGAAAAGTTTATTTTCTGTCTTTTCCAGTACAGAGCTCAATTAAACTAGTAGGTGGGGGAAAAAACAAACACACAAAAAAACAAACAAACAAACAAACAAAAACAAAAACACACAGAGAAACCCCCAAAACAAAAAGAACCCAAAGCCCAAAAAGAAAACAAACAAACAAAACCCAATCTTCAAAACCGTGTAATTAACTCTTGCCAGAATAAACGTTCCCAGATTGTTGTGGGAAGTTAGAGTATTTGAACCTCGTACCATTGGCCTCGGCCCATGGATCCAGCCTGTCCAGATCCCTCTGCAGAGCCTTTCTGCTCTCAAGCAGAGTAACTCTCCCACCCAACTTGGTGTCCTCTGCAAACTTCCAGAGGGTGCACTTGATCCCCTCATCCAGGTCATTGATAAGGCTGTCGAACACAGCTGGCCCCAGTACTGAGCCCTGGGGAACACCACTCCTGGTGGAGGGGTTTGAAATTCAGAGGAATCTCTCAGACTTGTAGAGTACTATAGAGCTATAGATAGTTAGGGCAGGGCAGAGCATTCTGAGGAGGTATTATCGTAAGCTTTTCTTTTCTGCTGTATTCTTCTAGACAGTGCTTGCTGTCAAAACCAGTTGGAGGATTTGGGCTGGAGGAATCTTTGCTTTCACCTGATAGAACTTTTGTTTGTTTGTTTGTTTGTTTTCTGGTGCATCAATTTATTTTTTCCCATGCTGCATTTCTGGCGTGATTTTAACTTCACTTCTCTATTTGTCTGTAAAGTACTCGCAAACAATTAGTCTTAAACCTGACCTTTATTTTGTCCAGTAACACCTTTTTTTTTTTTTTGAGATTTAAACTGCTTGCACTCTTTTCCTATAGTTTTTGTTCTAGACTTTAGGAGCTATGCTCCCCTCTCCCCCTTTTTTTTTCTGCCCCTAGGAAACCCCAACATGCCACTGTGCTTTCATTTCTTATTCACCCACTGTGATTTATTCTATAAGAGGCTCTAAACTACAATGTTCAGTCAATAAACAAAATACTAGGGTGGCAGCTTGATGGGCCAATTACAGAAAGGTAATTTTAAAAATGTGCTTTTATTTCCTCTAGACATTGTGTGCAGAAGTCATAAAGTGGCCTGTGCATTACTGAAGTCAAATTATGATGAATGAGAATGCATGCCAACATTTCGGCATGGTTTTGGCAACTTGTAGATTTATTAGCTGATTAGAAATAAAAGATGAAGACACACTGCCCGCTGGTTCATTGAAAAGCTGTTGAAATGCTAATATAATGGAACTATTATTTCTAAGAACTTTGATTAAATGTGATATTAAACTTCTACAGCATCACTTTTCTGTCTGTAGTCTCACTGGAAAGGATAATCTGTTGTAATAGCATCAATCTTGGTAGATAATACCATCAAACTTTAAACCAATGGAATATTTTACTTAATAAAGTAATGCAATTATGTACATTTTAAATAATTTCTCTGTTTTCATTGATTTCTGCTTAAATCAAAATGTCTCAGAATAAAATCATAGTCTTTCTAGTTTCCAGTAGTTTCCGGGATTATTATCTGTTACTTGCTTACTTGGGATTCATAAAATTCTTCTTACGTGAGGACTTCCTTCCTTTGCCACCAGGAAATTCTCCAGGTTAGCGTTAATTTCTCCCAAGGATTTTATGCTGGTACAATTTGTACAATTTTGTCAGTACAAATTATACTTGTACAAACCCAATTTTATCAGGGTTCTTTTGATTGCGAAATAATACTGTGCTGTGAAGAGTTAGATATTTGTAGGATTTCCTGTAATTACATTCCTTGAGTTTATTGTAATCGATTTGCAGATAAAAAGTCATGTGATGATCTAACATGTCCTCTAATATAATGTCGGTCCTTCCTAAGCCTCTGTTTATCTTGGGGGGCTGGTACAAGGGCAGGGATAGGAATGGCAGAATTGAATCTTGATGGTAAAACTTTCCAGATGCATACAGAATATAATAAAATATATAATCAAATGTGAAACTGACCTTTCTGCCACTTTTTCCTGACTCATCTTTTCTTACCATTATGTCTACCTTGTGCGTCTCAGAGATTGTCTCTTGTTATATTTTCTGCAGTGGCTCAAATCCAGTGTTTTATTTAACTTCCAGTTAGCTATTCAGCATTTAGTAAAGGTCTGAGTGGGAGGAAATAGAGAGAATTAATTGCAGAAAAATAATGGCCCGTGCAGTAGTTTTCTTTGTTGGTTTTATTAGTGATCTAAGACAAATTCAGCAAAATACAAGAATTTGCCTTATAGAAAGGTAGAGATGGTCATGCTACAACATAAAAAAGTTTGTAATAGTACCATAATGGGTATAATTGGAAAAGCTTTTACGCAGGTGAGCTGTATGCCTCGTGTTATTTTAAATCTTAACCGTCTGTCTGTTTCAGTAGATTTTGAGGCTTGAAAAATTAATTGTAGGTAATTTTTAAAACTGGCTTTAAATTTCTTGCCTTATAGTCGCATTGAAATTTCCGTTGTTCTATTAATTTAGATCAGCATAAATAAGAGTTCCCAACTGGCTTTAACTGTACTATTAATTTTTATATATATATCAATAGGCCAGACGGGCAGATCATTATCACTCAGCAACATCAGCAGGAACAGGATCAAAAGGCAAGACAGCATTTAACCAGGAAAATATACACACATTACACATATGAAAGGGAGCTGAGGAGTTCTGCTAGCAATTAGAGTCCCAGTGAGGGTCCTGCTTTGGTACTCAGCAGCCAAGCGTCACTGAGCCTGACCTATGCACTGCATGTAGTTTTAAAATGCATAAATATGAAGATAATAAAATAACCTACATAGGATCACCTGTGGATAAGTTGGCTTTTTTTCTGAGATGAGATATAATAAGTACAGTGTGTTTTCAGGGGAAGCTATTTGTGCATGAAGACAAGAGCAATACAAAATACAGTCCAAACTGTTCTCCACAGGCCGTGATCTGGTAGTTTGTGGAGAAGAATGCGTTTGTGCTGGAAAGCTCTTTTGCACGTTTTAGCAGTCTACTCGGAGTGAATTAAATTGCTTGCATGCTAAAGTGTATTGCTTTATTCCCCTGAAATAGAGGGCAGAAGAGGACAAGAAGAACTACCACCCAGTAGGGTGGATGATAGTTGTGGCCATTACTTTGATCCTTATTCTTCACCAGCAGCCTTAAAGAAGAATTAACCCAGGTATACCCACCGTGCAGGCACCCGTCTGCTTTTCACAGCGTAATCTCTTCTGTGCTGAACTCTGTGCTGCAAGAAGTTGGCTGGGAAGAGCAACAGTGCCCGCTGTCTTTAAACTGTCAAATATACTGTGGAGATATTTATCATGCTATTCTCTCTTATTTTCTAGTAGCCTCCTTTGTCATGTATCTACTCCTCAAGAGGTTTTATGCCTATACTCCTTTAATCATGTTACTATACAGGAGGAGCCTTTCTGCATTACTAGTGTTCTCTTACCATCCCAAAGGAGTGTGGTTAACATATGTATTTTTTTGTCATTAAAAAAAAAGTTTTTCCTCTTTGTGTTAATCGAAAAGACTATTGTTATTTGCTATCCTGGGTTCATTTTTGCAGTGCACAGTGCATTGGCTCTACATTTGATTTTAAAGTATTTCTTGTTGATGTAAAGTATTTCTTGTTGATCTGAGTTCTCTGTGTGGTTTGTGTGGAGAGAAGAGGTTAATTTTTAAAGACATTTCTCACTTGCAGTACCTTGTTCATGAGGAGAGGCTGCCTTTGTCCTGATGCTTTTGCATATACCAGGAATATATTTTAGAAGCATACTAACTGCTGCTTACTGTATTAATGGCTGCCAAAGTAAAGTTTCAAATGCCATCAAAACAGCAAGAGAACTGAACTCCGTTTCTGGGTTGTCTCAGGAGAGGACAGATCACCCCAGAGGTACTGGAAAGCATGGTTGACATCTCCCCCGCAGGGCAATGCCGACATACAGGCTGCCGGGGACTGAGTCCGTGAGAACAGAGAGTGCCATGGAGTGCTGAGTAGGAAGAGGTGTTGGAAACAGGTTTGAATACCATCTTCCACTACACTGTCTTTCTCACAGGCGCAGGTGATGCAGGTCTCTGGTGAAGTTCTTATGGCATGACTAAGCCGGCCTCTTCATCTGCCACATGGATTGCAATTCAAAAAAGCTGGGACAGAAGCCAGGATAAAAAGTCAGACCAAGAACAACATGGTATCTAGGAGCTTACTATGTCATAATTTACAATAATTACTATAATTATTGAGAATTACAGTGGCAACCAAAACCCTGTCTTTTATAGTAGAAATTCTTGTGAAAGAATGTGTATGTGATGATGTGGATTTCAGGTGGGGTGAGAGAGTCAAGGCTAGAGTAGGGAGAATAACTTATCAGTGGATGGTGCAGGTGTGTGTAACTGCGCGTGATGGAGATAAAAGGGTAAAGGAAAAAAAGATGTTTTATGGTGTTGATGAAACTACCTCAGTACGGCCCACGCTTTCATCAATATCCACCAGAGTAACATAATTTCAACAAAGTAATATGATTTGTTAAATGCACTGTGTAAATTTAATACTGTTTCTTGTCCAAGCTGGAAATTATTCAAATTTCCACTTTTAATATAATCACAAGCAAAATATTAACATATTCTGGTAAGGGCCAAAGCAGAAGAATGTGGAGTCCAGGAGTTCAATCTAGATTCATAAACCGGAGTGGTGGCTATGAGAAGTTGGTTCAGGTGAATAACGTTACTGTTTCCAGGTTTTGTATCTCTTGCTCTGTCTGAAACTGTTTTCCGTTCTTTTACTTTCCTTTCCTCCATCTGGGATTCCTTGTTTCGTGAGTCGTCCATTTCAAAAGTGTTAGAGAAATGTAAAACTGTAAGTCTAGGAAGAAAATAATTTGAAAGAAAGAAAATAATAATGTTTTATCTATTAAAATAATAAATGTTTATTTTGATTACTAATACATTATTTATTAAACAAAATAACAGTTGTTTTTTTCTCCTGCTGCTGTAACTGCGCTATGTAATTCTTGTGCACTTGTAGCAGTTACAATACCTGCATAGTCAATGTTTCTTTGTCTCTAATGTAGGCATCATCTTTCTCGCAAGAAATTGGGGATCTAACAGCAGATGTTATCTTTGCTTTTTCTGCAGTTAAATTTGGTTTCATTTCTGTTCCTTAGAACACAATGGGCTGAAGTATGTAATTTCCAAAACTACAGACTAAAAATACTTCTCTTCACAAAAATGATTCACGATGACATTTTACTATGTCATTTACTATTTACATTTTACTATGTAGCTATAACAGAGATTTGCTGTTTGTATGTGTGGTGGTATATCAGAGATTTACTGAGATTTGCTTTGAAAACGAGAGATTCTCAAATCTGTCGTAGGATTTGGACTGCTTCAGCCTGGATGATTAAAGGTAAATAAACAACTTCAGCCTTCACTGCCTATCTTCACTATTCTCACACTTTCTGCAGTAACACAGCCCACCCTCACCCCCCTCCCGAAACAGTGTCATCCATTCAGTCCATGGCCACAGTTTGGTTCCTCTCCTCAGATTCATTTCTCTGCTGAAGCAATAGATCTGGAGCCATTCTGTAACCACAAGGCCATCAGAGTGTCCTGCACTTCCATTTCCCAGTGGCACTGGCCTAAACAGAAGCCGAGTCAGCACAGGCATTTTATCAAGGCCACCACAACAGTGCTTTACTGGATTTATTTTGAGAAGGCAGGATTTTTCCAGCTGCATGACAGCTGGGAAACATCAGTAGGAGCTAAGGCCTATCATTATTTTTTTTTAAATGTCAGCCGGCAAAGGTAGGATAGAGCTGTACTTGCCAAGGATGTTAGTTTCATGGTAGTGAAAGGAAGAACAACAGAACCTCCTCCAGAGCTTTGTGACCTCACGCCTGCATTTACTCTTAATGTCCTTTGCTTTCCCATGAAGTTTTCTCAAAAATCCTTCTCTGAGGTAATGTAGAGACTGGATCTGTAGTAATAAATTGAAGAGCATTGTGGAGCATTCCCAGATACTGGCACTTGGTCTCAAAACCTGTTATATTTTTATAATGGTCGCGGTCACCATGAAACAGAAACAGAAACATCACGGTGTGGGATAACACAGGGGCCGTCGAATTGGTCACAGGGGCATCCTGTCACTGAATTGCCGATATTTAGAGTCTGACTATTTGAAGATGTAAGTTTGAAGTTCCGTGTCTACTAATGCTTTCTTTGGTCTTAAATATTCTAGTTCTAGGTATCCTTGTTCTCACAAATGCCCATCACCTGGAATCTCTGCATTATTGGCCTCAGCAGCATACTGTGCACTGACAGATTAGAATTAGCGTTATGGAAATGTTTTTTTTTCCTAAAATTTTTGATAGGTATGTTAACCTTCTGTAGTTATAAACATGGTGTCAAATGTTTAACAAAAACATAAACAAGAATATTGCTTCTTCACTAGGCTTTGTCTCAGGGAATTAGTAAACACTGATCCAAACCCCCAAACAGGGGTCACCTGTCACCTTTATGCTTTCCCACTAGGCAAATTTGGAAGATAGAATGGGAATATGACAATAAATCTCTTCTGTCTGATATTAGAAGAATTTGTGGTTAGGAAAAAAGGCACACCCTAAATAGCATCTTGCATAGATTTGTGTAAGAGAAGATATAATCTGTGTGCATATTAATTTTAATTTGAAAAATGTCTTGTCTTGAAATGAAATAAGGAAAAATTGCCTTTTTATATAATAGGAATAGTTGTGGCACGTACTGGTCATTTCCCATGTCAAATCAGGAGATAAAAGTATGTTGCACGATGCTCCTAAAAGGCAGAAAGATTAATATTAAGATACTTTGTACTTAGCTCTTCAGCATATTACCATTCGTCTGAAACGGTTACAATAAATAGCTTCGAAAGCTCAGACTCAAAGACCAAAGGAATATACAGGAGGTCTATGAAATGTGTGCTCTATCAGAGCCACGTTAACAGCAATGTAAGTCAGGAAGATACAACAGCTCTTTTTTATTTGATGCCTCTATAAGACAATGTGATAAGTATGAAGGTTACTGTTGACTTTTTGTGGTTCATTATTTCCAAGACAGAGGATTAAACAAAAAGCTGGAAAGTGTAGAATACCGCAGAGATAGTAGAAGAGACCATGACAACTAGTTGATAAAAAATAAGGGCAGAACTATTTTAGTAGTTTTCTACTGCTTTTGGTAACAAACTTCACAATTTGGTATATGCCTTTTGTACAAAGGAATACCTTTCTCCCTTGTGTTGCATTTCTAGAGAGTTTCGCCTATGCAGTGATGCAAAGGTCATTTCAAGGCACTCACTTTGGCTATCTCACTGCCCGCTTTGCTTGTGCAAGCACGGTAGTTGTCCATGTGTTCCTGTTTCCTTTTTGCCTAAAATTATGTCTTGATCATAGTTCTGTCTGAAGGACAAAATTTCCCTCTTAGATCTGCACATCGAAGCTCAACTCTAATAAGCAGCTTTCACTTTGAGCAGATCACCTAGTGAGATCAATGGGACTTTTGCACGCAGGGTAAGAACAGTGTATTAGAGGTGAGCTTTGCTCTCTAGATTTCAGAGGGCATCTCTGTCTTAAGTATGATTTTATTACATTTTTTTAAAGTGTAGACCATATCTGTACATGCAACTTCCACATTTGATGCTAGTGCACAGTGTAAGGTTATTTCTTTTATCCCCGAGGTAACAAAAAAATCACGCCAGCACAGGAAGGTATAGCTTAAACACAGGCCAAAAATTTATACAAATTGTTCAATGTATCTTGACAGTGTTAGTCCATTGCGTAGGCACATGGGCATTGATGTGTTTAGAGAATGCTAAGGGGAATGAAGGAAAAGACCCAGGTCTGTCAAAATCTTTGGGTCTCTTCCTGTTTTTGTGTCTGTGGCATGGAAATTTTGCTATTGAAGTAGTGGTACTTGGTTGTACCAGCAATACTCCAGCAGGGACAAGCACTCGACAAATAAATCCACAGTCTTCAGCCCTATCTTTGATGCTGTGAGGGCAGAAAAGCCTGCTCAGTTTCAGTCAACCCAAGGTTTATAGGAAAATTCCTCTTGCTCCTCCAAAGCAGGCCTGTGGCACAGTGTGGATCCAGTGTAGGAAGGAGGAGTACACTAAATTTAGTACACTAAATTCTTGTGTGAATTCTTGCGTGATTCTTCTGTATCTTTGTATCATCATAGTGTAATATAAAAGAAGGGAGGGTATTCTTGACATTCTGCAGCCTACGGTACAGTTTAACTTGCATTCACTAAGGAAAGAGGTGTTGAAGTTGTTAACAGCCTCTGGCTTTCTCTCATTATATTCCTGTAAGTGGTTCCTATCCGTATGAGTGGGTCAGTGGAACAGGGCAGACCCCCATTACTCCAGTTCCTCTTTACTGGGGGGTTAAGCTAATCTGTCTGATTGTAAACTGAGTTAAGTCAAAGGCAATGTTGTTTTCTGTTGACTGTGCTGCAGGGGTGACAGCCTGTGGCACAAAGGCAGGTGACAGCTGAAGGGTGGCAGCTGTTAATTCAGTTTTTCTTTCTCTACGGAAAGCAAGGAGTGAAGTGTTTCATACAGATCCAGTTCACTTGGTGTGGCTTTTACTTCATATTCATTCTGACTTTTGGTGAGTGGCTAAATATCTTTGTACCTTAGTATTTCCAGTACAAAATGCAAGCATGATCACAATAGAATTGTGGTCTCTTTTAACTATAGATTGACGAATTTTGAGATCCTCCAAAGAAAGCACAAAGGACATGGTTTTTGTAATTCATTACTATTATAAAAACATCAGTGCAAACCCCATTCACTACAGTAATTTTATATATGTTGGAAACTTAATGGAATTTATATGGATTTCATATTTCATAGACTTCGGGTGACATTACCTGCCTGTATGATACACTATAAATTGCTTAATTAGCTGACAGAAATACCAAGTGGTGTCTCTCACCTGCTGCACTAAAGCTGTGCCATTACAACTTGCTGTACAGTTGGTTTAGTGGGAATTCATTCTTAGTTGTAGTCTGTGCTAGCAACCTGAACGGAACTGAAGAAAGAGCACTTCTGGATGGGACAGCCATCATTAATCTTACTAACTAGTCACTGATATCAATTATATCTTTAAAAAATAATTAACAATATGGATTCTCGGGAACTGGACCTGCACTTAGTGCTGAACAAATGCTTCAACTAATTTTAATTTTGCGTTCTTCTTTTTCACTTAATATTGTTTTGTTCTTTCAATCTAAATATTTTAACTTTTCTCTCAAGGCTGTATGAGGTCCACAGGAGGAAGTCTATAGCTTTCATATTGATTTATAGAGACGATGATAAAAGTTTAGTCTCACAGCTTGTTGCCCATTTCTCTGCTAGATTGCTGCCTACAGCATATGTTCAAAGACAGGTTGCCCATAGTTGAATGTAGCTTTATTTCAGTAAACATAGCCTACAGTAGAAACATATTGAATTTAGGCTAAACTTGCAGAGAGATTGGAAGAAAAACACTATGTGTAGTGTTGGGTTGCAATTAACTCTCTTCTAACATTTATAAGCCTGTGTGGCTATGCCAGAGGGATAGCAGGGGATGTGGTGCCAGCCCTGCTTCGGATGTCTGGGGTAGTCATGGTTTGTGGCTCAGGGTCTACAGAAACGAGGTATTGTCACTTGTGCTGTATGGATGTATTGTCTTGTGAATCAATTTTCTGTGTGTCTCAGGAATCTGTATCTCTCTGATACCACGAAGAATGATTTCTGTGCAAGTTTATCATGCTATAGAGGAGAAACAATATGAAACTGCAGATGAATAAGGAGGGGAAGACGACTTCTGCTTCATGCTTCCTCGGAAACCTAGGAAGCAATATGGTAATGCAATCATCACTCTGAAATACCCTTCACTGTTATGTAATTTTTAATATATATATAAAAAACATTTTTATATATAACGTTTCTACACACACTGTCCTGGTTTGGGGAGGAGCAGGGACAACTTCCTGTTCAGTGGGAGGCTCTTGCTCACACTCGTTGCCATGGCAACCAGGGGCAGCTGACCCAGGTGTTTGCCCCATGGAGGGGTCGCACCTGTGGGGAGGAGGGGACGGGCCAGGTGACCCAAACTGGGATCAAAGGGTCTGGCTGCTTCTTCAAGGGCTCTTCTTCAATGGGTTGGCTTCTTCAATGACTGATGTCTGAGGAGGGCCCTGTCAGTTTGTCTGCCTTCAGTCCCCATCAGTGCATTCCGGAGTCCGGTTCCTGTTTGTCACTGAGTCCAGTCTGGAACTTTCACAGTGCCTGCTAGTGGCATCTCCCTGGGAGATTGATACAGTTTTGTATGTATTTGTATATATTGTAGCTATTTTGTTATATCCTTTTTTTTTATTTTATTATTAATATTTCATTAAAGTAGTTTAGTTTTTTCCTAAACTCATAAATGTATCTCTCTTGGTCCTCTCCTTGGAGCAAGAGGTGGGGCAGAGCATCTGTCATTGTCTTGTCATTGGCCAACCTGGCCCAAACCACCACACACACACACACGTATTTTTTTTATATGTGGCCTACGTGCACTGTTACGTTAATAATAAAAGGAACTGCTTATTTGTCTTGACCACTCCCTTCAGTGTTAATTAGTTTAATATTAAATTTAATAAATTAATATATTTTATATGTTACTGATTACTTACTTGAGGAGGGTGTTCAGAGTTTTACCAAAAGAGGATGTGTGCTTATTTTTTTCCTTTGGGTAAGCATTCCCTGACACTAAAATACAGCATCTCCTCACCGAACAAGGACATGTTTAAGTAAAAGAATGCATACGCGTTAGGGTCACTCACTCTTAGTATTCCCTGAATTTATTATCTGGAATCACTGCCATAAGGTTCTGCTACAGCAGAAAGGTGATTCTTGGTGCAGCCCTGTCTGTGGGTTGGAGCCCAATCCTGTCAAAATTATTGCAATGCAGAAATCCAAAATTACAGATTTTTTTCAGTGTTAAATATTTGGTAATGAAGGGACAGTATTTATTTTTTTCCGTTCCGTTGCTGAGGTAGGGCTGTACAAAGCGCCATACAAAGCTGCATTTCTACTGCTAATGATGGAAGTATCTATCACTGACTTACGGGACAGACAGCAAACAAATTTGCGCTAAAAGAGAAGAAATATTCAGTTTAAATGCATCAGATTGAATGGAAATTTTTGTCACTTTAAGTTAGTTGAAACAGAATAAAGTGAAGGATGTTACTGGAACTACATGGTGAAGTAGTGGTTCATTAAGATCATCATCCATAACCTGCCTGTCGCACACCCCTTGTTGAGGCCAGATTGTCTGCTGTAGGAAAGTTCAGATTAATCTATCCCGTCTGTTGTCATACTTGCTGGAGTGGCAGATTAAGATTCTATTTTTGGTGCCTAATTTCTAAATTAGCAGTTTTCATCAAACCGTGTTTACTGCTGTCACAGAAGAACAAGCTGGGATGTGCAGAACCTCACTGAGTGACGTGTAATTATAAGAAGCTGAGGATGCGCCCTTGTGCTTGCTAAATGAGATGGTAGCAGTTCTTTTCCTCTCTGAATATACTGATGAGCTCTTTTTTGTATATATTTCAGTTGGCACATTCTTTAATAGTTAAAGTACTGGGAGGTTTTCCCTACCACTGACTGGTAATTGGTCAAATTTAAAGGGGGTTTTTTCCTCAGTTTAATCATTTTCTTTTTCTGAATCTTTTTTATTGTTCCAGTCCCTGCTAAGTGGATACTTTATATATTGTATTTGTTTGAATACCATTTTAGTAACTGAAAAATAGAAGAAAATGGCTTTCTCAGCTCATATGAAAAAATATGTCAGTCCTCATAGGGTTAAAACATATCTGCGACTGGCTTGCCCTGTCCAGCCATGCAAGGGGCGAAGGTTCGAGAATGCTAGTAAAGTTCCAGGCGGAGCTCTAAAAACTGCATCGGAGTGGAGTGAATGATAACCATTTTGCTTCCTGAAGTTGTGTTCATTGTAGATATACGATCTAAGTTCTGTAGGAAGTGAATTTGGATTGACTCCCGTTCCTAAAATTAGCCTTCCTGAAAAGTGACACTCGTCAGGTAAGTTGGAAACAATCCACCAAACTTTTTTTTTAAGGTCTTAAAAGATGTTAGGCTTCTTGGGAAAAGTCTCATATTGGCCGGGAAGTAACCATCATAGGGAATGAAGGGTGAAAATGGGGCCACCAAAACTTGCAAACTATTAGATTTTGACAATGAGGAGGGGTTTCCAAGAAGGAAATGTTCACAGGAAGGAGGATATGCTGAATGGGGAGGGAGAAGTCAAGATGCTGGCCAAGATCAGTAGACTTCTGTTCACTTTCTTGTGTAGTAACTGCCCAGTGGAACAGAGTAGTTTTCATTCAGCACGTAGGCAGGATTCACAGCACATAGCCAGTTGATGTGTAGTGGAAACTCAATTTCAGTTTTAGAGTAGAAAGCATCAAAAAAGTACCAGGTGATAGCACTCAGTATAAATACAAAAATGTTGTTGGTGTATCTCCATGTTGTGCTAATTAATACTAGTCAAGTAAAACCGGTTCAGGTGCTACTTAACATTATGTAGAATCAGGTTTTGAGTAGGTCATCTATATTTCTTAGAGATATTCAGATTAGTGATGGTTTAGGATTTCCATATAATTATATGAATTTTAAAACACTCAAATTTATCTTGGTAGAGAAATCTTAATATCAAGGTACTAATTTGATTTACATTTCACTACTACACATATGCCTGAGTGATGAAGGAGCATTTATATTTCTTAAATGTATATATGAAATAGTTAAGTATCTTAACAAACTGCTATGTATTTAAATACTAATTACATGTGGGAATATTATCACAGATTGGACAGAATTACTTTTAACTTCAACATCTTTTATTCCTCATTCCCCTTTTTTACCTTATCAGGAAGGTCATTCAGGATAAGCAACTGACTCTTTATTCAGACTGCAGTTTTTTAAAGAAGGGTCTAAGAGTCTTGAAAAGGATTCATAATCATTCCTTTGGATTTCTTTAGATATGTTTGCTCAACTCCTCAGGGAGTCTTTCATATCCTGACACTTCATGTTAGTGCAGTGTGTTTGCCAAAAATACTCTTTGTCAAAAAGGTTGCAGAGCTTTTTTCTGTTTGCCTCTTGAAGCTGCATGGCACACAGATGCCTACGGTGAGAAAATGGGATAAAGAAAATGGTGTAAATGTAATTACTATCAGCTGTTTGGTGCAACAACTTGAAAAGATTTTTCATCAAACAGTGGAGGAGCAGTGGTTCATTCAGAGTAAAATGGTAAACAGTAGGTTTTGATTAAAACATCTAGAATCTATACTATGGAGTTCCTTAAAGAAACTCCCACTAGAGATGTTTCAAGTGCTCCTGTGAAGATGAAGTTATTTCAGACTGGGGTTACTCACTGGGCCCTGGGTATATATATCTGTGGTACTCTCTTTCAATCACAGTGGTACGCTATTATCTCCAGATAGCAGTAGATTTGCAAACATTATTTCAGTCCTGGAAATGCTAACACATTCAAGTTTTATTTTCATTTCTCTGGAACAGACTTCTTACCTGTAACTTCCAGAAATACAGACACAGAACAGCACTAGAATAAATCATAGTGATTTCATTCCACTCTTACTCCTATAAATTGTTGCCTAAATTGTCAACACCTCTTCACTATTAGTGTTAAGTAAATTAGCTTTTATAAAATATGAGCAACTCGATCATTTATCTTAAGGCCCAGTCTATCTTCTTGTTGTTTTTAAAGGTAAGATATAATATTGAGTGAAAATAGCAGTTTCTTCCCTGAGGAAATTTTACTGCAAACAAGGCAACCTGACTGTGCATGAGTGAAAATAATGCCTAGCTTAATGAAATTTAAAATAAGTTAGGTAAATAAATGAAGTGGAGTATTCCAGACAAATTGTACGGTAACTCTGAAGAGTGAATGCAAAATACTTAGCCTTCAAGTTGAATGCGGAGGGGACAATAGTAATAGTAAACTGGCTCATGAAATGTATTCTTTTGAAGAAGCGGAAGGTGAGAGTGTGGAAGGGGCTTTGGGAGAGGTGGACACTTGATTATGTTGAATTGCTTTTGGAGTGATAGAGGTGAAGGGTGTTGAGAGAAGAGACTAAATCAAATGAGAAGGGAGGAGCAAAGTTATGTAGAGCCTCCACGATGAAGGCAGGAAGGCTGAACGTTAATTTAAAATCTTACTTTTCACAGAAAATGTAATTTAAATATATATATATATTTATTTCTTAATAAATGGAAGATTGCTATGCAAGAAATAGAGTCCAGTTTGAAAGTAATTCTCCCATCTTCAGGCCTGCCAAAGAAATAAACATGAAGTGGGTCAGTACTAAATGTCTGCCAGATCCAAATACAGCTTGAACTTAAAATAAATGTTAATTTATAATTCTAGTTTAGAAGTCATAGGCTTTAAGGCATTTGCTGTTGATTGACTTAATAGCCTTTACGCTTGTCATAATATCTCATTTCTGAGAGCCCTGGTTTGTATGTTCCACTCACAATCTCAGGCTTATATTTTTTGCCAGATTTGGGCCTGGGAGATCATTCTTCCCAGATCAGATTGATGGGCTAATGGACTGTTGGCAAGGGTCAATTAAGTAAAATTGCACTGTTGATTTGTGTAAATTTTGTCAGTAAAAGTGTTTCAAAATTTAGGGACAGCTTTTCTTCTTTGCTTTTATCATCCAGTCTGTGGGGGCTGAAATCACTATATTCATTTAGGAGTGTCTAATGATTTTCTTTGCTCTTCCTCTCTAGGAAGCCTTGCTTGCTATGTGGAGAACCAGAGAAAGGTAAGACAGACATTTTTTAAATTCCTGTCTATCTAACCATCTGTCTCTCCGGGGGGGAACACAACTTCCCTCAGAAGACTGCTTACAAGGAGGTTTGAAACAATACGTCACTAATCAAAACCTTTTGCAGGTAAACACTAGGGTTTTCCAGGGTGTGACACAAATGCAGATGTAGCTGAATAATTCCAAATTGCTCTGCACATATTCAGCCAAGGCTCGGAATTGTTGGGATTTTGCCTGTTTTATATAGCCTTCAACTTAACTTTAGGCTCTGTTCTCTTCATCCACCCCACTAAACCTCGGTGGATACAATTACTTTGTTTTGAATGCATTTCAGCTGCTGCGATTATTTTTTTGGCAGAAAAAAAAAATCAAGTGTTAGGTTGACTTAAGTCTCCCATTTTTTTTCCTCTCTGTCTTCTTCAGAGATGGGTAAGATCAGGTTTTTGGCTCCTAATATATTACACTGACATCTATACAGCACTAAACTCTTTTGTGTCCGATGGGATGGCCAACAAAATACTCATGCTATTGAATTTATCTTTTCATCTTTAAGCCTAGTTGTTTAGCCATGATATAGTGATACCAGGACAAACATTGTCTGCTTATTTTTCTGTAGATCTCCATCTCTGTCTATATCCATCTGTTGTCATGTTTTCTCCTTAAGCAGATGCCTAAACAAGTAGTCTGGGGAGCAAATATAATAAAGTTAGGGTCAAATGCCATTTTATGTTATATGCCAACTTTGTTACAATATATAGCAAATTCTTTGCTATCCAATAGCTGTACAAGTCTATATATTGTAATTTTAAAGATGCGGGTGTGAATAATTCTTAATAAGAGTTGTGGTTGTGTGTTAGGCCCAAAAGCTACACTGCCTGATGTCACCTTTCTTAAAGGTAGGGTAGACTCCACTGCATTCTTTCAGTGGCTTTTAGATCTGTTTCTCTAGACAGAAGAAAAAAGAACAGATGGTCCAAGTTTTGTCTGGTTCTACAGTGGCCCATGCTTAACAGGGTAGACCTTTCCTGACCACAGATTGGATAGAGTAAGTGAGGTTCGGGGAGGTGGCAGGGGAAGAAGATACTGCAATATCTCTGGATAATAGAGTATCTGGGGGAGCTCGAAGTCCTACAGCTTATCTCGACTGCAGACACTTAAAACATGAGTTTAATGGAAGCATCATAGGAAGTGACAGCAGTATAAGAGACAACCATATGTTATCATGCAGCACGACTTAGGCTTTGTTTGTTTTCATTACAAGTATGTCTTTGACCTGTATGGATTTTCATCCTATCACTATTTCAGTATCTTAAAATCAGATAATTTTCTGCTACATTACTGTTTTTCAAGCGTTCAGCTTTCAAATGTCCACATTCAGGGCCATCATTCCTATAGCAATTCATTAGGAAACCATTTGAAAGTTGGAGAGACTCCTAGTTTAAATCAATTAGAAGGAAAGTTGTCAGCTACATTTTCAGTGCTTATCTGCAACTTTGCACTGTGTGAGAGGAGGAAGTTTTCTTTCTTATTCACTCCACATACTCCTCAGATTTAAACTGGTCCTCAAAATTCAGGAAGTAAAGCTGGGAATTAGGAACAGATAATTCTGCAAAGCATGGACAGGAAAGCCGCAGTATAAATGTGGGTTGTTAGCTGAGATCATTATTTGATAAGCTCTTTTGCAGTATCAAATAAAAAAATACATATTATTTACATCTAGTGGATGTAAACAGTAAAGTATCTTTCTATTACCTCGCCTGCCACCCATTGGCTTTGCCAGTGCGGTGTGGCTATTTTATTTTTGTGATAATATTTTGTTCAGATTGGAGCAGGTTGGTAAACAACTGAGCTGTGATAATTACTTCAGTAGTTTGTTTGGGTTTATTTCCTCCTTGGGATAGTCTATGTAACTGAGTTTGCACTGCCTGTTCCTTGGGCAAGTGTTTCGGAATTGGAATACTACCTTCTAGACTACCTTATATTAAGATTTTGTGTATTTTATTCTTCATATTTCTATATTTTTACTACTGCTTCTTCTTTCCGCTCATTCCTTGTCTCTTAATAGAAATGATTTACAATTATGGTTTTTTATTAAGAGAAAGGATATGCCATTAAGATGCACCAATACAAGAATTTTATTGTGTGTGTATGAACCTTAGAACAAACTTCTGTGCTCAGATAAGCCTTAATATCTTTCTAACCCCCTTTCTGTCCCAAGTGCATACTATACTTTTGTTAAGATACAGTGCATCCACGTTGAACTCTATGTTGGTGTTTTGAGTTTTACAGGTTATCTCAGTCAGTATTATCCAAATGGGAGAGACAGTTTATTCAAGATACATTGTTTTGGCTTTTGCCTAATTCTACTGAATACATGAAAATGTGCTCAACAGTGCAGTATTGTTTCACTCAAACAGGGAGGGTTATCTGAAAGGAATAAAGGCAAATGCCCGGTTTTATCATCTTTGGTTCTTTGGTGAGACGGACTCAGCTGTACAATAGGGTACAAACATCAGTGAGCGCATCACCAGCTTGTTGTTTACCAAGAGTGTAAATGCAAAACAGAACTTTTCTGGACAAATTCTTGTCATTGCCATTTCTCTGTCTATGTGCAGTTTGGAATGCAGTTTAGAGGAAAGCAGGTTGTATTCTATTCTTGCTTGTTCTACTTTTAATAATTGTTACTTTTCCAAATTTTAACACATTCCGTTGTCATGCCACATATGTATGGAAATGATGAGATGCACTTCCTTCAATGCTAGGCTGTTCTTTTAACAATCCATATGAGTGACACAGATTAATAAAATGTGGCATTTCAGGATTCAGAGTAAAATATGAAATAAAAAATGACTGTTTGAGGAAAAATTAGTCATATGCAGAGGGACCTATTAAAGTTGCCTCACATAGAAAGCCTTTGTTCTGAGCATGTGTGACTGGAAGTGCAAAGCTAGGCTGTCAGAATTTGTTTAGCTAATGATTCTAACTTGTTAAAATTTTAACCATGGCTCCTTTTGTTGTGCTTCAAAGGATTCGTAATGCTCTTTATATTAATTTGTCTTATATTCTTGAAAATATAAATTTTTTTTAGTTACTATTTGGACATTGATTTGACTGCTCAGCAAATACTGTTTGTATGTAATTTTGATTTTGACTATGGGGTCCAGGGTAAGAATAATCTGCATAAAATTCATAGCTCATATACAAACGTTTTTTTGTTATCCACTAAGACATGAGATACAAATCAAGTGTGAGAAAAGCTTGAAGCTAGACTGTAAGATGTGAATGCTAAAATCTATCACAATTCATACTGTCAGAGAAATACACATTTAAAAATCCTCGGTCACGTATAATAACAGACTGAAGCACAAATAGCATGCTCAAACATAAAACTTCAAGAACACTTTTGTCTGAGAAGAGCTTGAAAACAGTCCTAAAAGTGTGGAGGAACTCATACTGATGTTAAGTTCTGTGTGTGGCACTACCAGGCCCATTATCTTTATTCTGTCTCTGTGTGGCAGACAATTAGAAGAAAGGATTTTGCTTTCTGTGATAAGCTTCTGGGTAACTGTCTGGGTACAAAAATGTGGATGTGGGCCCTTGCCATGGGGTGAAGGTGACGCATAACAGTTTTGGTTTATGATTCTGTTTGGCACTGTTCTGTCCTCCTATCCGTCCCTGCCCACACTGGACATTTGGCTCCCTAAGCTGGCACCAGAGCCCAGTCGAGTGAATGGAGATGATCCAGTGATTTTCAACAGACTTTGGAGTAAGTTCCATTTCATACCCTGTTCCTTACACAAACATTCAAAACACAGAACCTGCTTCTCCCAGTGTGCACAGGGAGGTGAACCAACCAATTTTTAAAGAGATAGATCCAAATGCAGTTGCTTGCTTGTTCATACCCTCTTGGTCATCAGAAAACGGGCCTCCTGAAACATCTGTGGGAAAAGAAGGCTTTAGAAATGCTTTGAAAAGATGGTTCAAACCAAAAGCAGACATAGTGAACAGTCATGTAAGTTATAAAGCAAGGAACTGAACTTTTTGCTTCTCACCTAGGAAAATCTGACTGATCAGGAACACCTGTTTTCAGGGAATACAATTATTTTTTTCATCTGTTTGTGATGGGGTAGAGCTCTAGAAGATATTGCAGAAGGAAAGAAGCAGTCTTACCCTCCCGTTAAAGTGCATGTCTCTTGATTCTGCTGGTCTCTGTTAGGACAGTTTCATATCCACCTGTCCATTACTTCCTTTGTAGTAAAATATTCCTGTTAAAAATACAGCTTGCTTGAATTTCTCATGTCATAAAAAGTCATAGGGATCATAATTACATTATTTACTGATCTGTGAGGTGAAAACCACACACAATAATAAAACCCTTTAGTATTAGCAAGCAAGAAGTTACTGGTTGGATCTGCTGTCAAACTCAGGAGTGCTAAAATGAAAGTATACTCAGGCATGAGTTGGGTCGTAGAACCACGCAGGAGGGAGCAGCGTTTAAAATGCACTGTGCTCACAATTAGGCTATGTTGTTAGTTGTATTTTTATACCATATTGATCGGCCCAGGTAGATTGTGTTGATATTAACTGTAAGTACAGAAAAATGTGTAAGTATAGAAATCTGTGTAATTAAATTCTTACAAAAGAAGTGTGAGTATACATTCAGTGCACGCTTTGTATTTTCTTTCTGATATAATGAAAGAAGAGACTACAGGGAGAATTACACTCTAAGCAATGCAAAGGACTTCCTGATATTTTTGGAAAATATTATGTATAGAATAGCATGCCATTGGGTATGTCCCAGTATTTGTATTATTTGCATTTTTAGAATTCCCATTGTATTTACCAGAGCCAAATATTGGTTGCCAGGGTCAAATAGTGACCTTCTGAACCAGCCTTTCCATCCTTTACGCAGTGACAACTTTGTTCTTCATCGTGTGTGAAGCTTGAGATCGTGCTCCCTTTCTGTCCCTTCATAGCAGAGATTTTGTCATGGCAGTTACAAGTGAGCATATGGAGGCAACAGCCTTTTGGGCATCAGAAGCTGCAGCATCAGAACAAGCCACATTAGTAGACCAAATGAAGGAGGCTTCCTTGTTGATAAATATCATGTAAAGTGTTCTATCTGCATGAAAATGTGTGTAGTTTCCTATGCAAAACCAAGGGGATTCCTAACTCTCTGCCCAGATTGGAAATGCGCACTCAAGTATGTGGATGGCCTAAGATGCCCGTATGCTACGACATATTTTTGGATTTCTTTTTGATTAATATCATGCTTCAGTGCATCCATCTGTCCATGTACTAAGTGCAAGTTTCAAAGGAAGATAAGTGATATACATCAATTAAAAATGCAGGCAAAGTTTAAGACTTCAGAAAATTTCAATAACTTTTTAATGGTAAGGTGTTGCCAGATTGAAATGATAAACAAGTTTATACAGTTTTCAAAAGAAATGATATCTGTTTCATAAATGTAATTAATAAAAGCCTGCGAAGCTGAATAATGCTTGTAGCCCTCCTTGTTCCAGGAGATCAGGGAAACACAAGAGATAGGCAAAAGATATTTTGTTGTCATAATAGTCTAGGATGGACTTGGTTAGATAACTGCAGTAATTTCCCAGGCACTAAGCAAATAATTTCCGAGTAGTTTGGCAGGTCTGCGGTTCACAAAGCAAAGGCTACGTCTGTATTTTACCATAGACACATTTTAACCTACCCTGCAAACTCTGCTTCAAAAGTCAAGCTTCCAGCTTTCCTAAAGCTGTGCCTTCAAATCCATTTTGAGCAGTGGATGCATTGTCTGTGGCAGGCTTGGAAACGCAAGCTATTAGCCTAGAAGTTACTGAATCAAATAAAAAAAGCAAAAAGCCTATAAGAAACTTAACCCATACAGTTTAGCAATCACTAAACCAGCTAAAAAATAGAGATGATTTAAATTGCTTCACAATGCCAGTTGCTTGCAGAATACCTGCCATCCTCTTGATAGGTTAAAAAATAATCTATTTGCAGCTCTAAGGTTGAAGAATGCAATGAATTTAGCAAGCTCAAGCCTCACTGCACTTGTCTTTCATGCTACCAAATGTGTCCTTTTAAGATATTATACTGTTTCACACCTGATTGAATAAAGAATTTAAGAAGATATCTTCTCACAGTATATCTGTTCTTAAGTCTCTTATCATTTCTTAATGTTGGAACACATACGTGCCAATATCCATGGGGCAGTTGGGAAATATTTATAAAAAATGTCATGGCTGATGCTTTTAAAGCTTTATTTGAATATCTAAGGAAGACTTAGATTTCATACTTTACAGAAGGAATTAGACGCCTTATCCACAGACAAATACTCTGTACCATAGTATAGTCCTTTCACAACAGTGGTTAATGACATAAAAAGGGTCAGTAAATTGCAACCTTAGGGCAATAGACTAACAATGACCAAATTTGTCACTAGTGTAACTCCATTGCAGTTAATCAAATTACACTTGGAATGATTTGGCCCGATGAATTGGCAAGTAATGTTTTCTGAGAGACTGAAGGACATATGGTTACTGTGTATTTTAACATGTTGCTCTGTGACAAGTTTCTGAATTCTAATCTATATTGTGTGAAATCAAATGGACCTTGCACAGCAGAAATTTATGATGTGCTCACATATCCATATCTGCCTTCAAGATTGCACGTTGCTAAATAGCTACATTATCTCAATATTTCTGCATTCTTACATAGTTCTTTCTAGCTTCAATTTATAAATTTATTAAAGCAATGCGGTGGTGGTGGTGCATTCAGTCAAATTTCAGTGCATACGTATGTTTACAAAGGTGTTGATAGATATTTATACCTATATACATAGGTAGAGATATTGCAGACGTCCCAAGCATTTGTAACATTTTTGCGCTCTAAATAATTCAGTGTGTTTGGAGGTATTTGAAACAAAAACTGCCTTGGGATATCAGTAGGTCATACATTCAGAGAGAATCGGCTTCTCCATTAAGTAGCACTGGCATTGAATCAATATAGTGTGAGTTATGCTGTCGGCCTGTTCATTCCAGCTTCATAAAAATGTGAAATAAATATCCAAATTTCACAATGGTTTATTCGAAGCAGAAAGAATCTCAGCGACTAATTTTGCATACAAAATTGATGAAAGGCTGAGGAGAACAGCAGAGCTGAGGATCTTGGACAATTTTTCGTGGATAGGGTTTTGTGTAGAGACACTAATTGGCATTATAGTTTTCCTTGTTTCTCATCACAGTTCTTTTCTGTTTGGGTGTTCTGGGTTTTTTTTTAGAATCAAGGTCTGTATGCTAAGAGCCCATTTAGACACTTGCAAAATTCATTGAAACGCTGTAAAGCACTGACTAAGGTAAGTATGTAAGAACATACACATATTAGGGAGTGGAAATTCCTGCTTTAAAAGGCTGATAAAGCTTTTGCTCAGGTATCGTGAAGAGGAGGCTAAATTAAATTATTTTAATGATATGTGTCTGAGGTTGCAAAATCTCACACAACACAAAATCAGCTTTCATGTACTTCAAGATACCGGTGTTTCTGTTAGTTCATGTGTGTGCAAACTATTCCTGGTCAAATCAAAAGCATTTAGAATCAGTGTATGTTAGGTTCTTTTCCGCTTATAAACTGTCTTCTACAGGAAACTGACCTTTCTCTGAATAGGTCAGCAGCTTACAGAGCCCAGGGACCACCGTCTGACCTATGTTACAACGATGAATTTCTGGAGTATCTTCACTGATATCAGTACAGCTACTCCATTGTATACTAGTGCGAGAGCACAAATTTCACTGGGACCTGCCTTCAAATATCTATATAAACAGTTTAAAATCTTTAATTCAGTTTCTTCACAATGGTAATTAATTAAACAAAGGCCTTAAATGTAGCACTTGCACTCTGCTGGAAAAAGCGAAGGCCCAGGTCAGAGGAGATGGACTTGGTGAAGAAATCTTCTAACCTTTAACCTTAGAGATTGTAATTTGTGTTCATATTGGAGACAGCTGTCCACAGAGGCACTTACCAAAATCGTTTTGCAAGGATATGTGGTTGGATAAACAGAGTCTACCTGTTTTCTTTGCTATTTATTTTATAATCTCTCTAAGCGGTAAAATTGAGACGGATATTCTGTTTTAGAAAAAAGGAATATAAAGTTAGTTTACTTTGAATTAAGAATGGATATTACTGACAGACTCCATCACAGATGATCAGTTCAAAATTGATGTTACATATTACTCGACAATTTTTGTCTCATTGAAATTAAAGAAATTTAGGACGCTTTCAAACAAAGCTGTGTCTAATTCTCTAGAAGTGCACTTGTCTGCCTTGAGGGACCTTCAAAAATGTCTATTTATGATAAACCACTTCAAGCATAACGTTTTCAGACATGTAGAATGTTAGCAACTGTAAAGAAAAACCATCTCTCTTTAATTCAGATCATTTTCCAATTTATGTAAATTAAAGGCTTGCAATTTATTTTTTTTTCTTTTGTCCAGGGCTCCAATTTTCAGTGCTTTATTGCATCAAAACAGGCAAACAAAACTGGATGCATTTACTGATTTGTGTTTAACACCAAACTCAGGGCAACAGGTACAGTCTTGCAAAATATCCTTGGGCTTGGCTTTGCATGACTCTGCCATCAGTGAGTTCTCCCAAGTGGTTAAATTCAGTTCAGATTCAGTATCGGATCTCAAGGTGTTAGGTATTATTTCATATCCATTTAGGATGGTTTTGTTGTGTTGATTTAGACCTTCTGCCAGGCTGATTTCTGCTTGGAGAACATTGAGGAGCGGTGGCTAAGGGGCAGCCGTAGAACCAGCAGAGTGATGGTGCCACTCAGTTTGGCAAGCCAAATAACGATTCCACCGTGTATCTCTTTACCTATATATATTGTGCCTCTTCTGTGGCGAGTGAAGCATGTTAGTACCTTCAAAGTTTCTCCGTCATTGTTCTGATTGATATCACTCACATTCTCAGTTGGTACAACAGAAATATGTGATTAAAAAAAAAAAAAGAGAAGAAAAAGGTATCTAATCTTGTACACAATAGGGACATTGTGCAAATTTTTTTCCTTCCAAACCTGTAGGGTTTTATTCCCTACCTGTTATCCTTCGTTGTTCCATAAATGATGAACCTAAAATGTACAGCATACCACTGAGCTTTCTCCCATACGCTCCATATGTATGTGCATGCATATACGAGTATGTGTAAAATTATATATAGGGAGAAAGAAGCAATTCCTCCTCAGGCTGTGTGACTGTCCTGTGCACAGATGGGGGTGGTCAGGTTAAAAGCGTGCGGGATGAGTGGAAGCTTAAACCAGGATATATAAGTAAGTAATATTTAAATTTTTTTTGTGGAGAACATGTAAAGATTATTATTGGATAATACTGCGGACAGTGGACTAATGACGTTCCTTCAAGTACTCAGGGAATGGATTTGTTTTTAAGGTGAAGGTCAGTCTGTGAATGAAGACATCTGAAGCAACGGTCATGATAGTAATGAACCAGCTGCAGTGTCTTCCTTTCACTCCTTGGGTTATGTTTGCTTGCATCAAATACTTTGCAATGGATTTTTCTGAGAAATCCGATGCTGTCTATGATAAATCAGGTAGTTTAGTGAAGGTCCCAGTTCTTGGTCTGTAATCCCAGAGTCCCTGAGAAACTCATTTAATATCAGACAGCTCTGATTTCACCAGGGTGTGTGTATTTAGTGGACTCTCTATAAAAAAGAATAACTATTGCTTAATTGATCACATCCATGAGCTCAAGTATGAAGGCAAGGAAGTACAAGTGCAAGGCTTGTACCAATAAGGATCACCTTCATTTCAATAAGAGTCTCTGCTGGATATTTTTAGATAGAATGTTCTTTGTGATTCCCACATAGGAAGCATAGATATGAAACTACACCCTATAGCGTGTTGTTCATTTAAATTCAGAATTCAGCATGGAATCCAGCATGGGTACAATTCATTGCTGAGGTTTCCTAAGTACTACAGAATACCCTCATAATGCGCACTAAAATAGAGAACGCTCCCAGACCTTGTGCAACACTGGTTTTAGCCGTGCAGTTTTCAAGTGAGCATGTAGAGCTACAGACAGAGAATATATGTGAACAAATGTCCTCACAGGAAAATATAGAGTAAATACTGAAGTAAAGAATATCAGTGAGAGTATATGCTAGAGACTGATTTTTATTTTTCTTTTTTTGCTTTGTGCTCGAATATTGTTGAAGCAGCTTGAAAACTCAGGCAAAGGTGTGGCTTCCCTCAGGCAGAGACAAAGGATGGGATTAAGAGCTATTTATTGTTCTGGGGATGAAAATTGGTTTACGCAGTGCAGTGGCAGATAAATACCGAAGAAATACCTTTTGTATATTAAGCATAGATTTAACACATAATGTGTTCTGAAATTAGGCAAAAAGGAAATGATGTGGTGTTTCTTAACATTGGTGAATGACTTCCATTTCTTGGCGTTACATGTCTAATAGCCTCATAGTGCCTTAGTAGAAACATTATACAAGTATAATCCAATAATGCAAAATGCTAAACTAAAGAGCCAGTAAACTTGAGATAAAAGCCCTTAATCCCGTGACCCTTTATTAGGAAACATGGAGAAGAGATTACCGAGGTACAGCAAATGTTTCTGTATTTTTACATGCACAGTCTGCTTGATTTGGTGCAAACTTTTTTTTATTTTTATTTATTATTTATTCATACAGAGTTGAAGTAAGAACTAGAGTTAAGCAAATAAGGTATAGTAAATTAAAGGATGCGAGTTGTGAGGTTTTTAGCCCCGCTTAATTCCATTGAGCAGGGAAGTCTGCCTGCTTTTTCTTTTGCCACATTCTTTTCCTCAACACGATCCTTTGGAAGAGTTTCCTATGCGAGTGCGATGTTTTGTATGGGAACGTTGTGCTCAGTTCCTGTGTTGTGGTACTTTACATTCCTGGGAGTCATAAAAATGGGTGCAGAAGATTCCAGTGCCTTGCCCTTTTTCCAATGTAGTGGATGTAACATAGCTATAAGAAAGAAACTTTCTCTCCATTTTATCTAGCGTTCTGCCCCACGGCTGCCTTGCTTTTCAGCTACCAACTGCGTATTTGGGCTTATTCATTTGTCACAAGGCCACTTTGTGTTTTGTTATCTTGGAGTACGGGCCAAAGACTTTGGATCTTGCTATGCATGTCCAGCTTGGCAGCCCTCCATTAAATAATGTGATTCCTAATTACACACCCATTTAAAGCCTAGCAGTGCCTCTGAAATGTTGTTGACATCGTCAGCGACTCGCTGTGATCTAGAGGGTGGTCCTTCTGTTTAAGTATACAACTATCCTTCCTTTTCATGGACGTTGTATATGTATGTACACTGGTTTGGATTGTTTTACTTTATTCAGACAAGAACGTATAGATATTTATCATTGAACAGAAATATTTTCTACCCTCTGCAGTGTTACAAGAATAATTTCTTAACTTTATCTCTAGAGAACAAACAACCAGGGAAACAGACTGTTATCAGTTTTTTAATACTGGCAATCTGGAAAGGTAGATATTGTGCTCTGTTACTACACTTTGTCAGCACAAATATAGTATAGACTTTATTAATGTTTACATTAGAAGCCCTAATTTAATTACGTGCAATTACTACAAACAGTTTCAGAAGGCAGCCAACGGAAATACAGGTTTTGCGTTGTTGCTTCAGGTATGACTAATTTGTCACTGAAAACCAAAAAAGGATTACTTGTAAGCCTCTTTGTCGGTGTTTTAGTTGTACATTATCTAACATGCACTGGTTAGTCCAGTTTTGAACTGTTTACTGGATTCAAGGAACATTGAGATATGATGTTTATTAGAGAGAAGATAAATTGGTATAATGCAATACTTAAAAATACAGATTTCTGGTGAAGCAATGACCAGTCAGCAGCACGGGAGCAATGAGAATATATATATATATGTGTGTGTGTGTGTGTGTATTCCTAATATATACATTTGCTACAGATAAACATAATGCCTTATAAAGTAACCTCCATGAAAGGGGAAATTTTCCTCACTAGTGTGGATCAGAACCCAAGGCCATAGTTACAGCGGACATTTTGACTTTGTCTTGAGGGAGTGAACTTGAACCAAAATCTGAACTTTTGGCCTCTGCTGTTTCTTACTGTCACTGACAACTCCGAGTTTATTTGTGTTTCTTTTCCTCTGATCAGAGGCCTGTGTATCTTAGCTTCTCCAGAAGGAGGACATGTGTCAGAGGATAACTAAGTGAATCCAGGTTTTACTGCCTACCATACAATGACCTTTTAAAAAGTGCATCATTTGGCACTATAGTATCCACTGATTTCTACTAATGTCTTTTTATCCTTTAAAGCACCGTGAAAACTCTGTGGAATTTAATCCTGTAACTCACACAGGTGTGCTAATAATTCCTGCTTAATAAGGGCAAAATTTAAGTCTTTCCTTACTCAGAAATTATGCTGGTTATTGTGGAACCAACAAAAATGCAGGAGGGGAGTAGATTTTGTTAATTGTGTTGACTCCTTGATTAAAGTGTGATGAATTTTAAAGACTGTTTTAGAATTAATTAGTGTTTCCTAAAGATAAGCTACAACTAGTCTCTGAAATTAGTGTTGCAGGTTAAAAAAATACAAAAAATAAACTCAAAGAAAAGCAAAAGAGAACCAAAGGCAAGCAAATGTGTTCACACATGCTTCTGTTGCACTGGTGTTTTATCACTTAGCTTATGAAATGCAACTTCTTCTCTTAGGCTATCTCCGTGCAATGAAAGAATTGTTGCAGTCGCCAGTTTGTAGCCTCGGGGCTGATAAATTCAGCAGCTCAATGGGTGGGCGACAGAAAGGTCATCTTACTGACAAACTATCCTATGTATCTTCACAGCTCTGTAACACATGGATTGACTGCTAGAATACCTATTAGTTGTGACAGAATCCGTATGTCTTCTTATCTACTTCAGGCTATGGATCCGTCAGGTACAGGTGACTTGTATAGTTATCTGTAGTGTCGCAAGCTCAGAGATGAACTGACTGAATGAAGTAAGACTTTGTTTGAAAAGTTGGAAACATACCAAAAGGTTCAGCACCTCATTTGGTTAAGCATACAGAATTGTATAGCCTACTTGAAACTCACACAGATGAGAGAAACTTCCTGGGCTTGAAAAATAGGGTTGGAGTATTAATCTTGAGAAATGTCCTCCTTTGATATTTCTAATCCAGTAATAATAGGATAAGATTCCCTTAGAAAACTTCTGCATGATTGTTTTCAATGGTTATTCCAGCATTGCAAAGAAAAATATTTTGAGACTGCCTGTCCCAGTGAGCTGTGAAGAAAATGAAGTGGTTGGTAGTTCTTTCCCCTTTTGTCTCATAACTTCCTATGAAACTACTGGCATGTGTCTCGACTCAATAGCTGCCCCTGTGGAAATTTTCTTGCAAGTTTTTTAAAACAAACTTTTTTCAGTGGTGAATCTCCTCTTTGTTTCAAGAGAAAAATCTTCAGTATTTTCTTGCTGAAATCTTCCATTTCAGTTATTAGAGCAGCCCGTCTAAGTTCTTCTCGTTTCAAAGGAAAGCCCTCGCTTTCAGATGCTTACACAATAGAAGAATACAAGTCTCCAAATGTTGAGATTCACCCAGCAGTTGTTACTATAAAAGTATTTCTCTTTTTTTTTTCTTTCTCCACGAAATGTTGGCAGCCATTTAAATTTCTCCTATATAGTGGAGTTACTATAAAATGTCATAATAAATCTCACCAAGTTTCCTGATAAACTTGTCAACAGTTAGGAATCTCGTTGTCAAGAAAAAATAAAAAATTAATGTGTTTGCCGTCCATAATGACTAATTTTACTGAAGCTCTCACTCTGTGGAAGCACTTTTACTCCTCATGCATTCTGGTTAGATGCTTGTTGTGCCTGAGCTGTTGCAATACAGAAATACGTTACGTTTGGGTTTCCAACTGCTATATGCAAAGGTTTTCTGTCATTTCAGTGCAGTGCTGCAGCACGCACTTGTGCTGGCTTTTCCTTCTCTCTCCACATACAGCTGCTTCTTTTAAAAAGGACTGAGAATCAGCACAATGAAAACATGGCATGTGCCTTTTATTTTAAACAAATATGAATGATATTAAATGTGGTCTTCCAAGCCATTCATCATTATTAGTGTCATCTGGAGCTGGACTGCTCCCTGCGTTGTTTTTAGCACGTTTCCTTCTTGTGGAAAATGCCAGATTCACAGCCTTGAAAACTGAAATCCCTGTGTTTATCTTCAGGCTGCAATAGTATAGTCAATGACAGCACAAACACCCCTCCGCCTCATCAATATGCCTGAAGTGTGAGCGAAGGTAGTTCAGTCTCCATGGCCATTAAATCCTGTTGATTCCATCAATAAGGATGCCAGTTACTGAAAGATGTCATAGTGACTTTGTGATCCGAATGACTGCTCAAAAGACACTAGATTGAGACACCAAATTCATCTCACATACCTCAGCGCATATACGATGGTAATGGTTTTCATTCACGGTGAATCTGGGATGGATTCAAAAGGTGTCTTAGATTTAAAGCTTTCTAAAATTCAATAACCATTCCCCTGAGCCACACAGTCCCTTCACTTAACTTGAGAAACTTGTTCGTGTTTTTTAACAGGTTCCTTTTCATGTATGAGGTCTTTATTGTTTTCAGTAGCTTTCTACCAGTAGGAAATAGTTTCTGGGATCTGTGAGGCATGTGAGTAAGAATACTTAAAGATTTACTTGAATGTAAAAAACTGCATACCATCTGGTCCTGCTGCATGTGTCTGCTTTATGCTGTTAAACGAGCTGCAGGTACCCGTCTTTAACCTGAGTTCGGACCCTGCTCACACCATCGGGGGTTGTAAAAGCATAAGGGACTGCAAGGGGAGCAAAGTGCAGCTGGGGGGCCCTCGGCAAAGTCATCTTGCTTCCTGCCTCAGTTTCCCTAACTAGAAAATAGGGACAGCGATGCTTAGATAGGATTTTTAAAACTGATTAGTTTATATTTGAGTATTTTATCTGACATGTAAAATGCTAAGTATTATTGCCACCTAGTTAAGTTAGCCATTAGTAGATTGAAAATAAAAGGGGATAGCTTTTAGGTTTTTTCGTTGTAATAAGACTTTCAGGCCACTGAAATGTGATGTAGATAATTTGCTGTCTTCTTTTTTGTTTCAGCATGCTCCCCTGGAAGAGAAATACTCTTAGAGAATTCAAATACAGGTAACAGCAAAGTTTGCTTCAAGAAAAACCTGTAGAAAAGATTTGAACTTCAGTAGTTATCAGGCAATATTTAACTGAACTAATATGCTGAACAGATGCTGCTCACCAAAGGGTGCTTCTGTCTAAAAATCGTTTTGAGCATAAAGAAAAAGCAACTGAAGAAAAAATTGTGGAAAACATACCTATGAAAAAGAAAGCTGTATTTGGCCTAAAAAAAAAAGACTTTTTTCCTAGCATCCCAGGAGGTCCATGTCCAAGGTATGCACAGTCTTTTCACTGGCAAGGCTTTGTGTAATCAGTAGAATGAGAAAATTCTCAATCAACACCCCAAACTCGCATGACTAAAATGGCTGTAGAAGAAATACTTTGGAGCTCCGTTGACTGTAGAGAGTGGCTCCACACGCGTGTCAGACAGGCTCTCCGTAGTATCAAGGGACGTGGGGAGGATTTAATATCTGGTTCTGCAGTTGATAAAAATACTGCTGATAGTATTTTGGTGCTGGTTGCATCATCTTCCTCCAAGTTGCTGTAGTAAACACAAAAGTGTTTTCAAAAATTACAAGTTTACAGAACTCAAGCTTATTTTATGTCTGCATCCAATTACACATGGACAATCTGGTTCATAGATAGACGGCAAGATTTCAATTTGCTGTGTGGTGACTGGTGGAATTAGCGGGGCAGGGGGTAGGACTGAGTGTGTCCTTTCCCGTCCAGGTAGGCGTGCGGTGGATGAGTCCCCAACACATGGTGCCCCTCAGGGCAGGGGAGAGGGTAAGAAAAGTTAGAATTAGCAAAGTGCCCCAAGTAAGGTGCTTAGATTTTTTCTTCCCTACCAGGAGTACAGGGAGACTATGGGGCAACTCTTAACCAGGTTTCTGATTTGATTCTGCAGTAGCAGAACTACAACTTTCATCTCATAGCGTGCAGGTAAATCACAGGTGAGCAAATGTCCCTGTCGTTCCTCAGATAAGCTCTGCATTTTGCCTGTCATTAAAGATGGTCCAAAACCATTTTGGATATCTTGAAAATTGCAGCATATGTAATCCATCTCTAAATCCTATTGACATCCCTGACGTTTATATCGTCGCTAACCTATTTTATTCCTGTGTATATCTTCAGCAAGAAAGGAGAAGACATTTCTACACTAAATGTAGTTTCAGATGTATCAAATGGCCCAATCGACTGTGGCTTAAGTAATTTGAAACTTTTTTCCATTGACTTTAATGGGATCTGTAGTTTGGAGATGAGTAAACTGTGGGAGGAAAATAAAATTTCATCTCGAGTATTGCATACTGCAATATGTTATATAGTTCTCTATATTCTTTTTAGGGCAGTAGCACTTTGTTAGTATATACCATTTTCACTCTTACAAGGTTCTCTCACATTCTTAACCTTAAACTATATAAAAATTTTATAAAACATATAAATATATATAGAATCTATATTAAGTTCATCATGTCTGTGCCTTAAGGAACACATTTTTATTGTAAAAATTACACTTCTAATTTATGGCCTCTCATAAGTAATATATTAGTAATCAGTAAATGATTAATACATATTTTCCCTCTTAGTTATTTAGGGCAGTGTTGAGTGGGACAGTAAGAACTAATGCACATTATAATGTATAAGTGCTACGAAATAATGGATAGCATCCTGTAGTAATGTATTTTAATATTATTTATACATGTCTCTCTCATATGTTACACAGTGGAGCTCCTTGCAATAATTTAACTTAAGAAAGCAATGCCTAGACTTGTTACCCTTTGGTCCAAAATTGTCATCTTAGTTTATAGTGATACTGATATTTGCTATTTACCTTTTTAAAACATTAATGCTGTTTACTGCAGCACTGTCTGGACCAGTGTAATAGAGAGACTTAAAAACTTGTAAGCGGCTCTGTCCCACCCCTGCAGTGCAGTCGGCGGGAGGGACTCCCTGCGCCCATGGGGCTCCCACCGCCGTCAGGGGGAGGACAGGGATGTGACAGGCACTCAGGGGCCAATTGCGCTGCTGGAGCCTGGCCTGCAGAGAACCGAAAATATGTGGTGTAACTAATCCCACAGGGACTCACACACAAAGCTGAACCTCCAGCGTTTCACAGTGAACACAACTGAACAGATAACTCTGTTTTATCAACCTGATTGCCATGCTCTTTTCTCTTTTTTTGGTCACAAAATGCATGAAAAGGAGTAAAATCTCAGAGTCCAAAGCTTTCTCAGAGTATTTGCGTATTTGTTGCAGGTTTGTAACAGTTTGAGTACACCAAATTATTTAAGCTATGCTCTTGTAAATAATAATTTTGGTGTTGTTAAGTATCAAAATAACACAGGAGCATTTGGCTTCCTTTTTGAAATACATGTTAAAAAGCCACTGGTAAAGTATTCACATGGATTATTCATTAGTATCAATGTGGCAGATTCCTCGTAAGGAAAGATAAATGATTTTAATGAAAACACAGTGACAGAAAAATAAGCAGACAGAATTGAACAGTTGGTATTTTAATGGCTGGCTTTTCTCATGGAAGTTAATGGGTACTTTTAAACTGACTTCACGTGGAATATGGTCAGTTCAATAGCTGCTTTCTAATGATGTACTCAGTACAATTGGAAATAACTTAGGTAGCACCGTGACTGATATTGAGCAGTATTCTGGGCTTGCCATGCTGGATTCGGTGCTGATGCATCATGATGCTTCACTGTACTCATTTCAGGTCTGGGCTGTAGTTTGTAACAGGTATAATACATAAAGATACACTTTTAAATGCTTTCCATATACGTCTCCAAAATGGTACTTTTAAACTAAGTATGAGTGGTGAAGTGGCACAGTGGGACTCAGGAATTTGCGCATATAAAGGTTTGTCTGTACTGTGCTGCATGGTAGGGTGTTATTAGCTTGACTAAGTGCTAACAAACTCACATGACATTTTGAGTGGAAATGATTTGAATTCATACAGCTGGGAGCTGGCAGAGAGAACTCGTGTTTGTCTGTACCCATCCATGTAGATATATCCTAGGTTTTCAGCTTAGATCTTATGAAAGAAATAAAGGAAGGATCCCTCTAGTCATGGGTTCCTGTGAAATGCTCTGCTGAGCTCACTTTAATTTCCCATGGATAGACGTCCACCAGTGCCAGAACTGTCACATCTTACACCAAACTGACACAGCAGTAAAATGAAGCAAATATGATACATATCCTTTTTTAAAGTATATATCTCACTGCCATATATAAATCTCATCTGGCATTTCAGACTATAGAAAAAAAAAAAAAAACAAAACTACCCTGAAAAAGATTTGAAAATGTGGTTGCCGTAACGTTTTCAAAAGAGATCATTCTCTGTTACAGACAAAAAGTGTCTATCTTTCCATTAATTCCCATTATGGTTCTGATTAATAAATGTTCTAACCACATAGCTTAAAATGCTGTTTGCAGTTCTCAGTTTTTGAGGATTGCTTCAGATTTCAAGTGGTAGGAGATGGTTTGAGATTTTGCCGGCTTTCTTTCCATACTTTAGGGAAGAAAAATGCAGGTCTTGACTTCAATAGTTGTTTTTTCTCTTACCACGGCTTCCAAGTTTTGTGCGTTCAGATTCTTTATAATCTGGCTTCCACTGTCTCTCTTTCAGTGAAGTGACCGTAATTTATACACACCTGGTTGTTGTATGCTAGAGGTTTTTTCTGCCATATTTTATCTAGTTTTATTATAAATATGAAGTTTCATCTATCTATTCCTTTTTACTGTGTTTTAAATTTTTGAAAGTGAAGCATTTTCCCAGGATAGCAGTAGAAATCCTCCTCTGGCTCTAGGAAAACAGTAGATACAAACATAGGAAATCACAGCATTAAAATACAAAATAGTGTGTATTTTTTTTTTGTAAATAGTTGTATCTGAGTAAACTGAAGGATGAGTATGATTAGGAATCTGCATTGTTGCAAGACCCATCTACTGTATGAAGTTTGGACATTTGAGATCTGCAAGGCATTAGAAGATTTTAAGATTAGAAGACAGAGAAAGCAGATGGCTTCATCCTATTTAATTTAATGAAATTTATTTAGTATGAAAAAGGGAGAAAGCTAACTGTCTCCAGCATAAAAGCTCTTTAAATACATTAGTTCCTGAGAGGCCTGCAATCTGAACATTGCCACTGTGCTTTTGAGATGAATTAGACATTGTCTTCCTTTATTCCTTATAAATGGTGAGGCAGAATAGCTTCTGAAGCTCTTTTAGTACAGGAGGATACTCAAGCATCCAGTCTTGAATTGCAAGTCCATTACTATGTAACAGTGAAAGTGTAATTCAGAACTATTTTTCACTCATGTTGTCTATTAAGGTGCTAGACCATCCCAAAGATCTACTTAGCAAGTGAAAAAAAATAATCTACAACAAAGATCTACTTGACAGTAGTAAGACCTCCTTCATTTCCCGTGCATTATGGTAAGTATTGCACAGGTTTGAGCTGTGAGTTGGATTGGGTTCACAATATGCAGAATTGGGAGAGGGGGTATGCTCATCATTATACAAGTCAAGACCTGCACGTTGACTTACATCCTTAGATAACACCCTGGGGAAGGTCCTGGGCAGCTCCACTAGAAGGGGTGACACAGCACAGAATTGCAGGTTTCTGTTGCTTAGAGTTCTTGTTTCCTCATCTGCTTGAGAGGAATTTCACGCCGTTCTTAGTAATGCAATGTGCACTCCACACTGCAAGACTCTGTGCTGTAGTTTTTTATTACCAGTTTTTATTCAAGACGACTATATGACTACATAGATCCTGGATTTAGAAATGTTTTCTCATGCTTATTCCTAGATTCACAAACGTTTCTAAGATTAGAAGAATGCATATGATCTTCAAATTTTAGCTCATGTCTGTATGAACCATAGGCAGGTGATAACAAAGCATAGATTTTAAAAGATACTATGTTATACAGCTCTTTAAGCAATGGTGAGTTTCACACCTTCCATGGTAGTCTGTTACAGTGTTTAATTATCCAGAACAATTTTGAACAAAAATCAGTAGACTTGGCCTCATTAATGTAAGCTAAAGAAGAGCTTTTTTAAAGCAACCTCCAGACAGGATTTGTAAACATCAACTTCATTTTTATTTGGTACAAAGCACATTAACAGCAGCAGCAGAGAGAGCGCTAAAATTTTACAAGTAGAGAATTAATCACAGCGGGTGATGACAGGCTGGTAAAGTGTCTCATTAGTAAAAGAATAACAAGGAGTTTAATAGAGAGTCAGTGTTTTGTAAGTATAATGGCCTGGGTTTTCAAAACGGATTGGTGATTTGGGAATGCCTATGGTTTTGATACCAATTCAAAACACCCAATTTTCAGAAGGCGTTTAAAACCTTTTCCTGCCACCGCTTTAAAGCGTTTTGAGGGTGAGCATCCCAAAGTCAGTGGACTCTTTTATCAGTTTAGACAAAATTCTTGACTAAGAAATGCCTATTTGCAATATTCTAGGAGGCACCAGCGTGGTTTAACAGGCAGATTTGCAGCTGATATAAAATATGGCAGACACAGAAGGTGTGGTCAGAGCGGTGCCAGTTCACGGTAGCTGCGATGCTGCCCCTGCCGTGCGCTCCCCGCAGTAGGAAAGGGATTCATCCTTCTTAGGGAAAGCCGTGTGCTGTGTGGAAAGCCAGCCCCCACTGCCCAGTCATGCAGCCACAACACTTGCCACAATACAGTAGCTGGGAAACGCTTTATTTTAAACTGGCATTCTGCTTGCAACAGACCTAACTAAAGCAAGATCTAATCTAGAAAAGGGCATAAAAACACAGCTGGCAGAAGCAGGAGACATAACCACAAAAGACTAGAACAAGCTGTAACTTGAATGGACAGATTGGAAGATGAGAGGAAGAAATTCCGATATTATTTTAGCTATTTTGAGGATAAGCCAGGGGTTTTACAGCAAGCGGCTGGATAGTTTACTCTTGTGAAGTATAACTAATCTCTTCAAACAGATTATCTGTAGAAGTACTTTTTTTTTTTCTTTTTAAGCTTTTGTTGATACATTTAAATATATTATTTTGATTGGGTTTTGCTCTCATGAGTGTCTTTTCTTCAACTACTGAGCATATAATTTATATAACCTTGTAACAGAATATATTGCAGGTAGGCATTTTATGGCACCTTTTATTTATATTTTACTGTTGTTGTGTGCCATAACGATGTTTCTGAGGCTTCCAATTGCAGTCATTAGGGCAGGCAGGACAATGGGCAAAGCATCTTGTAATAACTAGGAGCTAAAGCACAATAGGGATTTCAGCAATGCCTAATTCTTAGAGGCCCTCACCTGGTGTAACATGTAGCTACAAGTTTGTAGACTTTGTAAACGATATAGGAGGAAGTATGCACCAAACACCGATTAATGAAATGCAATGTGTGGTGTAGCAAGACCAAAAGACTTAGAAAAGATGGGCTGAGGTCTGTAAATCCAGTTGGTGTTAAAGGAGCTGATTTGTTTAATGCTTCCAACTGGAGTACGTTCATCCTTAAGGATACAAACTTGCGTACTGAGGAACTTCAGAGCTTTTTAAAGTCAGGTGGCTTCTGTGCAGAGGTTCTGAAGAATTAGCTTTTGGACCTTTACGTACTTGAAACAGGAATCAGATAATGTCTTTGGTGATGTTTGTCATAAAGATCAGGTGTGCCTTCTGGCTCAGAGGTAGCACCTTTCTCTGCTCTGAATAAATGCTGCACTGTTGTGCAAAGCGGAGGCAGGATCAGTACCCGAACCTCCGTAACTCATGCACTGAAGTGAAGGTTTGTCTCTTAGTGCGAGAAAACCAGATTTTTCTTTTGATGCTTCCCCCCCGCTAAATCTATTGAAGTCACGGGGAGAGTTTTGATGCCCCCACCAATCTACTGAAGTCACATTGAGAAGGTTTTTAGTGTTAGTTATATAGCCAAATTATTTCTAGATATTCAGTGCACAATAAATCTACTTAGGGTGCTTTGTTCTGGTGAACTCATTTAAATGTATTATATTAAAAAATTACATTTTCAGAAGCTTCTCTAGACATTTCTTAATCGGTTGTCATGGTGATGTCACTGATTACAGTTTTTAATGTCCCATTTGAAGATTATGCACTACTTAATAATCCAAAAAGGAGGTCTAATTTCTTTAAAGAAAAAAAATATCTTTTCATGGAATGAATTACACAGGTTACTCATAGTAAAAAATAATGAAAAAATGTAAATGACACAATGTAAAGAAAGATTTCCTTAAGATTATAGGCCTAGAAGATGTTCTACATAAAGTACCTTTTTAATAAACATAGCGATAGACTAAGAGAGTTGCAATCACTAAAAATGTGGATATGGATAAGAGTAAAGAACACCTGAAATATCCTTGTGCAATCTTCATCTCTCTTTACAATTACAGAATGGTAATGGTCTGGAGAGCATGTGAAATTATTTTATATTTTAAAGGAATTTGTTGTGACATATTTCTCAGTTCCTGGTTGGACTGTCACTTTGATTTAGGTAGCTTTGCAAGCTGCAGCAGAGTTCTAGCTGGGAATTCAGTTTCAGCTTCACCTGAGCATGTTCCACTTTTGGAGGAAAAAAACCCTCTTATTATTTTTATGTTTCAGACTATTTTTCTGATCCCTAAAGGATAAAATGTTGCTAGTGGTTGCTCTAAAAAGTTAAAAAACTTTCCTTTCATGAACAACATCTTAAATTTCCAGAGGTATTTTTGTAGACTTTTTAATCTTTACATTTATAGATATCCTGGACTGTAACATCTCTTCTGTACGTGTTCTTCCTTTCCATCCAGTCTGGAACAAGACACATAAACTTTCCATTACAATGTAAATTACTGTTTTCTCTGATCAGACCAATATCACTTCCTATTTAAAAGTCAATTTCCATTTAGGTCCATTTCCCCAAAATTGATTGGGAAAATTACATAGGCTCCTTGTGGAATGAAGAGGATTTGAAATGCCATAGGATGCACTTAGATCGGTGCTGAGCTTTGGGGCAGGAGGGCACTTTAAAGCTCATCTGATCATGTCCAGTTGCTGTGCTTTGTTTCGCATCACGTGTAATCTCAGAGCAGGTGAACTGGGTTCCATTCAGTTTCACTTGAACCAGCAGATCTCTTCCAAACCCTAACGAATCCGCCTAAACAAACCTACTCCAAGATAAATCCTGCTGAACGCGTGTGGCCTGGGCATCAAGTCCTCAGTAACAGCTGGTTCTGTCGCCCATCCTCTGCTGTCCCCTAAGGCAGATACAGCACGAGGGGGGCATTGCCCACCTGTGCCTGTTGACTTGACTCGTGCAGGCAGTGACAGTTAGGTTCCTCAACCCAGGAACTACTCGGGAGATGCCACCTATTCTGCTATTCGTTCTCTCTTACATTTCTAAAATTATATAGTCCTTAGGCTGATTTGTAGCACACTGAAGTCAAGGAATTAGAAGAGTGAACTGTTTGTTTACTAGTGAAGGAACTGTCAAAATAGTGAAGGGAATGGGGGAAGGAGAGAATAAGGAATAACAAGAGGAAAATTAAATGATAAGGAAAAAAATACACCCCAATTAACATTGATCTATTACCATACTACTGATTCAATTTTTAATGTTTTTATTCTCAGAACAAAGGTTCTGTTAGCCCCATAGAACAAAGGAAGAACAATAGGTATAGAGGAAACAAAAAAGCTTGATTCTTAGAGGCTTGGTGCCTTTTCAGAGGTCAAACTCAGGCGCTGGAAGCATGGACTTTCCCCATTAGGATTTAGTGCTCTGCCATAGCTCTGGTTATCCCTCCAACTCTTGACAATTCCCCATTAGGATTTAGTGCTCTGCCATAGCTCTGGTTATCCCTCCGACTCTTGACAATTCTCCTTTTCCTGTGAAAGGAACAGAATGAATATCATGTTTTCTGACTTCTGAAAAACCCTTTTCTTAATAGGCTTATAATTTTAGCTGTAAAAAGCAAAAAAAGGGCTGTTAAACCTTGCATAAACACACCTAGTCTACCTCACTGGTACCCTGTCCTTATCTGGCTTGGGCTCACAGCTCCTTGGACACATTGCAATGACGTCTTCGTTTCTTCAGGCCTACTTGTGTGACACAATTTGATTCTTCTTTACTAATCGCACCATTTCATACCCGCTTACTATTCATGAACACACGCAGCGTGCACGTATTGGATGCTGTGTCCACAGGACATACCTCAGCCTACTTTACCTAAGATATGCTGGAGAGCCATTTGTTAACAGGGAATACAGGGCAATTTTCATTTCATCCTTTTCTCTTTTTGAGAGCATGGTCTTTGCAGTTTGCAAATTTTTTCTTTTATTATTTTTTTTTTTCAGAAGGTGCATGGAAATTCGCAGCTTGATCAAATAGTTTCTTAAAAAAACCCCAAATGTATATAGCAGCTATAACAGCCAGAACATGAATATCTGGTGCTCTTTCGCAGCCACAAATATTATGTTTGGCATGTAATGAAGTCTGGAGTATAGAAAGACAGTGGTTTTATTCAGCAAGAGGCTTAAAGATAAAACCCTTCAGAGCTGAACCTAATTGTCCTTTGAGGTATGTGTTAAGGTCAAAGCTGTACTTGGTGGTAATTATAGTTACCTTCCCATGAAATCTTTGCAATTGTACTAAAAACAGTACCAAAACCTCCTGAGCTTTTACTGTTTTTTACTGCAGAGAGAAATAGTGTTTCCTTTTTCTTTACAGTAAATAATGCTACTTTAAATGATCATTGTATTAGTTTTCTTTTGGTGGTTATTACTGCAATTAATCCAATATCAGTCAAAATAAACTTCACAAAAAAAGGTAAAAGGTAAATAGTAAGAAATAGTATAAAAACCAAATGGTCATTCTGATCAGGAGACCAACCTACCTAGAAACACAGTCAAGAAATGAACCACCTCTTTTCTTACAACAGGCGACCATTCTTTATTAGACTTCATCTCCCTCCTGAAGCATTTCCCTCACTCCTTAGCAGGGAGAAAAACTGCCACATACGTTCACATGTTTTTTGTAGTGTAGAATCTGCGTGAACAATGGTACTTTTTAATGAAGAAAATAAATGTAACACCACAAAATAATTCTCAGTAACCAGTCTCCCCAGCTTTCTGTATCTAGAAAGCAAACAAGAAAGGAAAAGGAAGAAATCCAAACCCCAGAGCTCCCATTTACTTTCCCCTTGTTGACTATTTAGGCTGGTAGACTGAGACTTCCAGGCTCCAACAGATAACCTACCTCTGTTTTAAGACCTCAGCTCTGCTGTTTTGTTTTCAGCTTAAAGTCTGCATAAATTCACGTGCTACTTCCATCCTTTTTTACCTTCTCAGTCTTGTTCTCCGAAGTCATGTCGCTATGAAACATTGTGCCTTTTCAGTTTCTGTTGACATGAGTGAGTCTTGATGGTTGTCAGCACTTAGCGGCGCAGTGCCAGGGTTTGTCCCCTCAATGACTAATGCGCTCCCTACCGCGTCTTGTCTAGGAATCCCTCCTGCCTTTCTTCATTTCATCAATTATCTTCCTCTCTCCTTTGGCACATCATCACGGTCCTCTAGGTTTCCTTAGGATGATGACTTCTATTTTGTGGTCTGTGTCCCTCTAATTATGATGTAGAAGCATGTGGCTGAAGGTATTTCTATTTCAGTTAGCTTTAGGAGGAGAATTTTTTTGAAGGAGTAGATTTCTGTATACACCTCATCACAGTTTAAAAAAGGAATGTATGTAAGATTCATAGACAACTAAGTTTTAAGTCATCTCACTTCTTCAGACTTCTTTGACTTAATGCTTTTTCTTATTTTAGATAACCTATTTTATCTGTATTCGCACTGAATCTGAGAACTTCCAGCGTTCAGATTGGCCTCTCTGTGAACTATTCACAAATTCTTCCTTGTCTTGGTCAAACTTAAAGATAAGCATTCTTCTGTAGAAATGGTCAGTTTGTGCATGTGCATAGTCATACCTTGGGAGATTCATAAAAGAACTCTGGTTTAGCTTCACTTCTTACAGTTGTTGGGGTTTTTGAGGAAAGACAAGTCCTGTTAGAACAAGAGAAATTTTGAATGGTGAATAACATAAAGAATATTATTGAAGTGCAGAGCAGCACTGTAATTTAAGTGCTTTCTTTGTTCATGACAACAGATTGGATTTTACATATTTATTACCGTTTACATACTATAACTGCAGTCCCTCATTTGTTCACGGTAATGGTACATTTATGGACACACAATACCTTGTTTAGGCCAAATATAGGTCATTACATTTCTGTGAAGTATTCATCACTTTGTGGCATTATATGCTGACCTTTTCTTTCTCAGATTAAATAATTTCATACTGATTTATGCAAATTTTTCCCCTCTCTCCTTTTTTGTATTCCTTCATCCAATGGATGGAAATTTAATTCACCATTGTAGACTGACTGGTGTGCATTCACGCTAATGATGAAGTGATTAGCCCTTCAAGGTGCCATAAAGGATGCTAAACCAAATACATTTATTTGTCACTGAATGTTCAGGAAAGATCATGGTCTTACTTAATTACTGTTCAACAGTAAGGCACATGGTAGAAAGGTGATTTTTCCCTCTAAACTTGAGACCTTTTCCATTCTGGCATTCAATTTGATTAATGTTTACATTAACAGCAATTTATTGGTCACTTGCTCAGCAGAAGCTTTCCAAAGAGAGATTATATATGCTAATATATTACTACTTACATCCCCGTAAAACATACACAGATTACAAATTGGAAAATATAGGACTAATTAACACTGATCAGCAGATGTATATGCTGATGTGATATATTGAGAAAATCTGATTTTCAGCTTCATTTAGTCAGAATCAACATGTTGACCATCACTTTGAAGAATGCCTGAGTGAGCTTTAAAACACGTCAGTAAGGCCCTATTCATATATTCAGCCTTGCTTTTCTATAAATCTAAAATAGATAATAATGTGATTAAGTTTGAGATAAATACCTATTTTGCATTGGATTTGAAAATCAAGTAGCAATTCCGTAACTGTGTAAGTAAAGATACACTGGTAAAGCAATACAAGGATGATATTCACAAGGCCGATTCACACAGCCCAAAAAATACATTTCTGTATAGATAAAAACTGAAATCTCACTTTTTAATGTATTGTTCTTAGATACTTTGATTGTGATGAGACTAGGAGATATGATAAGAAAGAAATCACAGCACAGCTAAAATCAAGAAGGAGAAACTTTAAGGAAATTAGTGTGTTTAGAGATCATTATCTGTCTATTACAATATGAAAGGAATAACTTCCACTTCTGGTAAAAGAAGTGTATCAAATGAAAACCCACTTTATTCTTGTTTTGCGCTAGTACATTCACACACAAGTGCACCATATGCTAGCGGCAAACTAAGGCAGATGTGAAGGTTTATGAGAAAAGCACCCAGAACAGAGAAATCGGCATGAAGGAGGCAGCTGATCTTACTCACAGCCCATAATCAGAAAGGAACGTGTCAGTCCTGTTTACTCCTAGGCAGTGCTGGGAAATGAATAGCATTAAACATTCAGCAACATTATTCCTTTTCTATGTCTGCATAGATTTTTAACTGTTGCAGTGTCAAAAATAATTTGTATAAGTTTTAAAGCCGGGAAATATGTTCAATCATAATGTGGCTTTGCCAGCCAGTCCAATAAATTTAATTTCTGAGTACTGTTCTTAAAGTCTGAATTGGACTAGTTTTGAATCAATTTGAAATTAAATTTTAAATTGATGCCAACTTCCTTCACGTTGCAAGAGGCTAAGTTTTAGCCTACTAAAAGGTACCCAGAAAACTTGTGCCTGTTTTGTCAGCTGCAGCTTTGCCAGCATGCATATGCTCACATACATGACTACCTACTTTTTCTGTCATCACTGGTGATACGAGATATATATGTGTATTTTATATATACACACACATATGTTTATTATAAAACATATATCTCATTTTAAGTTGCTGTTCTTATGGATTGCCGTTTCAAGTATGTCTATAGTGTAAGTCCTATGTTTAGTGTTTTTATGGTCTCATAGACCTACCTCCAGCCCAGCCTTCAGTCTCCCCACTTTCACTGATATTTCTTTTCCACCAGCTTTGAAGATCTTTCAGACATCTGAGCAATACATCATATTTTCTCATCTGTTGTGAACAAGGTTCAGGTCATCCATGCAGTCTGTTCAGCTACCATAATTGCTTCCTCTTAACAGGTTGGGAATGCTCTGCCGGAATATAACAGTAATGTAAGGATATCCATGAACTTGAAGAGCTTTTCTCTGCCTCATCAAATCTCTAAGCATTTCAAATTTTATTAACCTCTACTATTATCTGATTTAGTATTCCAGTGCATTATGGCTTGCAAGCAATGTGGGTGGACCATCAATTAATGGCTTTGCTGTTAGAAACAAGACTGATGTAAGAAAAGAGGCATCTGGCTTTCTTCTCCGGTCAGAAGGACAAACCAAGGCAAGCTGCTGTGTGCCCTTAGGGACTTTGCTACCAGAATTTCCTTCTAAACATTCCTCACTGCAGCCCCCCAGTTTTGACAAACACTTTGCCTTCAAAAGAGCCTTTAGCTTCAGAATGATGTCTACTCTTGAAAAAAAAAAACAAGAAACATACAGAGCATGTAAAAACATGTTTTATGGAGTAAAGATTTCAGGACTAAAATGGTTTTGATTTTCCAACTTCTGGTGAGAATTCTGTAGCGCAACCTGACTTCTGAAGAAAAGGATCTGGGGATCTTGGTAGACAGTAAATTATCCATGAGCAAGCAATGTGCCCTCGTCACCAAGAAGGCCAACGGAATTCTGGGCTGCACAGGGAAGAGTGTGGCCGGCAGGTCAAGGGAGGTCATTCTCCCCCTCTGCTCTGCACTGGTGAGGCCACAACTGGAATAGTGTGTCCAGTTCTGGGCTCCCCAGCTCAAGAGACACAGGGAACTACTGGAGAGAGTCCAGCGTAGGGCAGCAAAGATGATTGAGGGACTGGACCATCTCCCTTACAAGGAAAGGCTGAGAGAGCTGGGACTCTTTAGCCTGGAGAAGAGAAGGCTGAAGGGAGACCTTATTAATGTTTATGAGTATCTAAAGGGTGGGTTTAAGGAGGATGGAGCCAGGCTCTTTTCAGTGGTTCCCAGTGACAGGACGAGGGGTAACGGGCACAAGCTGGAACATCGGAAGTTCCAATCAAGTATGAGGAAAAACTTTACGGTGAGGGTGACAGAGCACTGGAACAGGCTGCCCAGGGAGGGTGTGGAGCCCCCTTCTCTGGGGACTTTCAAGACCCGCCTGGATGCAGTCCTGAGTGATGTGCTCTGGGCAATCCTGCTTTAGCGGGGAAGTTGGACTAAATGATCTCTAGAGGTCCCTTCCAACTCTGAAATTCCATGATTCCGTAAGTGTGCAAGTTAGTAGTTCTGTACAGGATGGCATTTCCTCCAATCTAACCTTCTTACAGAAAAATAATTCTATAGGTAGGTATTTCCGTAATTCAGTTTAAATTATGCTTTTGATCCACAGCGTGGGAATTCTGCTCTAACCACAGATATTTGTCTGGAAGCTGGTGTAGTGAGAGTATCATCTGCTAATTTTTGTCATCTGAGTTCATCACTTTTCAGAAGCGAAATAATAATTCTGGAAGAATATGCAGTATGGATATTAGATTAATCGCTTACGTATTTCTTAAAAGAAAAAACATAAAGGAATTTATGCCCTGTACATTTCTACAATTAATGAATAAATTATTGAAATTATTGCATTTGTTCACAGAAGAGAAAATCTTATTCAAGTATTTACCAGTACTGTATTCAACCGTCTTGTGAATTTAACACCCTCTTCCCCTTCCATTGTACTTGAACAGCAACAAACCCAAAAGGTTTTGTAGATCTGTTCATTTCTTTGGCTCAAACAGCAAAAAGGGAGGCAGTTTGTGGGTGTTTTTTCTGGGAAGAATAAAATCATCAATTGTCTTAACTGAAAGAATAAAAGAATAAATAGTTTTTCCAAATTGTCCAATGTAGGTTTTAAGAGTCAAGAAATTGAGCTTTGTGTCACGTCAGTATTTGGTTATTTGGAAGCAATGAAGGTGTATGTATATGGCAATAATAATAATTTAACAAGTATCCAAATTTATTG
>VYZM01018944.1:136970-232849 GCA_013398915.1 Dromas ardeola
TTTTTTTTTTTTTACTATTTAGATGGGAATTAGATGCTAGAGAAGACTACTGTGGATTATGGCATGGATCACTCTGGTACTCTGGAAAGAGCAGGGCCTGCATAAATTGAGGAAGAAGGAAAGCAATTTCTTGGCCAGGGGCCAAAAGACAGAGGTAAAGAACTCATTTCACCAGTTGAAGAGATTTAATGTATTTTCCTCTGTTTTTAACTCAAAAGAAAAAAAATTCCATGATATATTATCATGTTACTATTCTGGAGTAGAGGCAAATACCAGGTAGAATTACAAAAAAGTTCCTGTGATAGGAAAAAAAAAAAAGCCCTATGTTGTGTTGGTGCTAAAATTTAACTACAGGAATTTGTGAGTCAAGAAAATGAAAGCTGGCAATGAACACTGTTTTCTATCAGTCCAGATGCACTGAAGTGTTTTGGGCCTTCAAAGTGCTTTTTATTAACCTGAGATCTTACAATTAAGCAACTGCATTACACTGCTCATGCACGCTCATCACCGTTCAGATGCACTGACTTTTGAATACTTACATTAACATAACTTACTTAGACACGTTTGAACATAGTTTTTTGGTTTATAATGCAGTAATTATTTTGAAAGTACTGTATAATCACAAAGTCTGTATAATCTATTTGTAACGTTGGCTAGGAAGTCTCTCTTGAACCTGGCAGGCATATGGAATGGTTAGTGTGCCTGAGGAAGACATCTATGGCATCAAAGTATGGTACAACTTACCAACTTCATCCTGTCCATAATACATTTTTGTACCAAAAGTTGCTGAATTTTCTTAGCCAAGTCCAAGTAGGGTCTCAAATTCTGGCCAGCATCCTACTTCAAACTTGGTAACCTTCTTCTATGGTATCTTTTTTCAGTTTTAAAAACTGTCATTATTCAAACCTTTGTGCATTTCTCTGTCTTCTTTCTGTTTACAGTCACTGCTAATTGAATGTGTGAAAACAACCAGGCACATATTCCAGTCCCATTTTGTGAGGGTGCATCCTATTGTGGGAGGTCACTGTTTGTAGGATGCAGAAATAGATATATAATTTAAACTTGGCAAAATCTAATGCTGTATGTTTATGTTTGTGCATACACACATGCACATGTATGTATATATACACGTGTGTGTGTGTATGTCCACACTATACTGTCCTCATGCTCTGGCAGCTGTCTTAGTCCTTTTTCTGTTTTTCTTTCAGAACAAGATACCTGTTTGCATACCAAATCCATTTGGAAGTGATAGCAATTTAAAAAAAGTCAGTAAATTTTAGGCAGGTAAGTGAAAGGTCATATTTTGGGAGCAAAGAGAAAGAACATCAATTTTATGCAGCAAATACTGTTTATCTTTTTCATTCATGCATCAGTTTTGAAAAATTGTATGTTATCTAATAGTTAAAAATAGAACAATGCTAACGTTTTAGAGAAAAGCTTGTTCTAGATCTTACATTCCAATTATTGTCTATAGTACATTGGTAACTTAATTTAGTGCAACTTTTATAAGCAGCAAACCTACAGCTGCCTTCTGTACCTTAGATGGTTTCAATACTTGTTATAATCCGACGTGTAAGTTAGTGTACCGTGAGGAATAGGGAGTCTTCCAATTTATTAGCTGAAGTATCTTACATCTTTCGATGCTAGAAAAAATTTTATATTGACATATCCGGAGTTTTTATTGAAGTTATATTAGTGCTATCTATCAGGGATATGCTAGAAAATCTATAACTTCCACCAAAATGTTGCCCATGTGAGCAATTCAGTTTATGAAGTACAATCTTCCCAGGCTGGCTTAGTGCCTCCTGGTTCATTTTTCAAGCTATGTGATGTTTAATGAATTTGTCAAAATAAAAACTAATACACAGTTTCACGTCTATCATCAAATTATGCTTTCCAATATACGGCTAAAAGTATGAAAAAAGACACCTATACGAAGGTCTGCAAATGGAAAACATCTCAGGTCTCCGCTATTCTGTTTCTTGTTTTGACACTTCTTTGCAGTCTCAGAGATGTTTTACTTTGGTTGCAATTACACTGGGAGTTTGTCCAGATAAAGTAATGACACTGTTTCATTATGTGAAGCATGTAGATATTTGTCTGTGGTGCACCATCAAGCCAGTCAATATATTTGCAAAAAAATAAATAAAAGGAAAGGTTGAGAGGTCTTTATGACCTTGTTTAAAGCAATCCCAGATCCCATTTTCTAAACTACTAAACAGAGATTTTCAGACTCATTCATTTTCTCTTACATATTAAGTCAGAACCTTATATCAGCCAAGAGAGTGACATTTTTAAAATAGCTTGACATAATGTTTGCCCTGTTTATATATGCTGCATCGTTTTCCCCGGGCCTTAAGTTTCTTTGAATAAAGCTAAGAACAGTAAACCTTTAGGAATACTAAAAGGGAAAATGATTTCTCTGTGCCCTGTTCTGCAGGCATGAGTAATATATGCTATACTGGCTACCAATTTTCATAATCACAGGCGGTTGTCAATCATCATAAATCAGTCTCTGCTGTGACCTCTGTGGGATTACGCAGGGCACTGCAGAGTGCTTCACATGTTTTATTTTTCAGTTTTGATGGAGTGAAGTAATGCCACAATGGCGAGAGGAGAGTTACAAGACCTGTAACTTCTCGGGCCCGTTAGCCCAGTGCGATGCCCCCCTCGTGCACTGGGGGCTCCAGGGCTGCCGGCTCCGTTCTCCCTGCAGCTGGGGCCAGGGCTGGCAGTCCCCTGCCCTTTCTACATGCAAGTGGGATGTTCAGGCATACTAAGCTAATAAAGCATATTAAAAACCCACTGGTGGGGCACTGCTGATTACGGAATGTAAACTAGGCTAACCTTGCAGCACAGAGGCTTATTGTGCAGAACATATAACCATCAACAGACATATTCCTGTATTTCATCCTTAGAAAAGTATATCTTTTTAAATGCTGTAGTGCCAGCTGCTGAGCTGAAATGATGTGGCCTTGAATTTACTGGAGTGATGATGTTTTATATCCACCGATATAAATTTTACACATGTAGATGCTATTAATACCAGCACATGGATGGAATAATATTTAAATGGCTCAAATGCATCTGGCCAAATAGCTTGCTGGCCTTTAAAAACATGTGTTTTGTGCATGATGCTGGGTGTGCCCTAATGCGTTGGAGTGTAAGCGTAACCTTAGAAATGCATTTAATCATGTCATCTCAGGAATGTGAAACAGGAGCTGTGTGATAGAAAACAGTAAGTACCATCCGTAGCAAGTACTCCTTTTCCTGCAGAATACAGCATATATACTGGCCAGGAGAGTGCTAGTCCCTGGCTAGTCCCCGGCTAGTCACATTACTTCAGTCCTGTGCAGGCACTCTGACAACTTTTCTGCTGTTTTAGCGTTTTGTTATCATTGTTCAGGATATGATACCACTGGGATAGTCTGCAGAACCACCACCACCAGCCACTGAATCAAGATAGTAGGTCTTGCAAAGAAATACAGAGGGCTTCAGAAATAAAACACGATGATAGGGTTTTTCTGTGGGTGGTTAGTTTCGGGGTTTTTTTTCCAGGCAGGATTGAAGTCCCTGTCAGGAAGAAAAATAAGATTTTGAAAAAGGCAGAGAACTCCCAGTGAAATGATGACCACAGACAGATGCAAGTCTGGGAATAAATAGGAGAGCCAGTATTGAAAGCCCATCTGTGGAGGTCTGTGATTGCCCCAAAGGGGTTAATTGAGTTTTTCAACATTTTCCATTGGTTTCAGATGATAATATCTAACTAATGAATCAAAAATGAAGATTCCTTGAAGGAATGTTCATTAGCATAATTATGCTCATTAACATAATGTGTTCATCACTTAATATGGATCTGATTGGCTTACTTAGGATTAAAAGCCTGAAGCTGCAAAACTGAAGATGACCTTTGCTATGAGCTGGCAGACTTTACTACTCAAAAGGTTTGTGATCTTAGGGTGCAGGAGCCCGTGTTTTCACCAGTGCCTCCAGTATATTTTTGTTCACAATAATAGAGGCTCTCAGAATCTCTTTTCACTGCCAGAACATCTAATATTTGCCAGTCAGACAAATTCTTATGAGACAGTATTGTACATAGGAGTGTATTCTGGAAACAGTTAATATAGAACCTCCGTGTAAGTTGAGTTCATTTATTCTTGATAACAACGGAACGCTAGGTTGGCATCCTAATGTCCTATTTTTCTGCTTAGTTGGAACCTGTCATGTGCATGTTGACATTAACAGGAAAGCTGAATATGAAACTTGACTTCGCTACCTAGAACATTAAAATTTCAGTAAGTTCAAAGAAGAAAAATGCAAACATTTGAGAGGTCATTTTGCTTGTTCATTTTTTACAGTAAATTGCATGCAGCTCTCATTATATCATTTATCTCTCATAATAGCTTAATTTGGACTCCTTCCAAATTAAAATGGAAACAAAGTCATTGTTTTCCTGTTTTCAAAAAAGATGCTGAATTTCATATGAATAAGGCAATAGAGCAATGTCTTGAATACTAAAGGGAATACACAATTTCCTTCTGGTAGCTGTGCTGGCAATTGAGTTAGTATGTTTCCCTTGCTTGAATGGCTAACGAAAAGAATGGTTTTGTCCCTTCAAATGGCACTGTTGAATCCAAGAGTTCATTTCAGCAATGTGACTCATACATCATGCTGTCGTAGTCCGCATACGGTTTCTTCTTCTAGAAGGGTTTCTTGATGGCTTCCCGTGTGATAAAACACAGCTCTCTGCAGCTTATATTGCTTCCGTTGCTTCCTCCGCACTGCAAAGGCAAAATAAGGTAAATCCTGCTTATCCCTGAACATTCCCTTTTAAAGGCAGTATATGATGTTATTACTAAAATCATAATTTTCAAAGATGATCACACAGTACTTACTTTTTAAAAAAAAGTCATTATATAATGATATCTACACAAGTACCACCTATTGGCCCTGCCAGTGGAAGCTGATCTCTCGGCATGTTGCATGGCAGGTTAATGAGGCTGGTCCTTAGCCTGTAGTAAGGCTGGTCCAGAACTTAACTACACATGTCTGTAAGCTGGGCACAATGAGCCAGGCCAAAAAGGGCACCTCCATAACCAGCACCCATCACCTGTGTGGGGAACTCTAGGAAGCTGTATGCTAGATGTATGACTGTTGTCGTAAACCTAAGGCTACTTGATGGTCACTTGGTGAATTTCTGCTTTAAGCTCTGTCTGTCCATAGCTAAGTCCGGTATCAGCTTGTGATAAAGGCCCTGCTGAAGTTTTTCAGAAGCGTTTCCATTTGGCAATGCTGCACTAGGGGCATGTCAAAGCGGCCTTATGGTTACAGCTTTGCCTTCAGTACGCGTTACTGGTCACTCTTCAAGACTGTGCTCCCTTCCCCCTTTTATATCTTTTTTTCATCTGGGAAGATCATAGAGTTCAATTTAAATTTAACAAATTATGACTTTGATTACAACCAGGAAACTGCACTGATTTTCCCCTGCTTGCATGACATTCCTGGGTTTGCACGGGCATTGAGAGCACAATTTTTCCATACACCACTATCAAATGTAAGTAACAGATATTAAGAATAGCACTTGTCAGCATTTTTCAATAACATCCCACAATAATATGGAGCACGTACTGAAGAATAACATATACAATTTACTGAATTTTAAGTAAGCAAAATGCAAGTGTTTATGCTGGAAAACAGCCAAGACACAACTGTTACCTGCCACATTTTATTTGAAATGTTCTCCTCCATAACAAGTGATGAGAGGAGGTCAAAGACACCCTTTAACTCCTGCCCTGGAGATAAACAGAATTCATACTGCCTTTTAAATATTAAGTAGTGTCTGCTCTCAGTTTTCCTACGACTTAAGTAAGAACAGTAATCATTAATATCAAATGTTCTTATGAACCTTTCAAGGCATGGATTTCAAAGAACGCTGCAAAAATATGAAAGCGTCTTTATTTCCCAGTTTTGCAAATAAGGAGAGTGATGTGGTTTGAATTAGTGATTTGCCTAAAAGCACACATTGATGTGATGCATTTCTAAGAATAGCACTTAGAAGTTTTTGGTCCCCAGCCAAAGGATCACTTCACTAAACCACTTCTCTTCTGATACCTGTGGTAAGACCCATGTAACACTGATTTAGATCTGAAGGAAAAGGAAGAGCGCCGTTTCGTGTAGCTGCAACACTATGCTTTTCAGATCATGTTATCAGAGATATCAGAGATTTCTCATCTAAGTACAAACAGACCTAAGCTGTTGCTTATCTGACAAGTCGGGTCATGGTCCTCAGTTCTTGGATGGCTCTATACAGGAATACTCATGATTGAGAGGTTTTAGCATCCTTTCCTCAGTGTAATTCTTATTGTTGTGCCCACTCTTCTTGACAATTTTTACTTCATTGATAATAAGTACTGATAGGGCATTAAAACTTAAAGAAAAGTCTTAGCTCTAAGTGGAATAGAATTAAATTCAGTGTGAATGGTGAAATACACAGCAGTGGTTGTGGGACAAACTTGAGAATAGAAAACGCTGCAAGTATTTTGCTTATAGAGTAAGTTTGGCATCGCTCATCAGAGATGAGCCAGCATCTCAGTCTGCACCATCATTCATAGAAACTTTGTCACTAGCTACAGCTATAATAGTTAAAAAATAAGACTGAAAATTCAATGAAAGGTAGAAAGCCACTGGTAAGTTTCTACCTCAGATACAGAAGAGAGCCAAATTTTAATGGCTCTAGTCTCCTTCTTGAAGTGGTGGAGAAAGAGAAAATAAATATCTCCACAGAGTATATATGCTCACAGTTTGCTTTGAGACATACCCAAGCCCTTTATAGTCTTTCACCATTTCTTTTTGCACATGTCTGATAGCTGATGAGGTGGGTGGTGCTACATGTGGTGGAATGTGGCTCCGAGACTCACACATTACTGAACTTCATGGGTTTTGATAGGCTCCGTTGGCCATTGACTAGTCCAAATCCTTAAAGGCCTTTATTGCTACTTATTTTTTTTTATTCTGTTGGCATTAGGAACTCTATCGGCCATATGTGAAACCACCTGAAGATTGCATGAATCTGGTGAGAGGTAGACCCCACAACTTGTCTTAGCCACCAATGGTCTGACCAAAAAATAGAGACTTCACTGTGATGCATGGGCTAGATCACCTATAATTCAGGAGCAGAATTTGTAGATAAATCCTGGTGATTAAATTCTATAGCAGGAGATAAAGGTTTGATGCCTGGGAATGCATTTCAGACATGCTGCACACTGAGACAAGGGAAAGCTCTGAAAATTAGCTGAGCCAGCCGAGGAGAGGGGTGTTACCGTCATCCTGCTTCTCTTGTGCGCTCTTTCTAAACCTTGCTCCTACTCTTTGAAGATCTAGCTCTAAGCTATGGGTCCTGAGATGCAGTTGTGCACTTAGGAGCACTGGGGAAAGGCTGGGATAGGGAGGTGGGGCAAGGAGGGAGTGAAAGAATAAAGGAAGAAACAGATACCTAGGAGACGCTGAATACCAGAATGTAAAATATTCTTTTTGAAACTGGACCACTGTGCATCCGGCAAGTCAAAGGATATTAAGCTAGTCAGTAGTACGGAGTACTTGAATCGATTATAATGAATAAAACAGTCCAAAAAACAGAATACCAACATTTTTTAGTACCTTGGCCAATAAAAAGTATAGTAATAGTAATGCTTTTAATGAGTCCTTGTGTTTTTCAGTTCTGGCTGCTTGGTGGCTCCCTTCTTCAGGAAGCACAGTCTCTGCATGTTAAGTGTACATATGCTATACTTAATTAATTGGTGTTTCCAAAAACACAGGCAGAAATGAATGTCTAATTCACAAAGTTGCTTGGGCTGAGCAGGCACTCTCTTCCCCATATCAGGACATTTTTGTCTGTACATGTTCCAGCTCCAAGTTTTTGGGCCAGAGAGCTATCTACTGTGTTTTAGATGCCCTCTAGGTTCAGGTGGCTCTTGCTATTCCTGCCGATTCTTTTTTAACTTAGGTGCCTAAATTCCACTTGCCTGCCATTGTAGGAGTCAAGGTAGGAGTCTGAACCTCAACCATGGCACGTAAAGGCTGATACTGTCTCTTAGGAGAGAGTAACTTGTGTACTGTTCAGGGAGGAAAGAGGAAGGGATCAATCCCCTTTGCTTTCCTGAGACGTGTATTTTGTTTTCAAGATTCATTGGAGGGGGGAAGGTGTATGGAGATGTAGTCATGGCAACGTTTATTTTCACCAAATACACCCTCAGAACGAGTTGTGTGGGTTTTGGTTTCTTTTAATAAGAAATGAACCTAAAGCAGAGGATTAGAACTTTTGCGAAGAGGCTAAAACTTGGTCTTAGTTGCAGGCAAGGAGAAACTCTCGCTTACATGGGAAGTGGCTATAAAATGCCTTTTAGAGGTAAATTACAAGCACTGATGTTACTGTTCTAATATGCCAGCACAGGAAATGTTTCCTTTTTACCCTTCTTTTCTGCATTTATCATCATTAGCTGCTAAAACACATTTTTCCAAAGTTTTAAAACAATATAGGTTTTGGGGTTTTTTTTCAGTTGGGGCATTTTTCAAATATTTGCACTATTTCCCATCTCTAACCAAATCCTGCCATTCACTTCTGTTAGTTTAGTATCCTTTTAAGATTCGCTTCCCTTCCTAATATTTTTTGGTATGTTTATTGAATTGTCATTGGGACATATTCTCTTAGAACTACATTGATTTAACCTGTCAACTCTGGAGTCCAAATTGGATACAATTCTTTTATTGAATCCCTGTTGTTAAACATTAGATCGAATGCCAAGTCATGGAGATGTTATTAGCACTGGGTAAATAATAAAAATGGAGTGTCCAATAATTTATTTGCAAGTGTCATGATACTGAATAGTCTATGCATATTGTTCACTACTGCAAAAGGATCCTGTGGTGGCTCACGGAGTTGTTACTAACATGAGCATCGCTAAACTGCCATTGAAGCCAGAAGTTCACTGAAGTTGACTAGCAAGATGAGATCCCACCACACTTGTCTGAACACTGGTATAGAGCTCCATTCATTAGTTTAGCCACTAATCATTTCTGCCAGTGTGTACAGGAAGAATTAACTGCCATTCATTAACGATTATGGATCTCTGCTTGCATGTGAAGTGTAGTTGACACATTGCAAAACTTGATTCTCGTTGCCTAGGGTAAAAATTTGGTCATCAGCCATATCCTCAGTTGGTGTAAATGGCAGGACTCCAATGGGGTTCTGCCAGCTGAGGAGCTATCCAAGAATTTTGTCATGTTATATTCTCTAGGAGCACATTATCAAATACAGTCTTACTCGTGTATTGCTTTATTTTGCAAGAACGCTGTTAATACCACCGTAAGAACAAATATCTGGTAAGTGCAGACTCTTATCCAGTTTAAATCGGGACACTTACATCAACTAAATTCCTTCTGTTCAGAGCTCCTGTTGTCTGTGATTAATGTTTGTGGTAAATAGCCATGATACCAAACATTGTTCCTATTAATTTCATTTTGATTTATGATACAGCAAACGTTGTAATTAGGGAGGAGGGGTCAGTGTTTGGGCCCATTTCTGATTGCCCTGAATCCATGTGTCCCAAATACTGAGTCCTGGGGGGAAATCATGTGCCTTTGACTTAACAAGAGGACTGTGTCCAGACTGGCACATGCAACCTCATGTTTCATAACAGTCTGTTTGCCCTGTGGTTTTGGCTATTTTTTCTGAAGAGGATGATAAACTGTGTTCTTAAAATGAAGTACTTATAATTAACAATTTGAAAAAAGATTTTGAATGCCTGTGTTACAAATTTGCTGTCATCTGGCACTTGACTTGAGTTCTCAAGCAAGCTGCATAGCCTGTTGTGCTAAATGGCAGTGAGAGCAGAGAGTTATGTTACATATTCCATCTTTTACTATATTATCTTGCAACCTACAGCAGCCACAGTTTCCCCTGCCAATCCTCCTTTTCTCTTCTTGTCTATCTCTGTTAAGAAGCTGAGTTGAAGACAGCCCTGACTGTCGCTGCCGAGGAGCTGAGCCTCAAAAGCATACTGCTGGGTGGTTTCTTTACTTTCCAAGGACCAAGATGGAAATCTTCCAGTGCTTTTGTGGCTTTGTCTGTCTTCCAAACAAGCGAATGCTTTGCGTGTGGCGCTCCGTTGTTCAGGAAGTAAAAACTAGGGTAATTTCTGTGTTGGTTGCAGTACCTGGTCTCCCACCTGCCTCTCCCTCTTGGATATCAAAAATTAGTTGTTTTGTCTATTTGCACTATTTTCTGTGGGACAATTTTTTCCCCGGTTTGTTTTAAGTGGTAAACTTTCACTGCGAGACCTTAATTTAGTATGGCCCACTTACATAATGTAATCATATAATTTTTCTTTTAGTATGTTTTTAGTTATACTGCTGTGAAGGTGCCTCAGACCAGCTGAGCATATTAAGTATTTGAGAGACTATTATAGCAGCAAAGGAACATTTTTATCAATACAGTTTACGATATAATTAAAGAAATTGAACTGTTCTGTGTAGACAAGGCCTTAACTTATATAACACTGGGTTTATTCAGTTCTTTTAGCTAGTCCTTATAGCAAAGGTTTGCTGCTATATATATTGGTGGAGCTGTAGAGGAGAGCAATAAATCAGTGTTCTTATCATGTCCCCTGTCGGTACCTGGTCTTTACTGGGAAAATTGATGATTAAACCAGCAGATGGAATTCACCGAATCCCAGTCATTCAGACATTCACCAAAAAGACAGGCTACTCTACTTGAAAATCCTCCTGGTCTGGGTGCAACTTATAACAGTAAAGGTGTGTTTTGTCAGAATTGCTTTATCCACTTCCCTGAATGAAATAAGCTTTGTTTTTTTCTCAGTGCGACTGTGTCTACCCCAGGGCTTTTGCTACTACAAAAATACTCCTAGCTGACATTGTTCAATGGAAAACGAGTGTATCTAGCTATAGTCTAACTATGACCTTAGAAATATGAGATCGCACGTTAGGTACAGTCTGAAGTGGGAAATGAGCACTGCTGTACATGGTCACCAGTGTCGCAGTAACATTTTCTACGATGCGTTTGATGGTATTTTCCTGTAACAGTCTGGCAATCTAAACATGTGCTGAAGAATTTTTCACACACTCACCTAGTACCATTTAACATACATTTATTTAATTGTGGGTGCCTAGTGTGTGTGAGTCAAATTTTAGGTTAGGTGCAACTTCGGTAATTGCAGGGAAATGAACTTGACTCTGCATTTTCTTGACTTATTGATGGCATGTAATAAAATGCAAAAGCCTACCTTGTATCTGCGAAATAATAATTAATGATAAATACTAGTAGTTATATATTTCTTAATTGGATGAATATACATTTCAGAAAGGAACTGGTCACATTTTACAACCTAATTAAAAGAATGTATAAAAGGATTATTGCATGCAGTGGTCTATGATAATTGAGAAAGACAAATAAACCTGGGCTTTACCGCAGGCTATTGGAAGCAAGAAATTCTATAGCAGAAAAGGAAAGGAAAGTATGCACTGAGCGGGCATTGCTCTGCGTGTCGACATGGCTGAGCTGCACATGCAAGGAAGGCTTCATGGAGTTGTTACCACGGTTCCAACAGTTCTAGGATAATACTGAATCACACGGCATGAAAGGAACAGCATGTATTATCAAATTCCGTTACCCAGAAGCTATTCTTCAGAGACTTTGGTTCAGGTAATTATCATGGTCCCTAATTTGGCAGCTTGCAACAAACCTTTCGGTCGTAATGCTGCAGCCAGACAATACCCAGACATGCTGTTGCAGAACTGGCCCAGGGTTCTTTCCCTTGGTACTGGAAGCTGCAGAGAAAAAAGATTGAGTTAGGAAAGCATACTTACCTGGGAGACCTATGCTACGTGCTCTGCTACCCGGTTTATTTTGCTTCTGCTAGCAATTTCTCTTCTCTTTTATTGTTTCTTTTTTGAAAGAGGAAGCATGTAAGTATCTCCAAGATTTAAAAAAAAAAAAAAAAAGAAACAAACCCAAAGCAATGGTAAAAAGAGAAAACAAATAAAACTACTTGCAAACTGTGGAGGTGTTTAAAGCTTTAACGCATTGCTGCATAGCAATGTATAGCAATTTTCCTGTGCTTCGGATTGGGCCTTTTGTGTATATTGTAACTTATAAGTTACTTAATGCTCAGGTATGTCCGTGTCTTTCTTTTACTAGGGAGCTCAGCACTGGATGTAGCACTCCAGATGTGGTCTCACTACTGCCAAGTAGAGGGGAATAATGACCTTCCTCAACCTGCAATTCATCATCATCATCAAACTATGGCAAATACTAACTGGCAAAACTTCAGGTGTGAGCCTTGTCTCCAGCCAAGGCTGAGTCCTATTTTTAAGTGTATTTGTTCGATGTTTAGGATCTGATTCTTACCTTGCTGCTGTGTATAGGCTGTAAGAATAACTCCATTAAAGGTTAGCTAATAAAAGCTAAAATTGCCATGAAATGAATGCATTGTAAAGCATTAGAGAGACCCTTTGCCTATCTATGTGTTCATAAAATGCATTGACAAAAACCTTTTCTGAGCTCCAAGTTTCATCATCAGTGTCAGCCAGGAAAGCGAGTAGCATTTTCTGGAAACATTTCTCCTTTGCGAATGTATCAATAGCTGCTGAATATCAACAGGATAAGGTGGACTATTCTTTTAATTTTGGGAATGCAATATACATCATGAAAAAGGAGAAAGCAGTTTTTGCATATGTGCTTTATTTCACTGTGATATAAATGACAATGCACACAAATTTATAGTAAAAAACTAGAGATTTGCGAACTTCTTAGGGCAGATTCCCTAAGAGAATGGCCATGATAGGATCTTTCCATTTCTATCGAAACTGCAATCCATGCTGGCAGGTGAGGTCAGGTAGTAGCTGGGTGAAGAACCTTCCCATGCTGCCGAGGCAAAAGATCTAATAACAGTGGTAGCATCCTACACGCTGTCATTGACAGCTGAAGTAAGGCTCTGTACCCTGTTGTCTTGGCTGTGCCAGAAAAATTAAAATCATTTTTGCTCCAGCCTTGTTTTATCTTCCTCCCTATCTCCTGGACTAACGGAAAAGCAGGAGAAGGAAAAGCAGAGCATACACTGATCCTGTCACAGAAGCAACAACTTCAGAATGTCATTCTTTCTTTCCTGCTGTGGAATGAAATAGTTGACCCCTTGTGGTTTTGACTGACAGTGAATTTTCTGAATCTAGAATATCCCAAACACTCTGAATTAATCTCGTATCATCTCTGGCTTTAGCAGTCGTCCATGCAGGTGGCAGAGTGGCCTGTCCAGCTGATCGTCAGTGAGTACTGTAGGATTACGCCGGTTCCAGTGCTGCTTCCAGCGCCTCTTGTATCCTGGCTAATACTGAAGATCTGGTAATTGCATTCGCTTCTGTGAGTTTTTTTTTTTTCCTTGGTAAGGAATGCCAGATTTGTCCCATTTTTAACAGTAATATTCCTAATCTTAAATTGTAGCAGTGCACACCCAGTTTTTGGCAATACCTTGTGCATCTTTATTATGGACGGAAAATGCCTTCTTTTCTGGAGTGAACTATCTGACAGTTCTTTGAAACTTTTACTATATGTAAATGGATTATTAATATTCTGCAATAAATATGTACTTCCAATTTTAAAACCCTTAGCAGAAGTGACTAGTACTCTGATACTGCATTTTTAAAATCCTTCAGGAAGCAGAAGAGTGTCCTTCAGTGCTAATTTGTATATGTGAATTTTAGTGTAAAACAGCTATATTTTTATTCACATTAAATATTGATGATGCATGTTTCACAATTTCATGAAAAAATCAACTGCAATAATAATCTCCTCCTGGTCATGTAAAAAAATCTCCTCTGAGCCTCTAGCTACAATTTGACAATTGGCTAATTCTATATGAAAATAGTCTTTTGTTCCAGTACAAAACCACACAGGCTGGGATTTGCTTCCTGAATGTCACAGGCAGAACTCAGCTGCAGTCCTCAAATAGGTGCTGGTGTCCTGCCACAGCACTGCAAAGAATCCCTGCAGCCCTCCAGCGATACTTAGAGAATGGTTTTGGTTGCCTGGACATGTTTTTTTGGGCAGGCTGTTCAGTGAGTCCAAATCTTCCTCAATCCAGTCCTGCCTAAAACACAAACTGCAGGGTTTTGGCAGTGGCTGGACCAAAAGATTTTACAAACAAAACCTCATTATTTTCCTACACAAAGGCTTTCTGCTTAGGACAGAGGCTAATGTTCGTTTAACTCCAGTCAGCACAAATTCCCCCAAGATCCCCAGGAAAGAATTCAGAGCCCTTCATAAAGTAGAGTAATGCCAAAAGTAGCGTGTCCTCTGCACATATGAAGCCATGAGTTATTATTGTGCATAGTGTTGATTTTGTCCGGGCTAAGATAATTCTGAGAGGAGCAGTCTGAGTTTATAAAATTGGATTGAATACATAGTGGAGTTCTGCAGCTTAATGGTAATGGTGCGTGTATCTCTTTCAAGTTCTCTGCTGGGAGACCAGTGCGATTCAGTTGTACTCCTACATATTTAAGTATGACTTTGCTTGCTTTAGAGATGTGGCCTAAATATGCTCAAGAATTATGCAAAACCCCTAGGTTTGCAAAGACTTCAGCATCATTCTTAAACCATTAAGATGGAATTTAAATCACAGGGGAACACAAAAATATTGTAATTAAGTTCTGAAGTTTTTGTAGCATAGATGAAATACATTGTTTGAGGCAGTTCCTTGCCATTAATGTGTTTTGCTTAAGATGTTCCTGTCTGTCAGAAGCCCAACCAACCACCAACAAAAAAAAGCTACCCAGAAAGAAAAAAACCTAGACTTGTCCGTAAACTGTAAAGCTGCATTACCACAATCCCCTCTCTAGAGCTGCACTGGTGTGCGATATGGCAGTGGGCTTCCTTGTATGTAGGTGGTACCGCCCATGCCCTGGAAGGGTACGGCAGCATCCACCTGATACCATACCTGAGGTGTTCAACGGCTCTGATGCTTCATGCTCAGCCCCTCTGGGCGAGCTCTGCACTAACGCAGCCCAGTGGTTTCCAGGGCTCGAGATGGACTCAGTGCACTCTCCCACTGGGGAGGCCAAACAGTAGATGGGCCAGCACAGGTTGATGCTTATGGTTCTCTGTACCGGCCACCTTTGCAGCCGTGCTGTGTTATAGTTACAGTTATGCCTCTTGGTGTTGTTTTACCCCTAGGAATGCTGCCAGTTCTGTGGAGAGCCTCTGGATGCTCTGCTCCCCTTGTTTCCTTATCCCACAACTTTTCTGCCCTTCTTCCTTTTTGTTTTTTTTGACCCCTTTCTGTAAAACCGTTATTTTATGTTGAAATTCTGTTATTGCGTTTTGTGTGCCGCAAAGCATTTAACACCTGACATTTGCGGAACTCCTCTAATGGAGTGCTTCTGGCTTGTTGGGTGGTTGTTTGGGGGTTTTTTCCATCTGATATACAGAACAGAGTTATTTGTGGGTTGTCTCTCTTGGTGAGAAAAGCTGCTCGCACTGTTCAGACAGGCTGCTCTGTTGCTCTGGTGTCCATGTTTTGCTAACAAATAACATGCAGTGGGAAAGACTAAAGTTCAAGATACGGCGGTGACATTAGCAGTGGCTCTTTTCTCCCTAAGATTCCCCCAAACCATCTGCCATCAACTGATAAGACCGCGTAAGTGGAAAAATGTGAGCAACAGACTTGCTAGTTCATTGTCTGCATGACCACAGGAGAGATGAAAAAATAACAGAAGAGTTCTGCCAGGAGGTACGAGCACCAGGGGAGGATCCTTAACAAACTAACATACGAGATGCAGTCTGCAGAAGAGTCTCTTTAAGAAAGGCTTGAATGAATGAGAGCAAATTCTTTAGAAAGGTACATAGGTATGGTATCCTATGAGAGTGGAGACAAGAAACAGTTCTGTAAAACCCACACCTGTGGCCTTTAGGTCTAATATTTATGACAGACAGACTGAGCTTTGATTGACCACCCAGCGTATAATCATTCTGTAAATATCCAGAGCACGCTATGCAACGGCACTGACCCAGTGGGTGCAGTTTTATTGGAGGCTTCATGCCTGCCTTCACATTATTACGCTGCTGTGGCCTTTTGAGCATAACATTTAAAATGAATGGACTCCACACTGGGTAGGATTTACCTATAAACTGTCATTTCTGTTTATGCAAACAGTCATGACTCTTAACGAGAATTGACTCAATTGCTGGTAGAATACCGCTGCCTCTCCAGCCAGAAACCACAGGCTTCTAAGTCTAATTTTAGGAATCCAACCATTTTTTAAAGGTAGATTAAAAGAGGTTGAATTTTGACACATGAAACCAGGTTTCCAAAAGGCCTATATATTTGGCGTATCGCTCTGGAATACACAGTCCCTATTACATGTATTTTTTATGCATTTCACTCATTGCACAGGCCTTTGAGAATCTGCCACCTGGGGCTTCGATTTTCATAATACAAGCATTTTCCCACGGAGGCGCATGCATGAAAATCATCTCGCGCAGGCCGTGACCGTGGGTCTAACACAAACCAGTTTGGGGCATGAACTTTGCTAAGATGGAAGCTTAAAAGGCAGCAGAGTCCATTTCCATCATACATTCCAAAACCCTCAGCTGAAGTCATGCTGTGCCCTGAGGAGGGAGGTTTGTGCCGGGGACGATGTGGAGCAGCGGCAGAAGGACTGGGCGGGAGGCGGGAGGGAGGCACTGCCATTTCCCACGGAGCGTGACACAGCCGGGCTCTTGTTTCCTGTGACTGGGAAGATCCTTCTCCCTCTCTTCAGAAAATGGCACATCAAACAAAATTGGCAGTAAAGCATTCTGAAAACAATTGGATTTGGAAGATGCAGGGAACAAAAAGGCTGAAGCATCTTTGTGGCTTTTCCTGACCCTGTGCATAGGCACCAGCTCGGCGGAGCTGGCCCTCACGTATGCTAATGTGGCCATCCTCTTCGCTGGCTTAGTTTTTGCTTTGTTCAATCTGTGCGCTGTAGCATAGATTGTACAGTCTTGTAACATCCTCCAGCTGCCTTTATTCATCGTCTTGAAAACCGTCTGCTTACCAGACATGCAATTTTCAATTTTAAAAAGCCCTCATTATTCCCTAAATCCTGCTATTCTTGAGGTATTGGCCTCTAGTCAGATGATAGCAATTCCCCATTGGTCTGCTGATGGCTCAGTGTTTTTTTTTTTCCCCTTCTTTATGCTTTAATAATTCTATGAATACAAGTAATGAATGAGCCACAGCCAATTTTTGCTTGCCTTTCTCTCAGTGCTAGTTTTATTCTAAATATGCGTTGGACCTATTTGAAGAATTATTAGGAGTGATTCCTTTCACAGGTCTTTAAGCCTTCCGAGTTTGGCAAGCCAAAATTACAGGCTTCAGTTGCTGTGCAGCCAACTGTGTTTACTTTGCATGTGGTAATGCAAAGCTGAAGTTCTTTGTGCAGGGCAGGAGGTCGTCTGTTTGTTTTGCAAACTCTGGATTATAAAACCCTTTTGTTTTTGCTCATGTAGGCTTATACATTCCGGGCCTGGTTTTCACCTGATGCAAATCAGTACCAGTTCACCAAGCTCAGTGACGCTGCACAGTTTTCTACAAGCTGACAATCTACCACATGGAATTACAAAACACAAAGCCCCCAAAATCGCCACAATAATTCTTCCCGATTTTATCTGGTTTCCATGCAAAGCTGTAAATTGATCTAAGCTTCACTGACAGGTCTGGCCTAAGTGTCAGGCTTGTGACAAAATCAGAAACTAGACAGTTTTCACCAGCTACTGAATTTTTACTGGTGAATTTTCCCCCAGCCAGTTCTAGGCTCACTGACTAGGAGCTGGGTATTTGCTGAGCTTAGTCAATGCAATTTTTCTCTCAGGACATGCAGGGACATGAAACCAGATGTCTAGCTGCTGCTTACTTTGAGCATTCCCCGTGTTTTTAAGGTAAGGGGAGACAAAATTGTTTCCTTGGCAAAGTGAACCTGAGAGGAAGGCAGACCCGCCAGGGACACAAGGCCCCTTGTTTTGTGGGGTTCCGCAGGCTTCAGAGGGGCAGCTTTCACTGCCGTTTCCGAAAGGGAGGGAGAACAGTTTTCTCTCCCCACTTTGTAATTTACTTTGTGTTTTTTGCCAAAGCAAAACGCTGTTGTTGCTGCCTAGATGGCAAGTAGTGACAGGCTGTACAAAAGGAATTTCTATTAGAAGGGGTGGTCACAGCAAGAATGGGTTAATAAGTTACTATCTCAAAACATTTTCGTGCCATAATTTAAAAGTGGCACTCAAGAGAGGCTATGCTTAATTAGTCAAGATTTCTAGGTCTTCTCATTCACAGCCTCATCTTCTCATCCTTCAGGCCCGTTGTCCCCCTCTCCCTCGCCTCCCCCCCATCTTTTTCTGCGTGGGTACCGTTCAGCAGCACAGTCGTACTCTGCCCGGAGGCGGTGAACCTCTGCCCCTGCGCATCAGCGAATTGCAACGATTCCCTTCTTAGATGGGGTTTGTTAGATTGGAACGTGTAGCTCAGGAGCAATTGCTGAACTCCTATCAGCCAGGCTTGAATTTTGCAAACCTGCTTTTTTCACTGTGCTAACAGTTCGGTGATGCTCTGAGCGATGGAGCATCTCCACTCCTTTTTTGCTAGTAGTCAGTTTGCAGTGGGGGGTACTACATTAGGACTTTCAGTCCTTTTCTGGTCATTAAATGGCTTGACCCAAAGCCTACTGAAAACAACAAAAGTCATTTCATTAACTTCAGTGGCCTCCGGATCAAGCTGTGTCAGGCTGCATAGGATGGCTCTGAAATAGACCTTTTGAGAATTTTTTTCTCCCTTGGAAAATGTTAACGCTTAGGAAAAAACAGCATTTGTGAACTTCTTGCTTCAGGAAAAATACTGAAAAAAATGGTTTCATGCTGCTGATGTGTCAACTGTTTCTAATGAAAACAAAATGTACTTTGTTTTGAAATATAAATAACATATAGGTGAAATAATATTTAAAAGCCAAGACAACGCAATACATTCTTGAAATAATTTAAACAATATTTCAATTTTCCTCATCTGGCTTTTTTTCGGATCTTTGGGAATGTAATTTTGCTTTTTAATCCCAATTTTCGGTAAGGATATTTTTCACATCAAAAGTGCCTGTGAATGTGTGATGACTGTTTTGTACACAATTTTACTCCACAAGATCACCCCTCCAGAACTTTGCCACTGCCCCATTTGCCCAGAGTGGCATTATTTAATGTGATAATGAGAGGAATGAGAAAAGCAAAGTAGGAAAAATGACTGAGAGGCGTAATTCTAATTCCTAAATCTCTTGCAATCTGAACAGAAATTTATCATCATCTTTATTGGTATCAGGCTGGCTATGACTATTCTCAATCCTACTTCACATTTTAAATCTTTGAAGTTTGGCATCATTTAAGTTACTCAGCTCTACATTCCTCCAAGAGAAATTATATCTTATCTAAGAAAGAATGACAAATGCTAGATATACTACTCTACGTGAAGCCTAACCATCGCCTTGCGAAGCAGTAACACCGCCTGCTCTGATTCACATTGTATTCCCTCGGCTCACCTCCCACCAGCCTGTTTATCTTATTCACTACCAGCCAAATATAAGGCTGAAAAAGCTTTTGAGGTTTGTTTCTGTAACAAGTGCCAAATTTTCTATTCTGATCAGACTGTTGACTGTCTTTTGTTTGTTTGCACTTCCTCACGTACTTTTTCTTTTGCTCTCTGGGGCTTATTGTTTTAAATGTGCCCTGATTGTACCACATTTCTCTGTCCATTTATCTGAGCCCAGGTACACTAATAATGTAATGAAAAAGGATTTCTTCTCTATAGGAGCTGTTAAAAACTGATGTAAAGAGCTGCACAGAGGAAACCATTTGCAGTCCACAATAACAACAAGTTTTATTGCTCAATAAATCCCAGGAACTATACTGCTTTGTTTTCTTGGAGCATCTGCTGGCCCCTTATTTATTAACTAGCGATTTGAAAAATATAAAGCACTTTTAATACCAGGGCCTGATCCAAAGCCTCTGGGTAATTCAGTAGGGTTTGTATTGGCCACTACCACAGATGAATGCTGCTGCTGCTGAGCCTTTCTGGGTGCCACGACAGGCGAAGATGGCTCTTGCTTGCCTTACCGTCATTTCACACCCACCGAGAAATATGATGCAAAGTCAGGGGTTTTCAGGTAGCTGCTCATAGGCCTGGCTTCTGAATTCTCTGTTCAGCATCTGTGCCTTCAGAAGAACGCTGCCCCAGCTCCCATTTAAGCATTATAATGGCTTTCTCTGATGTTGCAGTGCCCTTCATTGAAACTGCTAATTCCCTGACTTCACACACCACCAATAGATACCGCAGTGCTCTTCTGTATGCATCAGCACCGAGGAAATGGACATTAGAGGCAGCAGACATTGACCTATCCCTGATTGGGAATTTCTCAGTAAAATGTGTTTAACTAGAAAAGGAGAGAAACAAAAGGAAGAAATCAGAATCAATCAAAATCAAAGCATTATCTGAGGAGCAGTGGCTCTTAACAATTTTCTTGTTTAAAAAAACAAAATTGAAGTTTTCAGATCTCCCATTTCAAAAGGCTGATGCTATCATGCAATATTTTGATTGATGTGATGAAAAATTGGTGAGGTAAGTTCAGCGCTTCTTATCCAGCATTTGAATTTGTAGATTTCGATTGCCACACACATGGTAAGTCTGATGCAATTTCACTGAGACCCCAGGCAGAATGTAAATCCACGCTGCATTACTGCAGTAGAGCTCCTAGAATATTTTAATTAAATTAGTGTTTCAGAAATAAACTATTAAACCAATCTCAATCAAATACCACACGGCAGAAAGACTTCAGGATGTTATGACTAGTGTAGCTTATAATGATTTACTGGGCACCAGTAATATCATTCGATTCTGCTGTTTGTTTGGGTTTTTTTTAACGTTGCCCATGTAACCGCACTGGAGGCTGGCTCTGTATTAATAGGTCATATATTTAATTCTGTCGGTATCCCGCTTAACTCCTCACCTGTGATCTGTCATTCATGCCTTTGCTTTAACCTGCTGTATGACTGATACATGAGTAATGAGATAAATAATCCTTGCCACATTGTGAGCTCCTCATCTTCCTCAGGTGTGTTTGTCCCAGAAAGGAGATAAATTCCTAATTGTTTTAGGCTGACATGTTCCTTTTCTGATGAGGATGGAACATATGGAATCATAGCAAATGATGGTGGGGCACAAAAGTAGAGGAATATCACCTTGGGCTTTTTAATTCATCCAGCTCAGACAGAATCACTGCAGGATAACAGCAGTTACTTATGGGAACCAATTTGTTGTTGTTGTCCTGTACGCCCCTTTTACCATCTGAGCCTCTATTAAGGAATAAAAAAGACATTCCTTAGTACAGGGAAGGTTTAAAGCGCAGACCAAAGTGGTTGTGCAGATCCATGTCACTATGAGAAAAGTGGAAGGAAGTGTAGAAAATAGGATGTCAAAAAGAACAGATGTTGCTAATGAAACACTCACTCCAAAGAGTCTGGGTCCTGGCAGCCCTCTACAGGAGCTGAGTCATCTCAAAAAGGCCTTTATTTTTTTGCGCTTGTGTTCTATATTGTGTTATGAGGATGATGATACTTAACTCCCATTGACAAGCACTTTTAGCTGAAGCGTTAACAGTAACATTAAATATGAGGTGGATGAGGACTGCTAGCCAACTATTCTGCTTTATCAGCCCTCAGCTGCTCAGAGCGCCTGCTGGCTTCTGCGTGGTTGAAATGTTTCCTGGAGACCTCCCGCTTTCCTTAAAATTCCTATTGAGGAATAGTTTGGGTTTGGAACAGTGATCCGTTGTCTGCTAGGTAGATCCCTAGCTCAGTATCTGTCTTGATTTGTAACGACTGAGATGAGAAGCCCCTTCCTCTCTGACAGAGTGACCATTTAAACTTGTGTCGGATGCCGGGGGCGCCCATTTGGCGGCGAAGATGCAGAGGCTTCACCTGCCCGTGGTGTGACATCCTGCCCTCTCCAGATTATTCTTCACTAGGGACCTGTTTGAAGGGGTTTGTTTTTTTGAAAATGAACGTGCTCAAATATAAACAAGTTTCAAAAAGTCAGAGGCAGACACAAAATGGAGTAGTTGTCATCCGATCAGCCTCACCCACAACTGTTCCCCACTACCTGTTATTTAGATACTTTGGGACAGATTATTCAGAAAGAGAGGAGGAAAAGATTTAATTGCTATTTTGCAATTTTAATGAATAAATGCCATTTCTGTTCATCTTCTATTTACTTTCACAATGTAAGGCAGAGCTCTAATGCCAAGAATGAATTTCATTACCAGCAGAAAAAAAGACACTTCATTAATACTGAACTGTTACTGCTGGCATATGTGCTGCTTGGCTAATGTCTGCGATTATCAGTAGAAATACTCACAGCTTTTCAGACACAAGAGGAAGGCTGCCATTTCAAAAGTAACTCATTCTGACGGATGCTTCAGTTTCTGTAATTCTGATGTCGGTAGGCACTTGAAGAAAAGTTAATTTTTGGAGCACCGAGGCTTGGAGTTTTCTGTAATTCAGGTCTTCATTGATCTAGGTAAGGGACTAAACCTTAGCCCATGGCTTCTTATAATTATTAGTCATATTTTCCAGATGAAAAGGGGTGGAAGATCAAGATACCTGGAACATATCTGCATTAAGGACATTATGTCCATAAGTCAATATAATTGAAACAGTGAGATTGGAATAAGATAAAAGATTCTGGATCACAAGACTGAAAGGTGCTCATGTTCCTACGCGAAACATTTGGAATAGCAATTCTCTCAAATGTGAGCTATCTTTGCCTTGAAAACCTGGAGTTAAACTCTGCTTGAAAATAAAACAAAATAAGAAAAATGCTAAGAAATATTTTAATATTTCTTTTTCTAATTTAGAAATGTGATGAAATGGTTGAAGATCAAAAGGATTTGATAGCTAATAGAAGATCACAATGAATTTTTGATAAAAATCTTTGTCTCTTTTTTGGCTGTTTTTATCAAACAAAAAATTTCTAAACTGAAAAATTATGACAGGGAGTATTTCATAGTGAAATCATAACTAACACTATGAAGTGTCTCATACGGTAAGGTCATATATTGATATATTCACACATAAATTGATAAATACACACATAACTATTTAAGCATACACTGGCATGGCTGCATTAACTGAATCACTGTAATCTCTCTGTAAATGCTCCTAGATCCATTTATACCAACTCAGCAAAACCTGGCAATAATCTGATATAAGAGAAGCAGTTTTTATAGGGATTTGCACAGAATTACATGTTTATACGCTGTTTTTAATTAAAACAGTGCGATTGAATGGGTAGGCCAGTTTTGTGGTTTTGAAAATACAAGTGTATATATAGATTGACTGGTGTACACCAACCCCTTCTCCGTTAATAACTTACCAGTAAATAAATGCAGCAGCATTAAGACCCCAGTTTTGAACACCACCAACTTGGATCATTACATCCCCCATATTTTTTTTTCCTTGCAGAATTCAGAATTAGATCTGAATTGACATTTCATTTATTTAGCCTTTCATATTCAGTGAAAGAAAAAACCCACATCATTATCACGCCCATGTGTGTTTGTGATGTCAGTCCCTGTCCTAAAAACCTGAGCATCCGCCTTTGCTTCAAAGTTCAGGTAGCGATGTAATCTAGGTTTCAATTTCAAGACCAGCTCTTACAATAAAACGTAGCCCTTTGTATTATACAATCATGACTAAATTTCCTTGACCTTTTTTCCCATCGCATTGTCCTACTGTGTGCAAATGTTTTATACAACTCTTCTACTCTTGCCATGGATGTATGACATAGCTCGGCTGTCTGATGCTATTCTCCCTAATAATTTTTCTACATGATTTAACTTACAAAAAATGACATCGCCACCAATCTGTCTTTCCAGTTGTTCATACCTATTCTTTCTTATTTTTCTGATTCATAATAATCACACTACTTTCAAGTTCATTACTGGAATTCAGATTTCACTTTAGTGATATTTCTTTACCATCTGCCCTTTAAATATCATTTAGTTCTCCACAATAGTTTTCCTGCATAATAGCCAATTCCAGTCAATTGTCTTTAAGTTCTAATTCCTTGAATGTCTGGCTTTTCAAGAATCTAATGTCCTTGTGCTTGTGCTGTGCCATTTGAAAATACTTCAGATCTATCTCTGATCTGATTGTATCAGATTAACTACAGCCATACGCATCCAGTTATCTCCAGTCCTCGCTTAGGTCAGCACGCAGCGAAGCACAGCCACCCTCTCGTACCTGCCTTCAGTTGCCCCTGCAGCGTCCCGTTCCCACGTGCAGCTCCCCCAGGTATTCACAGCTCTCTCCCTGTCCCCCCACATCCTTCGGGGGGGTTCGAGCTACCTCATGACTGTTTGCTCCTTCAGGTATTTGCAGGGGATATTGTACATTTCCTCTATATTAATAAGGTTTTTTCCTTACATCTTCACCTCTAACTGGTTTAATTTTACCCTTTTACTCTTTAATATAAAGGGTGTTTTATTAATTAATTTATTATTATTAAAATAAACCCCTTTAAAAGGGGGGTTATTTTAAACCCTTTTAAGCTAATGATTCCTTTTTTTGATGGAATAGGGGTTCTAGGAAGTATATATCCTCAGACAGTGAAGATGCAAACGGGAGGAGAGCGTGACTCTTATCATCTGTGACTTTCAGGAAAACCACCTCAACAAATAAAAAAGATTGAAAAGAGGAAGTCCAGAGGTTAGTAACAGAAAAAGAACTTACAACCAGTAGGTAGCTTTAGTCAATTGGCAGAGGAAAAGGAAAAGAGAATATGCACCTTCAGTAAACGAAATGGCCCAGGTCAGCGGGCTTACGATTTAACAGCATCACACTTTTACTGAAGTGCAGGGACTGAGGAACATCAGTTACTCTTTTTCTTACTCTGGCAGGTTCCTTAGACAGCTTCAGCTTGTGTTCTTCCTCTGGTCACATACATGCTGAAGCGCATTAGGTGTAACAGGATGAAAGAAAAGTCTCTAAGTCTTAAGTAATGCCATTGATGTTTAATGACAGCAAAATCTAGTCTGCTTTCATCTAAAAGCAGAAAAAATGAGTTTGGCACAACAGAGAAATACAGCAGCCAACATAACTTAGAAGAGTATGTTAATTTTAACAATGTTTATCAGAAATTAAGAGGGATTCACATATAGGAGGAACCAGATTCTCTACAACATCAAGAACTCCTCGGTCCCTTCACAAGCCACGATCCCGAGCTGCACCCAACAGTGACCTTACATGACAGCAAACCACAGCGCTGCTGAGATGGGGGGTGGGGGGAAATAAAGGGCAGAGGTATTTCGTTCCCAGCACTGACAAAAGACACTGACATTTTATGCAGCATTTAATCTTAACATATAACAGCATGAAACAGGTATATTTTTGCCCGTCTCTATTGTTCCACATCAATATTTCAAGAAAAATCTATTACTTTCTCACATAAACCTCAACAAACCAAGTATTTTACGTAGGCTGTGTAATTCCATACCATTGAAAATGATTATACTTGACTGACTTCTCCATGTAAATCTTTCATAACAGGGTCAGACCTTCAACTAGAATAAATCCATACTGAACCTATGAAGGATTTATATCAGTTGTGGTCTAGACACCACTTTTGCCCTGTATTTACCCCTATGTAGTTTGCTCAGAACTTGAAGAACATGTGCAGACATTGCTGTGCATGGGAAAGATGAGAACAAATTATTGAAATAAGCCTGACGACATGACGTTATTAAAACTTAATATTCTTAATGTGAGGTACAGTTCCAGTCTCTGATTCAGCAAGGCCCAGGAGCGCTGCCTTTGGCTGTAGGGCTTCTTGGCGCTCACGTGCTCGAGAAGTTCTTGGCTGAACCAGGGCTTAGTGCTAAACGCCTTTGTAAACTGTTAGTAGTGCAGCCTTTCTATTAAAACTTCTACTAGGGGTTAATGGGCAAAACTCACTGCGCTATTAGCTTTCTATGCCACACAGCTTGTTTTTAACTGAAAAACATAAGTCGCATTTTCTAATCACATTTGTTCCTTTACCTGTTTTTCCCTAGGAAGAAAGCATATTTAATTGTAATCTGAAGTCCACAGCAGGCTGCAGTTCACCTCACCGGATCGCACCAGTCCTCTTTCTGTGAGCAATCACAGCACCCAGGTGCCAAGCTGTTTAAAATAGTTTTCTAGCTACAGCATCTGCCTCCAGATTGATCAAGCAGTTGTGTCGGAGTCAGTTATGTGGTTAAGGGGATAATGGACTGTCTGCGCTCTCTGGCCTTCCTGAATGCCAATTTCTTTTGACTTGCATCTCACAGTAATTTATGCATCTTTACCAATTGTTCAAAAGCCTTTGCTGCAGCCCACCTCGCCTCACTGCAGTCTGCAGCAGCGAACAGAAGCTCCAAACCCATCGTGTTCATAACTGGGCAGCGTCTATACCTAAGAACGTGGGTTACTCTCTTTTTTGCTAAATTCCCTGGTTAAACCATAGTAGCACCAGTTCTCTGGTGCACAGCCACAACAGGCCCTTTATAATCACGCTGTCAGACATCTTCTCACGATTCTGGGCCACCGCAATTTAGTAACCTTTCTAATGTGAATATGTCAATGTTTTTAGCTCTGAACAACATACAGACTGGAAGAAAAAAAAAATGCATCCCCTTTTTCCCCAGCTCCTTTTTATAGTTTTAGCTCTAGGAAGAAGATGAATTAAATGTTCGGTACTGGAACCTGAGATACTTCTTCTCTAACTCACCAGTACTGGAGATGAATAAACATGATGAATTTATTGCATGTGAGGTAAGGGTTCTGATTTTTATCTTCTCTCTGCATGAAACCAATCTTCTCTGAAAGGACATTTGAATTAAAGGAATAGAGGACAAATATAAATATGGATGGAGGTTAAACCTCTCAGTGTAGGTGTGAAGTCATAAACCATTTGACCAAAAAAAATCATTCTGTTGTTTCTCCTGCCAGCTTGCCGAGCTGATACACCAAAATTTCTTGAAAGTTAAAGGAAACAGTATGTGAAACAGTGAAAAATTCAGAAAAATGACATTCATGTAGTGCTAATTTTATTGCATTCTTTTGTAGTGAAGTCATTCTTCAGTGCTTTCATTTTTTCCCTCCCAGATTTACGGATAAAAGGACTATTCTCAGACAAACAAAGAAAAATGCTGTGAGAGTACATGTTGTACTTCTGATTCCACAAGATGTACACATGTACGTGTTTTCAAGGATCACATTGGCTTAACAGTCACAAAGCCTTAGAGGCTTGCAGAATGCACATCCTATTTATTCTGAGGTTAAACATTTTCCTATCAAGCTGCAGATAATGGTTAATATACTGTAGTAAGTGCAATCTCATTATACATTCCTGTGATTTCAATTATTAACATGCTAATATTTTCTATTAATTTTTAAATATTCAGGGTTTGAATGTAAATCATTGTATGCTTCTGAATAGATTTTTTATATTAATTATTGAACCTTTGTTACTGTACCAGTAGTTTATTATATGTAGTTCAATCCTTTTTGCTAAAGAGTAAAAACAACCCACAGGCAGGAAGCTTTGAATTTATACCACCTCTGGATATAACATGCATCCATCTGTTCATACACACAGAGGCTTACATACATATTGTTGATTTTGTAAATAATAACAAAATTTCTAATTTATATTTGTTACTGCTCAACCAGGAACTGACAACAAAATCTGGATGATTAGTGTGCCAGTGTGTGAGAGAGAGACTAATGTTTAGAAACACTTCATGTCTCATTGGCTAAAGGACCAAGAAAGAGATCAAAATGTGTACATCTAGAGGAAGATAATGACGTGAGAGTAGGAGGGGAAAAAAAGAAGTGTGAAGTGTAGTATGCCAGATTATACTCTTGAAACATGGAGTGAGTTGAGAGCAGGAAAAAGGCACAGTAGCTCATGGATACTCTGGTTCTGCTAACCTTAGCCCTCCCCGGAGCGTTCAGGCTTGATTTTGCATGTGGAACTGATTCTAGAAATATTTTTGGAATGCTAATCAAGGGAATTCATACTGACTATCATAAAGGACAGTAGCCTCTTAACCTGATGGAAAGAAAATATGCCTTCATCTATTGCCAAGCTAAAAAGATCATAGATCATAGAATGAGCACTCCTGTTCCGTTCCGTTCCGTTCCATTCCATTCCGTCCCATCCCATCCTGTCCCATCTCATCCCAGTGTCTGAAGTAGATGGACTACAGAAAGAGGTTAGGTATTTGGCTAATAACAGACCCATAATTTTTTTAAGGGTCAAATTAGAAATACCCTGAATAAATTCCATATGAAATGGAAAAGGGCATGGGGATGTGCAAACGTGTGTGGGATCAGCACCTTCAGGAGTGACAGGTTCTTTGTATCAGGGACAGGATTGCTATCAGCTGTGATCTGCATGATGTTGCTCTAGTAGAGATGAATCTTTTCTGTCCCCTTTGGTGTCTCAGCCTGCCCTTTCTGCCTGACACACATCACACTGTCTGCCCCACTGACCATGCCATTCACCTCTCCCTTACATGCCTTTTTTGCCTTCTGTGGTGTCCTGTTTACATAGTTCCCTTTTGTTCTCCTTCAAATCTTAGCCCTTTCTTCTGTGACTGTTAATGAGTGGGTAAGAAATTGCATTTATATAGTTTTGCTCTGTGGATCTACTCCAAAAATCTGACTGAAGCCAATGCACTTACTTACATACCTGAAATACAACATACACCTACCAGCTTTAACCAGTGACAGTCTGTCGCTCTCTGCCACCCTTTCATTGTATGTTTCTCTTCTTTTATACAGCTAGCTCTTCAGGAGACATATTGTGGCATTACATACGCTTGACAGTAACTGCAGAAGTAGTAAGAATAGAACTAATAATGTGGAATTCTAGGTTGTTCATTTTATGCTCATTTAAAAGGGCATTTCTATTGAATAAATCTCTGTAACAACCTCCGAAAAGCTTTAGTGAGGGTGCCGAGACAAGGCAGTTACCCATCACAGAACCCAAGAATCGGTGCCATCACAGCATCGTAAGTGAACCCGGTCCTCAGAAGTCTTCTGCTTATTGTTGATGCAACTGATGTTTGGATAAAACCCAGTACTGAGCTTCTTTAATTATGCCATAGATGAATTACAATTAATATGTAAATAGAGACATAAAACTAGGCTTATCACATGTAGCTATCTGTACTAGCAATCAGGCTTTACAAATCCCTCCCTTTTGAAAGCCCCTCAAGCTACTTGCTTCTCATTTTATTTTCTCTTTGACTCTAGCTACCAAACTGCCAGCAGAATTCCAAGCACACTGTGGCCTCTTTGTAATTCACACCATTCGAAGGCTCAGCAAATTAAGATTCACTTGGCTAACTAGCAAGACAACATATTGCTGGTTTACTTTTACAGATATCTCTTCCTTCCACTTTATTTTATACATGTATGTAAGTTTCTAGAATTGTGTAACCAAATTACTACAACATTAGTAAGAAACAAAGACTCAGAATAGAGGAAATTTTCTGTAGTCGCCTGCCGCAGAAACACCTGAGCAGAGCCTGTGTACGTGCCAGGCCACCTGCTTCTCGTGTTTGCTCGCCTGACTCGCAGAGCTCTCTAACTGTAGACCAGAACTGGCCAGGAAGATTTTCTTTTTCACAGAACAACTAAGCCACCCCAAAACAAACCCCCCAAAAGCCTGAATTTTCACTGAGCAACTGCGACCGACATAGATCTTAAAACTCTAAATCTGTTCTTCACCCATCTGTAAATTGCAATGTTTATATGCCACAGCGATCACGGTGGGCATGGTTAGAGAGTACATGTCATACTTAATTAATAATGGTGACAGGCACCTTCCGGCATTGAAAGGCAGACTGCATCCCAAACCTGCACATTTCCAGCCCTACTGAGCACTGACTCTGAAAGTCAAATGAGCAACTTTATCTGATTGTTGCTGTTATTAGGGATGCAGTAAAAGCAATGAAAAGTAGGAGTCAAAGTGAGAATTTAAATATATGTCTCCATGAAAGCTTCTTGCATCTACAGATGGAAAACTCCTAAAAGAGTAAGCATGGGGGTAGCTGGGATATACAGGAGCTTTCAACATTACTTATTTATTTTATTTTATTATCGTAGTGAAATGCTCCGCTGAGTTGGTTTGTCTCTGCTCAGAGCTGATCTAAATCAGCCTGTCTCAATCTCAGTACGAATGTTTTATTCCCCCATTCACAGTCTCTGGAACACGGTGCTGGATTTGCAGACCACAATCAGGTTTGCTGACAACCTTCCCTCTCCGCTTGAAGATGCGCATCTTGCAACACATTTAAGAAAAGCCAGGGCTTCTCTCTCACATTTTGATCTTTGAACAATGTTATCAATAAGAAAAAAAAAAGTTTACTAATTTGAAGTACAATATTCAGAAAAGTTTGAAGATTCACATTTTTCAAATATTTTTGAAAATACACATTGCCATCTATCTTTAAACACTTAAGTAATCTCTTGGACTATGCAGTTTTTGTTTGAATGATCAGTTTCCTTCAGCTTAACTACGAAAGGAGAAGGGAAAACAACAGTTAGGCTTCAAAAATCCATGATTCTATATATTCATGCTATAGCCTATGTCTGCATTCGCAGAGCCTGATCCCAGGCTGAAAGTTCAATGAAATGTCCCTGAATAATCCAAACATAAGAGGCTTTCCCAGGCAGCACGGCTGTACGGCTGTTCCCGCCCCCCCCCAGCCCCATCACCACCGAGTTTGCCGTCATCCTCACATTTTGTAAGAAAAAAACCCCAGGTATGAAATGGCACCCAGTTCACCCGGAGGCCCTGACCTGCATTCACGGGTTGCTTACGGCTCTCAGAATGAGAGACACTCAGCCTGGGATGCCCAGGCCCTTTTCCTGCTCTGAAATGTGACTGCCGCAAAACCTTCCTGAAATTCTGGAAATTGTGTAGGAATCAGTCAGGAGCAGGTAAAGCAGCAGCAGCCAGAGCCGGTCCTTTTCAGGCTCTGTCTAAAGGGGATGAGGATGCTCTCATGCTGTTGCCACAACCGTGCTAATGGTTCCTGTGATGTCCCTGTCACTCCAGCTCGACCAGTGGAGCTGAACAGTCGCAGAGTGACTGCAGCGTCCCCTTGGAAATGTCCTTGCAGATTCCTGCCACCTTCAGTGGGGTGACCGGAGCCCTGGCAGAGCACGGTCTGTGACAAACTGCGTCGGTGATTCTTTCTACCGCACACACAGCAAGTTGTGCTGCGCAAAGGGGTACTCTGCTATGCAAAGGCAGGTCCTTGGCTAGCTATAGTGTCAAAGATAGAGATTGGCCTTTTTGTTTTAAACTTGGAGAATTATTCCAATAATGATTACGTTAATTAAGCTTTTATGGCTTAAGCTCTTAAGTTATGAACTTGGTTCCAACCTGTAGTCCCATAGATCAGAAGGGTTGAAGTATTCTAGTAACTATGCAGATCCTATCAGTAATTTTCAAAATTTATTACATTTGGAAAGAATCTATTAAAAATACAGATAAAAATCATTCTCATCATTGCCTTTTTATACCAGCACCCTACCGTCTTTCTACTGCATTAGAAAAATGGATCATTTTTGTGACAAACTGCAAAGCTGAACTATTGTGCTTCTCACTATAAGGATGTTGGCAGGTCTGATGTGTCTGGATTTGAAATATTTATTGTACTGCCAGAGCAATCCAAAACCAAACAGTTTTACAGATAATTATGCCCAATAATTATATGCAAAAGGCACCCATTTCCCCTTCAGTGATACTATACACATATGGATCTTCTGCTAAGAATAATCAAGTTTACACACATACATTAAGGAGAGACAGAGCAACAAGCTCCCCTCATCTCCTCCTTTAAAAAAAAACTGGACAACTTCTTTTGCAGATCAAGCTGTTATAAAATTAAAGCACTTCTCTGAAACCATAGTACTTTCTATAACATATGTGAGAATGCAGAAAGCAGTTTGGAATGAGAGAGAAACCTAGAGGGGCTGGAAGAGAGCCAAAGCGATAAAGAACAATGAGTGGGCTTGCTGGTCTGTTGATCTTGGATTCTCCCCAAGTAGCATTTTTTCTATGAGCTGCTGGTTTTTTGTTGAGGTTTTCTTTTTCCCCCTCCTTTCCTCCCCCCCCCCGGTTTCTTCTTGCTTCTTACAAGACAAGGACAAGAGAAAGAGAGCAAGGCAGTGCAGTAATTTTAAAAGGAGGATAAATAGGAATGAAAGAAGAGGTGTTTATTAGTACAGGAAATTGGTTTACAGCTTCATAAATTTAAAACAGGCATATCATATTGCACAGATTATGAAGTGTTAGACTGCTCTGTTCAGGAAACTGGACAATCTGCTTTGCAATGCAAAATGTACTTACACAAGCGCAGTGTGGATTTAATAGAAAGTTAGGGATGACTTAAATAAGCTGGACATAGACACAGACCCACAGAACAGCCGAGGCTGAAGGGAGCCTCTGTAGGTCGTCTAGTCTGGCCTCCCCCCCTCAAAGCAGGGTCAACAGGAGCAGGCTGCTCAGGGTCTTGTCCAGTCTCATTTTTGAAAGCCTCCAAGTCCATGGTGCTGGACAAAATCACAGAATGGTTTGGGTTGGAAGGGACCTTAAAGACCGTCTAGTTCCAACCCCCCTGCCCTGGGCAGGGACACCTCCCACCAGCCCAGGTTGCTCCAAGCCCCGTCCAACCTGGCCTTGAACATCTCCAGGGATGGGGCAGCCACAACTTCCCTGGACAACCTGTTCCAGTGCCTCACCACCCCCACAGGAAAGCATTTCTTCCTGATGATACCCAACCTAAATCTCCCCTCTTTCTGTTTGAGGCCGTTACCCCGTGTCCTGTCATTACACTCCCTGGTAAAGAGTCCCTCCCCATCCTTCCTGTAGGCCCCCTTTAGGTACTGGAAAGGGCTATAAGGTCTCCTCGGAGCCTTCTCTTCTCCAGCCTGAACAGCCCCAAGTCTCTCAGCCTGTCCTCATAAGATGCATCCAAAGATGCTGATGGCAATTGGAAGGTTGCTGGTGTCTTTGAAAACTCATGATGATCCGGACTAGAAGAAGCAAATGTTATGCCCATCTTCAAAAAAAATGAGGAGGGTCTGAGGAAGTGCTGGCCATAAAGCCTCAATTCAGTCCCGAGCAAGGCCTCCTGGGCAGCATTTCCAGGCACATGAAGGACAAGAAGGTGGCTGGTATCAGCCAACAGGGATTTACCAGGGCCAAACTGTGCATGACCAGCCTGAGTGCTTTCTATAATGAAGTGACTGGCGGTGTGGCTCGGGGTAGAGCAGTGGATCTTACCTAGACTTCAGCCAGGTTTTCAGAAGTGTCCTTTAGGATCTTTATAGCTAACCTGAGGAGACAGGAACTGGATGGGACAGCTACAAGGGTGGAAGCTGATGGCACTGCTGGATTCAAAGAGATAATGGTTCTAAGTAGGTGTGTCAGGGGTTCAAAGTCCAAATACCAGCCAGCCGTAAGTGATGTATGCTGGAGGTTGATACTGGGGCTGATGCTCTTCTACTATTTGTATGAGCAACCTGGGCAATGGCATGGCATACGACCTCAGCAAGTTCACGGGTAACACCAAACTGGATGGACCAGTTCATATGCTACCACAGAGGGCAGAGCTGTCATTCGGAGAGGTGTTACCAGGCTGGAGAGCTGGCAAAAAAACAGTGGAGCAAAAGCATAATTCTGAGCTTGGAACAGAACATTCAATGATAGAGGCGAGGGGCTGAGGAGCTAGAAAGCAGCTCTGCAGAAAAGGAATTGTGGTCCTGGTGGACAAAAGGGTGCCCATGAGCCAGCACTGCATGGTTGGGGCAGCACCAGCTGACTGCCCATGGGGCTGCAATCAGGAGCACAAGCTGCTGCTAAGAACAGAGCCAGGGAAGTGATGACGCTTCTCAGTACGGATGAAGCATCATTGGGAGAACTGTGTCCACTCTTGCACCTATGGACATGAGAGAGAACATTGCAACTAGTCTAGGAAAAAGCTACAACGTGGGTTGGGAACTGGGGCACCTGACATTTAAGGACAGGCTGAAGGGAAGTAGTTTGTTGATGGTGGAGAAGAGATGGGTGGCTAAGGGTGGATCTCACTGCTGTCTTCAATGACCTAAAGGGGAGCTATAGAGAATATGGATCCATATTCTTCTCAAAATGTACAGCAAAAGGGCAAGAAGCAACAGATACCAGATGCAGCAAGAGAAATTCCATTGATACAAGGAGAGTTTTCCCTCAGTGCAGGGGGTTAAACCAATAGACCAGATTGTCCAGAGAGACTGTGGAATAACTATCCCTGGTGGTACTCGGATCTGACTGGACAAAGCCCTGATCTAACATTCAAGTTGACCCTGCTCTGATGCATCATGTGGAGTTTTACTGTCTGGGCTGCTGGTTATCTCCCTTGGCATTTTGAAGACATGAAAAATTATGCTTTGGAGGCCTTGACAGCTAAATTCTCCTGCAGTTCTGTTGCATTATATATCTCTCATTTTCATGCATCCAACTTTTGAACTGTATTATTTTAATCTTTCCAAAATATGGAAGTTATATTAAAGTATCTATAAAGCCCCATGGATTTAACAAAAGTTACGCTGATTAATGGAGACAATTACTTTTCTATTAAAGAGTTACAGAAATGAACTAAAAAGAGATTATTTTACTTTAATTTTTTTAGTTCTCCTTTCACTTAATACACATGCTGCTTCTATGACAGGAGCTAAAACAATGAACAAGGCAGAAGAAAGACATATTGCAGAGCACTTCATCAGGGAAATATATTTCAAGTTCCCTCGTTGCTTAAGCTTTACATTCAGTTTATGCAGGTGAGTACCTTTGCCTTTTGAAACAGGGAGACTTACATGTGACATATAATGATACTAGTAGTCCTTTTTTTTTGTTTTTGTAAGCCAGCTAGCCGACTAAATCTCAAAAGGCAAACTACTCTGCCGTGCCTGCAGGGTAAGGGTGGAGGAACTGTTTGGAAATGACGAGCAGAACTGGGCTTCTCCACAAAAGGAGCGTCTGCTACTCTCAGGTACACACCTAGTCCCCTGCCACATATTTGAGTAATTCACCACCAGCAGCGTACAAATTGTCACTTCACTCTTGCGAAATAGGGAACTACTATTATCTCCATTTTGCAAGTAGAATCCAAGGCAGAGGAAACACTGAAAAAAACCCGTGTGGCAAGAATAAAAAACCTGAAGAGCAGCCTCATCAAGTGCAGATGATTTTCTCAGGCTTTACTATCTTTTTGTAGGTTTTTAGCTGGACCATAGTCTCAGAAGGGTAATCCCTGTTTCTAGTGCATGAATAATGTACCTTTTAATAACATTATGAAAGCATTAGTGCAGCTTTAATCTTATTCCCATTTCAATCATAACTATTATTTGGCATGGTAAAACATCCCCTCAAAACACTGTCATAGAAGCTTAACTTCGCAGTACAGTTCAAAAAAAGCAATTAGCTACTTATTATTTAATGGAGGACTATCAATGACCTGTAAGAACCGCAACCCAGATCAGCATCAGCAGTTAAGGCATAAGAAGTTTGTAACATCCAGCCAGAGAAAAGGGAGATGCTGCCATTTTCCATGAGGAAGTATCTTCTGCTTCATGACTGCAATCAGGTATATAAATACAACGTTACTGGGTTTTACAACACAAATATAGTCATCACTACGTAGCGTGTTCAGTGCAAATGTCCTCAAATACATAAAATGAAGCACAGTGAACAAAAAACATGCACAATTTGTTACAAAAAGCATGGAAGGGGTGTTTGCTTAGACAGACTCCGAGTACCATCTGGGAGACAAGTGTTTAGTTTTGCAACAGATTGCATAATTTTCATGTAGAATCTGGAGAAAAGCTCTAAATGCTTTAATAGATAGTTGATTTAACATGCGTTTAATCTTTGTTTTGTGTTGTCTTAAAGGCTATGCATATGTTTTGAATGACAGTAGTAGTCATTAACTTATTACAGTGCTCATCCCTTTGCACAATTTGCTTTCTTTTCTTTTCTTTTCATCGTGTATGTCTGTGTGCATGCAATATTTCACCTTACGGAGTTCGTTTTCACAGCACATGGTAATTAATCTTAGTAAAATCCAAGCATCTACTGCATATGCATGCCATTTGATTGATTAGATTAAAAATTTAATGTTACAGTTCATACATTAGCAATATTTCAATATAACATATACCAAGGACTCTACTATCAATAATAAGAATACTTCAAGAACAACACAAATTAACACCTGAAGCATAAAGAATGACCTTGAGAGAATGAAATGCTTTACCTAAAACACACTGCTTAAAAAGTATTTAAACCGAGCACCATGTTTATGTGCTAAAAAAGCTGTAGAAAGCACTGCCCTTCAGAATAGGAAAATTTCAGATAGAGAATTTCTCACTTGGAGAATTTTAGAAGTGGCATAATGTTTAGAAACACTGCTACACAACAGTAAAAAGCTACACATTAGAACTTCTTTCAATTTTCTTCTTGCACAAGTTAATAAAAACATTGGAAGGCATAAATTGAGGATTCACTTTATTAGGACCAGAAACATAGAGAAAGAAATATAATAAAAGTGAGACTATACATATTGTATAAAAAAGGCATGCTGTATCATGTGACATTGTTACGACAAAATGAAATACCATCCTTCATTTGGAGATCTGTATCCAAAAGCAAAATTACATCAAAATACTTCTGCACTGATTGACTTGTAATGCAATATGCTGCAGCATCTTTGAACCTTAAGCAATGGTAATGCTTTCAAACCTGCTATAAACTGGGTCAACTGTATGAAGAAATTGTAAAAAATGATGCAGTAATTCAATTTAGCACTGTGTGAAGACTGCACAATAGCAGGATTAAAGGATCTGAAAATGAAGACAAGTGGTTCATTATTAACTCCTTAAATGTTGTTCCTTCTACTTTTTCTGGAATGGCATTTATTTCTAGCTTAGAATTGTAATTTCTGTGTCATGAGACAGTGGATACATTCTATATTGCCTCTCCGTGTGAGCACACTGAAGTTTCCCCAAAGGCTTAATAAAGTTTATGAAATAAGTCAGCATTGACTATTAATTTTACCCACATAGGTAACAAAATAAAGAAGAAAGTAAAAGCATTACGCAGTCATGTAAAAGCTGTGGCATGTATAAAATGTAGTTAACTTCAAAAAAAATAAAAGGCAAAAAGCAGCTGTTTAACTGGCCAATGCAGCATAAAAAAAAAAAAAAAAAATAGTACTAAAGCTGCAAATAAAAAGTGCCTGTATGCAGAAGAGATGCCCCTATTTGTTCCTTGGATAATGCAATCATTTAAACAGCTGGCCTCTTTTGTAACATGGTAATTTTATAGACAGCATTTCTTTTTGTGCTTAAGAGGTCTTTTTTTTTTTTTTTCTTGGACTATTGTGTGTCATATGAGCATGTGGAGATGTTTTGGATCAGCGTGTGCAACTGCCGTGGCCAGCCTTTCAGCAGGAAGTCCAGCCTCTGTCCCGGTGTATAACAATAGCACTCCATGCTGACCAGCACCAGAATCCAGTGTTCAATTCAGAGGCAACGTGAAAATGAGTAAGAATCGAAGAGAAACCAGCCTGGAATGATTTAAAGAGCTGGGTAAGCCTAAAGATTAAAAAATAAAAAAATAAATCCTGCTCCAGGGGAGCAATTGTACTTTTGTGTATGAATCTATAAAAAAACTCCTCTGAATTCTTTACTTTCAGAGCTTAGATAGCTTCAATTAAATTCAGTCTGGACATCTAAAAATAAAGTTGATAATAGACGGAAGTGTATTCTTACTTCTGCTATGGAAAACTCTTTCTTCCAAACTGCAGAATGCCTGATTGCACTCATTTTTGAACTTATTCTTAATTGACAGAGGATTGATGCAAAATTCTATTTGGCACTTGGTATTTGCGCTTAAATTGCAGGACCGTGTGCTCCAAAATGCACGTTATGGTTCTGGCCACCAGCCATCCAGACCAAGGGATCTGCTGGAGGTCCTCCTCCCTGCCTGGGCTTCTTGCCAGCAGCAGCCGGGCCGGAGTGACGTGCCCCGGGTCTGCTCTACACACAGTCAGGATCAGCCGGGGCTGGTTCACCTTGCTCTGGAAAGCGGTCTGAGGGCCCCCAGTTGAAGTGTAGGGATGGCACTTCCCCAGCTAGAGCTGTAGGTGCTTGGCCATTGCAACAAATAAATTAAATATTGACATGGGAGAAAAACCGTAACGGTCCAAAATAAAATAGCAACTTGAGTGATGATCAGCACTGATATTATTACTAACCAAGATGTCTCCAACCGAAATTTAGTGACTCAACTGCAACTTACAAGACACGTTTTAAAGAATTTGCAGTTTCTTTTCCTCTGCTTTCCTGTCTCAAATAGTAGCAGCAATTATATGAATTACTACTCCCTTTTGAACTCGTGGTTACATGACCTCAGAGCACAGAAGCTATATGATACCTCATATATTTCTGAGTCATCTTATCTTGCAGTTCTGATGGTACATGGGATGCAGTTTGCATCACGCACTTGTTTCAACTTATAATTCATAGTAAAATTATTGGTCAATGAGCTCAAATGTAATATCAGTGTTGGGGCTGCCATTAAGTCAGCATGAGATGAGAGATCAGCTGAGCATACAGAAAAGCATTCATACAAAGAGACTTCACTCAGTGGCACAAACGGATATCATAAGCAGGAAATATTTTAAAAAAATGTTGTGACAGAACAGTTTGTTTTGAGAATAAAAAGACAGAAAAGGGATACAATCTTCTAACTGTGCAAATTATCATTTAGCAATTAATGCTTTTTCCATCTGTGGCCCAAAACATAAGTTCTTCTCCTTCAGAAGTGGGGTCATGCATTATGACTGTAGATTTACTTTTATCTCTAGGAACAAGTAAGGATGTGCAACTTACCGCTTTCTTTTTAAAAAAATTATAAATGTTTAATTGTACAACAGAAATTTGACTGAAGGAGTAAGGAAAACTTTAAAATCAGAGTGGGAGCAAATTTTTCTTTCCCTATGAGCATAATAAATAATAATGTAGATTATATTTGTGAGATAAATTTATAAACCCCTCATACTGTTGGTTTTCTCAATTTTTGCCGTTTCCTCAGCTTGGATGATGACAATGATTCAACCTTTATGTTTGCTTGTAGCCAATCTCCCGGTTAAGTTACTGGAATTTGGAACTAGAGGTTTCATCCTCTGGAAGAGTGCTCTCTTCATGGAGGACAAAAACCAGTGATCCTGTTGCTCTTGGATTTTTTTCATAAAGGTTGGGGGGGTTCTGTGTGTTTTTTCTTGATGCACAACTGCAGTTCTGGAACTCCCATAGTTTCATAGTGTCGTTATGGTAATTTTCAAGGCATTCTGCAACTCAGTTTCACACTAACAGAATTTAACTGAATTTGTACTTACCAAAAGCAGTATACATGGTTAACTGAGATTAGCTAAAGCTTCAGATACAATGTCTACCAGAGCATCAGATTTCCATCATGACCATGCAACAGGAAAAACTTCCAGATTTCAGGTTAATAGTGTGACAAGGACATTTGTGTTAAGTCAGGTACTGTTGCAGAGAGCCGTTCTGCATCGATTGGACCATGTGAGCAAAGAGGTACATGGGGATTAATGTGGAAAGGTAATCCATGGCCTGATCAGCAAAAGATTTAAATATTTGAAGTAAAATTCAATTGGGGCACAAATGAGGAAAGGAAGTAACAGCAATATTTTTTTTACATTTTTTTTACAGTTTCCTAAATTTATTCATTTACTCATCTTGACCACTGAGCTCGTGAAAGCAAAATGTAGTTTGCTTTTGCATACCTTGCTGTATGTAAATGCTTGTTGCTCAGTAGTAATAATATGCATTTCAGGGATATGATCAAATACCTGCTGAAATCAAAAGAGAAGTTGGTATTGCTCTCCAGCTTATTCAAAACAGGTCCAGATCGGGAAAATAAGTGATATTTTCCATGTTTCTGAGTGAAGTAACATGCAGAAGTAACTGTGCCACAGTTAGTTCTCAGCAGCATCTTTGCAAAGTGATTGCCAGTTGCTTTTGATAGCTATGAATGAAATTAAGACCCTCAGGGTGGAAACGCATGTACAATCCTTAGCCGTTTCATACGAAAAAAACCTTGTTTTTTCATACGGGGCACAATAGCAAGGAAAGAGGGTTTCAGAAGTGACATTTCTGTACTAGAGCTCCTGATAAGTACCTGTGTGTGGGTACCATCAGCATAACCAGCAGGATAAGCCATTATTTGGATGAATCCTTTGGCAACGTGATAATGTGTGCAGAAAGGAAAAGCAAGTTTGCTGTCCTGGGGTGAAGCTGGGGTGGATATAATCACAATGTAGGTGAGAGATGACAGCGTAACTTCCAACACGAAGAGGATTAAAGCATGAGGTGGCAAAGAATACACGTGGACTTCTAAATGTGTTTGCTAAGACAGATGTGCAATTAGAGGAAGCAGAAATTTAAAAGCCAATAAACCCTAAATAGAAAGCAGACCTGGCTGCCGTGATAAGGTGGTCATTTAGGCCCACAACAAGTGTTACTACAGTAATTAGAATATACTGAGAAATCTGATTGGAATTTTTGCATGAGAGCATTGCCAACCGCTTTTGATATTGGCTGATAGCAACAGTCACAGGCTGACAACACCTGTTCGGAAGCAAGAGGGGAAGATGCTTTTCAGTGGGTTTATCCTTTAGCATCTCCCCTTCCTTCTCCAGCCTCTTAAGTCCTTTGTAAACAAATAAACAGCAATGATATTTTAACGGGTTAGTTGTGCCAGACGTTGCTCAAGCTTGCTTAAGAAGAGGTGCCATATATAAACTGCATTCTTTATGTGTGAGCTTCGCCTCCGTATTACATCTGCCATCAAGTTTTGGATTCACTTTGCAAGTTTTCAAAGCAGTATTACTCGATTCTGATGTTTTTCATAAGCACTGGCAAAGGGTTTTGCTGTCTTGTCTCCCTCCTCTGGAGTTTCAGCTTGCTTGAAAACAAAAAAAAAAGATTATTTGCAGTAGATCAATATTCCCTGAAGATGTAAACGCATCAGCTCTTGTAAGTGAAGCAAGGTTTGGCCTGGCCATAATCTAATGTTAGATCTTGAAGGATATCTCAGGGGCTGCAGAAATTGTAATGAGGAATCAATAACCAGACCAAATCTCTCACAGGCCTGATGCAGCCTCTCAGAGTAAGTTTGTGTCTTTGTATAACTCGAGGAAGCTTTCTGCAAATGAGATGCAAAATGGAGGAATTTGGGAAATTCATGTGGCAGTTTCAGCGCTGGGCAGGACTGTAAGTGTGATCCCAGAGGTGAGATTGTGCCGTCAGTAACGATATTCTTCCTGCCTAAATCGCCATTGGAGGAAATGCTCTCCTTTCCTCCCCCCTCGTAGCTGGTATACCTTGTTTCTTTTCACTGTTTAAGCAGAGGCTGTGTGTCACCCTTGGTATGCCTGAATTATAGCTTGGATTAAAGTGAATCATTTTTATACAGTGTCTTGGGGTGAAACGAGCAGTTTAAAGTCCTACAAATGTATGCAGAGTAGTTTGCCCTCCCCCACACTGTTCTTGGATGTGAACAAGCTGAGCTTTCTTGTGTCTATTTGATAGCTTTATAAGAAAATGAGGTAGGATTATGCGGCTGGACCACCACAACCAGCTTTCTGTCTCTCAGGGCATGAGGGACTATGTAAATACATGCATGTATATATATATGTATATATCTCAGGGGCTATTTCTTGTACTGCCTTAAATTGAAGTGTACTCAGATGTTTTGCCAGGTTGGGGATCCAGGGCGAGCTGAACGTCTCTGCAGCCGAATGCTGTGTGTATATTTATAAGGCAAGCAGGAATCCTGTTGTATTTATTAATAATCTGAGATGCACAGAAAGTCTGCAAATGGCCTGATATTCATGGAATGTAAGAACAGTTCAGATGCCGCATACTGGGATGTTACGGTTCCATTACAGTAAGGACCTTTTGCCTTTGTTTTGTGAATGACCTTCGCATTTATGTAGACCCTCTCGGTTCTTCTCTCCAAGCTATTGTTCTTTTGTGTTAATTAAAACCCAGACGATTAAGTATACAAAAGTGCAGTCAAGTTTCTGTGCACACCCAGCTGAAAACAGGGCCAAGTGACCAGAAACATGCTAGCAGAGATATGAGCTTTGTCACCGGAGTAGAATGACTGAATATGAAATTCATTATTGGGAAGCAAAGTGACATTTAAATTATGCTGCTGTTTCTCCTACAGGCTTCTGACAGGGTATTTTCAGAAAGAAAATTAACTGAGTTACAAGGCACTTAAATGCAACGCTTGAAAATGGTATCTTAATGTGTTTGACTCTTAAACGAGATGTTAGCCCTGTGTATCTCTATGATTTTACCATGAATGTGACATGTAAAACTGAAACTGCACCTTCTCAAATCTTCAGTACGCTAACTGGCATCCTTTCTATGCTGGCCTTGTGCCATTTCTGTTGAACCCACACAATAGAATTAGTCATGTGGAGAGGGAAACAGCTGGTAAAAAAAAAAAAAGGCACGAGCAGCCAACTTAGCATTGTCACAGGTAAAAGACAGCAATGAATCACAGGCAAGTGCAAAACTGTCAGGGAAAAAAAGCCAGTAATAAAGGTGATTCAACTGTAATGTCAGGCTCTCTCGAGGAAGTGATCTGCAGATGGAGAGCAAAGTGGAGAAGAAATGGCTTCAGACAGGTGAAGGCCAATTTTTGGCATTGAAAAGAAACCTTGATCCTTCTTGTCTGAGGCCCAGTTTAAAAAGGGTATTTATCTATGGGGTTAACTTCATCAGCTCCACTAACTGCACTCCAGTGAGAGATAAGAAGATAATTAAAATTACCACCATGTTTAATCAACTTGCCAGCATAGGGATGCTCTCTTGAATTGGGGCACAATTAAATTAAGCTTAACTTCTTCCAAATATATGCAAGAAACAGACATCTGGCAAAGTCTGGCTGAAAATGCACAGAGCTGCATTATGACAACCTCCAAGGACAAAGGAAATGGGAAGTGAAAGGGTATGGGAGGGCAAGACTGCTGCCAAGTCCTTTAATTTTTGTTTTGCAATGCAGACTACCAATCACACAAAATACTAGTGATTTCACTAATTTATTGCTAAATCACTAAACTAGTGACTTCACTCATTTACCCATCTATATATACATCTAGATGAAAATGTATGCATGTATGCTAATGTACATTACTTTATAGTGTTTCAGTAAGCATCTCTAACTGTTGTGTTTCACAACAATTTATAACTGCAATTAAGAGGTCTGAAAATGACACAAAAGGAAGCAGGCTAATTGAGCTAATCAGAGACGAGATCAAGGCCCTCCTGGCCTTGAAACCTGTAGCTCCACGAAAGGGAGTCTTTGAATATTTGCTGAAGCTAAGGATATTAATAATCAGCAGTTACAGTTCTGTCCATCTACAAGGGGCATCAAAGAATTAATTTTTACAATATGCCCAGAAGGTAAATAGCAGAATCTCTATTCATTTTACCAAATCAGAAAGTCAAGAAGACCTGCTACAGCCACAGCCAGCACCAGTCACAGCCAGATTATACGTTGCAAATTCCTGATGCCTAATCTCTGGGCATCTGCTCAAAGCTCACTGAAGACGAACAGCCTTCCATTCAGATCGGGTCCGGCAGTTGTGCTCTCACACTCTGAGAAGTCAGAATGCTTTAAAAATAACTCAGAGTGGAAGTAAATAATTATCTTCTCTTATCTTTCTCTACAGTAGGAACCCTGAAGAAGCTTTTCAAATGTGAAACCTGCATTTCAGAAGTGCTTTAAAGAGTACAGTCACTCACCAAGAGCTGAAACCTAGGACCCGTCAAGTGCTTTCTATTTTAAATTATATTTATCTTTATCTTGCAAAGGCATCAGACCATTCCTTTTACTTAACTACGTGAAGAAAGATAACAAGTCTCTTTTTCTTCCTCCCAAACTGTAGAAACAGTAAGTTCATTAGCTACGTTTTTTGCTTTTCTGTGCTTCTTTATGTAAGTTGCTGTTTCATGCACAGGGGGAAGGTTGTAAAAGTACTGATGGAGGGTGAAGAAATGACTTGGTAATTTATTCCTCAGTGAGATATCGTTTGAATGCTTTGGAATTGCACTAAGTCTCCTGAACTCCCAAGTCTTCCTATATGGCTTGTTCTAGCCTGGCCACAATGCCTGAGCAGCAGAATATAATCACAGAACTCTACTTTCAGGAGATCATCCTCCTTTTTCAACAGGTCCTTCCTCGTGCTGGGATCTGACTGTGGATCTTACCCTTGTTTTCCATTTTACATATGAGGAATATAAAATGAGGCTCTTGACATATCCGCATGATGAAGTTTGTATATGGATGCAAAACCTGACGCATTTGACACACAGGGTCTCCACAGACCTGACACCGTCCCTGGAGGTATTTAAAAGCCGTGTAGACGTGGTGCTCAGGGACATGGTTTAGTGGTGGACCCGGCAGTGTTAGGTGTTTGGACTCAATGATCTTAAAGGTCTTTTACAATCTAAATCGTTCTGTGATTCTATGACACAACACTTAGAAAGCGTGAGTTGATTTTAATTTAACGATGCGTTGGAAAAGAAAGAATATTATTGAACACCATTGGTTGAATCTGTCAGTTAATTTAAATAGAAGAAAACACCAACATCCAAAAATGTTAGACCATAAAAAAGCCACTGTCCATCCTGGCAAGTGTATCAAGTATCACGGGCAAATAAAACACTGAAACGCTCTCTTCTGTGTCTGTAAGGGGAGACAGAGCGATTCAGCTCCTGAAGCCCCTACTCAGGCAGCATTTGCCACTGATGCCAGTTCTCATGCCAGATCTCATCAAGCTTGATTTGAAGGAAGTTGTAGGCTTGAAGCCATGAAGTTCAGTATTAGAAAGGTAGCTCCAGTGGGTGGGAAAAAAGCAAAAATCACATTGTCCAAAATCTTACTCTCTGAGTCATGAAAATATTCTGAAAAGTTAAACATGTAATTAGCAAGCTATCAAAACCGTCCACGCTGGACCACCTCCCCACAGAAAAAAAAGGATGCTTTCTTCAATAGCGATCCCAGAAAACCACTCTGACACACTCGTTTTTGTTTTCTTCCATTGGCAATCAAAGAAACGTGCTTGTGATGGAAAGGACATTCTAATACCCCCATCATCTTTTCCCCTTTCCTCTCAAACTGAAACGAGTACGTCTCTTCATTTCTCTGTTGTGTTCAGCTGCTCTTTTACAGCAGTGGGTTGTGAAACCAGAACTCCCACTGACACAGGATCAGAGACAGGCTTAAGATTTTAGAGGTGGTTCTGAAGTCCTGAGAAATCCTTCAAAAGCTGTATGCTTTTAGCCGTGCTGAATTGCTACTGTCTTCACATCTAATCTTTCCAGCAGTTGATTTTCCCTTTATCCTGTGTGAAGAGACTTCTCCCATAGGAGAAATTATGGTTCCAGCTTTCCTAAAATTCTGTAATTCTGGCGCAAAAATGGGTCACACTTCGAATCCCGTTTACACTAGCTTCACAAACTTCTTCATTGCTTTTATCATGCAGATGGTTGTATGTAAGAAAACATATTTGTTAGATGTAAATTTTAGCTGCTTGGGGTCTCTGTCTCTATGTAATATCTAGCCTAACGTCACCACAGGACAACATTTATGTTTTCATTTAAAAATAAAGTAAGCAGATGGGACTTCTCTCATCCGTAGAGTAGTAAATTAAAAACAAAAGTAACAATTTTTTTTAATGTTGTACTCTGCTGGGATGAGAGTTTGCCATTATGACATCTGGCATTAGAGTATTCCAGTAGCTGCTATAACAAAAAACCGCAGTCTATAAAACGAAGCCTGCTAATATTATTTTTGCATAATCCTTGTGAACATGCACACAGAAAGTCTGTACTTACCCACTTCTCAGCAAAATTAAAAAAAAAAAACAAAAAACCGCAGTACAGACTTAGCTACTTTCATGGCATATGTCAAGTAATAATCACGAGAGTTGAAATGCTGTCATACAAAGTCCATTTGAGATTATCTGTCCATGAAGACAATGGGAAAGAGCACCAGAAGAAAAGGGACACCAGTCTCCCAATTTGTGTCTTTGAAAATTTCTTCCCAAGTAAACAGCTTGCTCTCAGTAATATTTAGAACTCAAGTTTTCTGTGAATCTTACAACCATTAGGACAAGTTATTGAGATTCCACTGAATATTCAAAATGTTTCTGCAATAGGTAGAGACCTTATGGTGCCAATATTACCTTAATTTTTGTCCTTTAATTATAAACTATTAGAACTTGTCATCTTTAACCAGACACAAAGCATGACTAGTAAATGATTAAATAATTTCTGAGAGTTCAAAATAACATGCCACAGAAATGCCATAAAATTGAAATGCCTCTTCTATCTAAATACAAAATCCAAGTAAACACACTAAATAGATAAATGGGCAGATTACAGTTACCAGGAAATAAAGCCTTTTGCTCTACTATAGAATAAAAAAGTTCTCATTTTTAAGTCATTGACTCTAGTCTGGTCAAAAAATTACCTTCTGGGAACCGTTGCAGTTGCTAGTTGGTCTCAGACCAAATATTGCTAAGAAAATCAAGACAGGCTTCTCCTTCAGAGATAAAGCAATCTAGCAGATACCTTACTGGAGAAACTTCGAAGAACTGAGCTGCATTCCTTGCTTGACTGCTGGCTGAACTGATGGTGAGTCACAGCTCTGCTGCTTCCATAAAATGCCTCAGATTCTCCATCTGGAACAAAAGAATAAGGTTAGTGTTAGTAATAGTTCTGAATGGTATTTCTATGGTGCTTTGAAAAAAACCCAAAACTGGTGTGATTTGTTTGCGGGTGTTTCTTCCAGCGAGGAACTAGTTCAACACAGAGTGAGAGAATTCATTTGTCTCTTATCCCTTAGGTTTCAGTTCGGAACTGTCACAAGCGCTGAGGTCAGCAGGAACACGGTGACCTTCCAGCCCTGACAGGTGACTTCCAGCCCTGTGCACGCCACTGCCTTTTCATCAGCGCTAAGGGGACTTAGAAAGGAGACATTCCCTTAGTTTTATCAAGAAAACACTTTTGGCAAATCCAGCCAAAATACAAATTCTTTTTTCGTACTTACATGACTTTTTTAGGGAAAATTAACACTGTATCAACCTGAGAGGAAGTGCTTTTTTCAGGAAGATTGTATAGGGCTTCATAAGCATTTGCCTTCTGCTTCTAGCTAAGGAGAATGAGCAGTTAGCAATACCGAGTGATATGAGAAAACAGCAAACCTTGTGTTTATTCAAAGGTTATGCAATTACTGTAGTTGACATTTTTGTTCTGTGACAATAATGATACAGTATTTTACACAAATATAATAAATAATGAATATTGTGAATGCTGATATTTTAAGGAATTGTATTGCAAGAAGAAAAAAAACCACTTACTTGGTCTTAAGTGTCATACAAATTTGCTGTGCAAGAGGAAGTATGACGAATAAATATACTACATGGTCTTATGTGGGTAATCCCATATGCACATTGACCCTGGAACTGGGGCTCTGTGCAGGTGCAGGGCAACATCAAAATTTATGCAATTTTAGAATTTAGACCCTAATATGAAAAATGAACTTTCCTCCTGAATCAGCCAGCGTGGCTGTACTTTCATTGGCAGTAGCTAGCACATAATGTTCAAAGGACTTTGAGCCGCCTTCTTTCCAGACACCTAACCACATTCCGTATTAGTACTGGTCAAAACCAAACACTTTTCCTGAGGAATTTTGAGCAAAGAAATCTTAATTTTTTTTCTTTTGATTTTTGCTTTTCAGTGTAGCTTTGTAGGAATAAAGAACTGGAGTCCAAAAGTAAGCATGGACAGAAGGGTCATTTAAAGTACCCATTTGAAAACCTAAACACCTTCTTCTGTGGACTTAAGGTAAGGGGAAATTTTAACTTTTGTTCAGAGTTTCTTTTGAAAAAATAAGGAAAATTTCCTTTTTTTTAGACAGACGGCTAAAAAGTAGATGTTTCCTCTTCTACCCTCATTTATCTCAGTAGCTAAACTACTCACTGAAGAGGTAGGGTACTTCAGTTCACAGCTTCTTCTATCCAGGGAATTGAAATTCAAATTTAAATCCTTATCTGTCTTTCTGGAGAGTCCTTCATCACCACTGTATGTTGCACCATGTGTATATCTGTAAGTCTGCGAGAGAGTGTTTTTCTCATATCTTTTTTAGGGAAGCAGTTTATTTTGCATGACTTAATAATTAGGGAGCAGATGCACTCCTTTACAGTCTAATCTTATGGTTAGGACACTTTCCTGGGAAGGAAAAATGTAGGTTCAGATTTCCTAAAACATGGGAAGTAATTCAGAAGAGACCTCCTGCACTCCGCTGTGTTCTGAGAACTGGATATAAAGAGTTACCACTGATTATCACTCGTGTATTCTTCTAATATCACATTTTAAAGTTCTCATGAAATTAAAAATGAGCATTTTGTGCTGGAACACATTTGTTCTTAGTAGTAATGGAGAAAATAGAATCTGGTCTTTGCAAGTAGCATTCCCATGTGGGCTCCAGAAATAATATTTTATTGTCTTTAGGGCAAGAACTAATTCAGAGAAAGGCTCTTATTTGCCACCTATGAATCTTGACCTTGACCGAGAAAGTTTATTGCATGAGGGGCAATTAAACTTCTGTGAAGCAAAACCTCCCTATCATAGCAAAATATGTCAAGTGTATCAGAGCTCAAACCTCCAACCTCATTTTATTCCCTTTAAATCTGCTAAGCTGCCTCGCATTAATTTGAATGAAGTGAGAACAACAGCATTTAATAGGTTTGAGAAACCTAAAGTTTCTTTAAGCTTTTTTGGATTGTTAGGGTGTTGTGGGTTTTTTTGTTGTTGAGGGGAGAGCAGGTTTCTGAAATAAGACAGATACAGATTTCCAAAACGAGACATGGGGCTCAGACGTGGAACTGAACTGCACTGGCCTCAGAAGTTCCTGCGCAGCAGCTGAATCTCGCAGTTGTTAGGAAGGGCTGGTGTGCTCACTGCCAGCCTGCCCTGCTTGGGGGGTAATGCAACTTAGGGAAAAGCTCTGAGTAACAGACTGTTGCATTTACCTGGGGAGGGGGCAGGCTGGAGTACACACAGAACCGTTCTACGGTGGCAGCTCGGCTGATGGGAAGTCACTTATTAAGCTTCTGTTCCCAAGTGGTTAAGACACTGCTCACTGTTATCCTTTCACAGACTCCAAGGAGGTGGGGAGTGAACCCGAGCAGAGCACACGCTGTTGAACAAATCACAGTCAGACAGCTCACTGATTTCTTACATAGAGCAGAGATGCCTTTAAAATTCGAATGGATCCACGGATCCTCAGATTCACACTGTGCGTGAAGGAGCACGACATAAAATCTATGATATTCTGTTTTTTGTCAGCAGTGTCAGACCACAATAAAGGTCTGCTTGTCTCCAAGAAAGGCAGGTAGTCATTGTTTTGCTGAGATCCATGCTCAAATATGCCTTATTTTCTTATATAGCCAAATGAAATGCATCCAAAAGCTCTTTTTATCTTACATCCTTGAAAATGAGAAAGTTTACAACAGGAAACAGAGTCCTTGATGCTGAAAATGACATGTAACTCAGCTTAGAGTTTTCCTAGTAAAATCAATGCTTCTAGAATGCTGGATCCCAGGGTTTTGCAATTTTGCATTGATCTCATTCACCCCGTTTCCCATGAGAGCCTTTCTGCAACGCTGCTATTGAGTAACATGCTCGCTAGCATGAAGGGAATAGAGAAGGAGTAACCTTTGCTGCTTGAGTAAAATGCAGAATGACATAAAGCATCCAATTCAGCCTCCTTTAGGGTGTTTAAGACACAGAACTCATTTTTCTGGATGAAAAGCAGACAGTGACACAGCCAGCAGCAACTGTGTCAGCTCAGGTTCTCCCAGCAGGAGGGACACGCACAGGGTGGCTGGAGAGGGAAACACAACAGATGCCACAAATGGAAGTGCTCATTTAGAGCCCACATTTAACTACATAAAATGAGACACGGGGCATGTAAAAGTTAACAGTGACTCTTCAAAACATAACAAATGCGACTGATCAATAATGAAAAGTATAGAACAATTAAGGTCTGTTCAATCTGGGGGTCTCAGCTTGCATCCAGAGCATCCTTATCTAGCTGTGGATGAATAATGAATGGCTTGGTTTGGTATCTTAACCACAAAAACATTCAAGAGAAAAATTCAAACACAGTTTAGGGAAGTACGACAGGGAAATCATTTGAGCAGAAGAACCTTTCCCCTCACCTAGAACACCTTAATAAATTACATAATAACTACATTATATGTCATATTGTTCAATCAAAATGCTCTATATTCTATTTTATATTTATCCCCATTAAAACAGTTTTTGTATTGTGTCTATTTTTAAAGGAAAAAATTATACTTAGCATTTTTTAGGAACCCAAATATCAGAATGTACAGACATATTTTTAAAGAAGAAAAAAAAGGACTTTTGAAGAAACATGCACAATACAAAAAACATTATTTCTAATTAAACGACGCTAACATTTTATACTGTTTAGCACTAAGATGATCATTATAGGATAGCATTTAGGTCATACTATATACATTGATAAATTAGAAAATAATTTTAATAAAAGGCAAAATATTAAAAACCAGCATTATTAAATATTTAGAACATTACTGCCTTATAGTGCTTAAGATCAACTAAAATAAAATTCATCATTCACATTTTTTTCAAAGCAATCTAGATATATCTGGATGCTCCTCAAGTCATTAAAGTAAGAGTGACGGCTATTGATAAGTTTAGCATTTTCCCAGCACTTATTATTGGAATGGCTCCGTGAACAAAGCTGGTTTTGTTAACTTGGGACCAATTAATAAAGCAGCGCCTGCCATGATCTGTAGATCATCAAAACACTGATTAGAAGGGCTATAGCGACTTTGTTTCTCTGTATAAAGTCATCATTTCCACTGCCTACTTGAGAAACAAAAATTTCCCCACAAACCCTACCTACTACTTAAAGGAAGGGAAAATATGTCAATTGCTAACTATAGTTAGGGGGAAGCTCTTTTTTTTTTCTTTTTCTTGTTAATGATTACATTGTGTCCACCTACTTGTAAAAGTGGCAGATACTTCATGGTTTTGTTTTTTATTTTTTTATATATATATATATGTATCTCATTACATATTATTCTATAATGTGTTCAATCATAAGAGCGTTTAGTTGAAGTTCAGCGTAATCTCTAGGTTGTGACTCAATTGGGAATGTGGCACGTCTGCTTACCTGCACTAGAAAAGTGCAGAAATCTATATACAGCAACAAGGCAAAAAGACAGGGAAAGGTCCACGGCCCTGCATTATTGATGGGATACTTTGCAATACTGGGTTTCCATGGTTTAATGAAACTGAAAATAAGGAACGTGCAATTTGGTCCACTGGCAGATGAAGAACTGCAGTTCCGCTTCTGTTTCCTCAGGACTGCTATTTCTCCACTCACGCCTCCTCTTTCACTTTGAACTCTTACATGAAATCAGTCCCTTAAGTCCCTCAGATGCTTTTCCCATAAAGCAGTTACCTGATGGCATCCCATCATCTTAGTATGAGCCTCAGACGCGGCTCAAATAGTACACAGCTCCCCACAGGGTGAGGATCACTTGGTTGAGTGCCAGAAGAGAGATGCAAATAGCTTGAGATGGCCCATGATGAAGATTACAAGTAGCACTTAAATGTCACTGTTTCCACGACCTGTTTTCATTTCAGGAGTGCACCGGGGTTAAAAAATACTGTTCTGTCTGCAGCACAGTGTTTGTGACTGGGGCAGGCTACAGCTGTCAGAGAGAGGGAACTACAGAGGGATACAGCTAGATGGGATGTGCCAAGGCTGCCTTCCACGGAGCCGTGCTCTGTACAGCTTCTTCTGCGCCGAGCTCACCTGGTAAAGCCGGTGTTTGCAGAGCACCAGCGTCCCAGGACGAGCCTCAGCTGCGGGAAGGTTCAGGATGCGTGCACAGCTATTCTGGGTCCTGCATGGGAAATTCTGCTAATTGGGTAAACCCATTCTAGTGTACAGGCACCAACTGGCAGACACAACTTTCCCAGTGAGAGAGATCCGTAATTTTCAAATGTAACTAACAATTTGTGACAATAAAGCAGCAACAGGAGCCAAGATGCTGGCACTTCTTGTCACCTCTTTCAAGCACAGTAACTAGAATTTGCATTTGTTTCTTTTCCAAAGGCAGTTACTTATTTTACAAAGTAGGCATTTAATGCATGCAGTTTCTTTGGCACGATTTTATTTTTAAGCCAAAATCTCTAAAGAGTGTAGTGTTGTCTCTCTTAAGAAAAGAACCCGAATGGTATTTAATTAGTACTGTATCAAACCAGAGAAATGTCATCATCCACACACGGAGCAGAGATCAGAACTGTCTCAAAAATGGTAAATAACATAACTGTGATAAAGGAAAGTGAAGATGATGGAATTATACAAAATTATGGGTGAACCAGACATGGTAAAAGAAAAATTCTTGGTTAAACTTTCTAATGGTGACAAAGGCAGTGCACATCAAACTCACAAAAGCTAACGGTTTATCAACATACAGTGTGACTGTCCGTTGTCATTCATGATACAGCGTGGTGGTTACACAGTCAGCTACATCTGTGTCTCCCTTGCCCAGGCGTATCCCTGGCTCATAGGGCTCCTTGGAGGAGAATTTAAATTTTTTTCATTTTTAGACCATGCCCTGGGCTACGATACGCAGGATATCAATCATTCGTACCCTGGAGGTTACGCTCCACAAAGAAGTCTATGCATGGAGGAGGGTCAGGGCCAGAATAACATTTTTAGAAGAGGAGTGCGCTTTATTTGGCATTTGGCTGTGGGCATAAATCTTTAAGACAAAAAGAAAAAATAAAAAGGACAGAGGACTGGAGGGGAGGTTTTTAAACACTGGCTTAAGCACCGGTAGGGAGTAGGTAGACTAAGTAGGGGTAGCTTTTTCTGATACCCTAATTTCATTATCCTGGTTCCCCTGCGGCTGACTTCACAAGAAGAGCCACCAGGCAGCCGAAGAAACATTAACCTGGGCTGGTGCTTTCATACAGCACGGCGTTGCACTGCGGAGGATGCTCGTTCAAACGCCAAACAGCTCATTGCTGTGGCAGCACAGAGCGCTGAGCTGAGACCATCTGCCTCTCAGCAGCGCACATGAGGCAGCCCAGCACCATGTTGATGTAAACACACTGCTTTAAGTTCTGGAAGCTGCTCGCTCCTGTGTAGTTGCTCAGTGCTCCACTGTGCAGCAAAGACTTGTTAAAAAACTTACTTTAAATCTTGCCACTTTTTTTGTTTGTTTGTTGGTTTCGTTTGTATTTTTTCTGAGGGGGAGTCCTTAATCATTTCTTGTCATAACAAGTTTCATACGCTGTCTGGAAAAGGATGTAGAGTCGTTATACCTAACATTTCTGACGTCGTTTCTTAACAGCTCCTAAGTGTCACTTGATGGATGGGTGTCTGGAATGATATCCTCCTTCCCGCTGATATTCCCAACCAAACCCAAGCGATACAAAATGTCTCAGAATCCCAGCAATCATCTATTAGCAATAAATTATTACACGGCACTCCAGAGCTTTTGCAGTCATCTACAAGACACTAACTCCATATAGCTTTTAAAAAGGATTAGGCATTGTATGGATAATATACACATCTGCATTTTTGTTAGATATGAGAGAAAGGGAAAGCGACCCTGAAACCAAGATTCACTGTCAGGGTTAGAATGAACTTTCCCCTCTCAGTGGATTATTGGGGCAGGGTGACAGACGAGGTGACCTCTTTAAGGTCCTTTAGGGTTTTGCCCACGCCCTTCATGTCCCATCCCCATTGTCCCCACCCTGGTTTCTATAATAAATGGGTTTTTGAAATTTCTGTGAAGCATCTGTTAGCATCCACTGGCAAAGGTAGTATAACGCAGAAGCTGAACCACAGGTCCAAGCACCTAAGACAATTCTTATGTTCTTTTTGGCCGTTTTAGTAGAACAAAGAAATGGAGAACTCATTTGGAAATTTCCTATACACCAAGAAAACACTTAATTCTAAAAATACAACTTGAATTTTATGAGGATAATTCATATCAAATATTATATAGGCAGAAGCTGCTCTATTTCATTCAACTTCTGGAGAAAAATAATTATGCTCTTTACAATCTGAAGTGCATTTGTATTCCTTCCAAATAGTCCTATTACCACAAATGAAGTACTTACTATACATCTTTTTCCTGCTGCTTTTCAACTTAAATTTAATTTTCACATAGATTTATTTAAAACAATTCTCAATGTGACTCAGCCAAATGATGAATTTATGGAAGGTTTAGTAAATGTGTAATCTAGTTGAAGTTAAAAATGGCTACTTTGTAATTCTATGCCTAAATGAAATTACCCATTGTAGCCAGCTATTGTGCATCCATTTAAAGCCTATTTCTTGAGGCACATCTTCAATCTTTAACTGAAAAAAAGCATAGTACAAATATGCTGCTAACAGAGAAATGTATATATACATATAGAGCATTAGTATTAAGCAAATGTTTTAATTTCTGTTTTCCATTCTCTGAGCCTGCTTGAGCAGTTAATACGTGTGTGTGTGTATACATTTTGTATATGCAGAGAATACACTACACATATTGATGATGTCTTAATTTTTGTTGCTCGTAATACGTGACTGTCTGTCCAAATGTAATAGCTTAAATTTAAGAAGAAAAGTTAAATCAAATGAATGTTGCAGAGCATAAAAATATTTGTAATGAGATCTCACTGCAGAAAAGGTTTGTGACTTGTATTGATAATAGAACAGACTGTGCGAGAACTTTGCCTCGAGCAAAGTGTGATTCTGTTTTCTGTTCCATTGTTGGCACAAAATCAGCAGTTACACCGGAGCTAAGTCTAAAATCAGCCTATCTCGGCTAAAGAATGCTTGAGTTCAGCATGAGATGTTTACAATTTCACCCTTGTTAAGAATGGGCCCCAAAATTCTCTGAGAATGTGTTACTGAGGTTTCCAACGGCTACCCAGCCACTTCTTACTCGGGAGTTTTGACCCAGTTCTGACCACTATGTTTGGTCAGGATAAAGTTCATTTCTCCCACCCAAACATATAAAAATTGAGCTACTAAATTCTCTGTTCATATCACCACAACTATGTGCCAACTACAGACTTGGTGTCTCATCCAAAACCCACTGCATACAATTTATGGAAAGAACTTCCACCTTCCTCACAGTTGTGGATGAGGCCTGTGTTTCCTCCTGCAGTAGTACTTTATGCTATTTATTCCGTAACGTCCTGATTCATATAAAGGGATTTTCATTACTGTCTTTGCAAGAATGAGTAGATACGCAGCAAGACGTAACTCCACATCCTCAGAGATACCTAGGCTCCCAAAGCCAGGCTGGATTCCAGAGTTTGCATCGTAGCCCATCCGGCATGCAAATTAGACTTCAGTTGTAGAAATTACTGAGAATGAGACTACTTTATTCTTTCTTTACACAAGACCAAAAAAATCACAAACTGTTTCATCTTCTTTTCCCACTGTTTTCATTTTTGATGTTAAAAGGTTGACAGCTGCACGCTAAGGAGATAGGCTCACTGTGGAATTACGACAAGGGAAGCGAGTGAACGTGACAGCCCTTGGGAGGTAACTCTCTCCGAGCGTGCCTGCCACCCACAGCACCTCAAGGGACGGGCAGGGGAGCTCAGCCCGCTGCTGCTGAGGGGTGACCTGATGTTTCGGGGACGAAGCTGAACTCTGTCTGTTATCACAGGCTGTTTAATGCCATGTGAGATCATACCCTACTTTACCCCATAATAACTTCTTCATGACTGGGATGTTACTTTTTGATAGACTATTAACGGAGTGCAGCAAATACTTCAGATATTGATTATAAGGATGAATTTTTCATTGTTAGTATCTCCTGCCTACTATTAAGCTATACAGCATAGTCCCACATTCAAAAAACCAGAATTCAGTACTCTCTTGCTTCTTGTTGCTTTGCTAACCACAGAGAACGTACCGAGGAAAAGCTAAAAGGTTCTGATTTGTGATTAAGCCATGGGTTTTAACCAGATCCTGTTTTATAATCCTTTAACCTGTGTATCAGAAGTTTCCGACACACGTATTTTATCGCAACAACAGTCCATCAAACGAATGGCTTTATGTCAGGCAACCAGCGTTTCCTGAACAATGGTACAAAGGTAGATGGAGCTCCTAATCGTTTAACTACTGACTTTATCAAATTTGGTTAGTTCCCCACACGGCAACACAAGGGGTTGCCTTCTTTGGAGAATTTTATCCTCACCATGCACAGTTCCGAAATAATACTGAAGCCTGGACTTATATGAAAGCCTCCAGAGTTCCTGGATTCTTCAAAAGGCTCCTAACATCTTTGAAGTTGATAGCACCTTCTGTTTTGTCTTCTGTATTCAGTGAAATGGAAGGTAGAGAAGGCATTTGGTTTTAGTTATTTTGAAATGAGCCAGTGAAAAGGGCCTGCCATAAACAAGGCTTATGAATAAATGAATGCATCTGACAAAGAAGTTAATGATCACATGGACTGAGCCCAAATTCTTGATCAATGAATCATGTAGGCTGCTTTGTTTAGGCTTTGGCAAATCAATAATCCATTTTGTTAAACAAGTAAAATAGATTTTTTGTGGGGGTGCTCTGGATTAATTTTTAAATATAAAGTATCAGACAAAGAAAATCTGCAAGGGTGCTTGAGGGTATTGCTTGGAGCTTTTCATATCTTTCTTCTTTGTATTTATTGTCTTGTTATGCTCCTTACCTTGTGACAACACACAGAGATGACCAGTTGCGGGAAAGATACAGTAAAATTTAGAAGACTATATTGCAGCGACAGAGCTGTGAAGGAGCTCATGTCTTTGCAGACTTATTAGCATGGTACAATTATGTCACTACGTTAGATTACTATCAAACGAAGTGGGACTGGTAAACAGTAGGACAGGACCCTCTCCATTTCCTTCTCTCCCTCGGCTTGTGAATAGTTTTCAGGTGCTTCTCCCAGCACATGAACAGTTTTTCTTTTTTCCTGTATCATACCACGTTGGAGTTTTATTTGCTGCAGGCGACTGCGTTGTCCCTCAGTGACCTGCCACACCTGTAGCAGGCAAAGCAACGCCAGTATGTAGTCTGTTGGGTTGTTATCAGAGAAAGCACAAAAGTCAAGATTCCTAAAGGAATTTCAGTACATAATGATGCAGATAGACCCTGCTCAAGTGCTAAGAAATAAATCTAGGGTGGATGGCAGAAAGTTTTTATCCAGCAGCAAGGTTATGCCAATTCCACGGGAAGAAACTTACTTAAGTAAGCAATGTGTATTCCTGACAGGGGTGAAACTGGTACCTAGTTTTCAAGAGAGCTTGATTGGGTTTTGCAAATTACTTCTGTATCAACTGATATCAAATGTATCAAACGTATGAATAAATCAGATTCTCTTCTGATTCTTGCCCCCACAGCATTTTCAAAATGGATAGGGCAGACCAGGCAATTCACTCCTGCTGAAAGGCAGTGGAATCCCACTCCCTAGTTCACATTCTGCTCAAGAAACTCTGTAGATCACACCAGACGTCTACGTGCACTTTGAATGCTGTCATAATTCCCTGATTCTGGCCCCAAACTGTTGGGTCAGACTTGGGGCCGTGAAGCATGTGAGTATTGCTGAGTTTCCACCTGTCCTCTTGCTACAGCAAACTACCGAAATTCCTGTCTCTAGGGCTCAATGAGTGGAAACTCTGACTTGGGAAGAGAACAGAAAGTTTCTAACCTCGTCAAGAAAATGACAGTGTCCTGCACTTGATATTGCCTGAACAATATTCCTGAAACATCGCTCCTAGACAGACCTAAGTAGAGACAAAATGCCAAATCTGATTACGTAGATCAAAGCGGTCTGCATCTACAAAGCTCTGAGTACTCACAGCTCACGTTGTCAAAATTAGATTTGTGGCTAAGTGGAATTTTTCATCATCACAGCAATTTGTTTTGCGTACTTAACAATGAATTTAGGGGCCTGACTTGAAGTAGCCAACACTGAAAGCTTTGGTTTTCTAAGAAAAGCTACTGCTGCCCAGATTCCCAGAGTTATTTATTACCTCCAGCGGCGTATCTTGTTAAAGGGGGTGTTCAGAACCAACTTCCAGCAGGGAAAACAACCAGTAATGAGATACGGATAAGAAATGACCCCTTTCCCTAGCCCTGTTGGTTACTGGCCTTTCATCAAGCTTATATATGCAAATACTGCCCTGTCAGAAAATGACACTGTGACTTTAAAGAAAGCTGAACAAGAAACTGCTGTCTGAACTACGAATTAAGCATTCTGTATGGTCACTGCATTGAGTCACTGAAAGAAAAGAAACCAACTGTTCTGCAAAAGATAAATTATTATCCCCTAAAATGGTTTATGTTCCCTTGGTTATTTGTAGCGAGTGATTGAAAGTCAGGTAGAGGACACAAGCTATTGAACAGATCACTGGGGACTCTTCCAGGTTTGGTCTGTTAAAAATCTTCACAAGTAGATCAGAAAATTCTGTGCAGAATAGGACAAAATGGAGCAAAATAGAACAAATCCAAATCAAGGATTACGCCTTACAAGAATGTGCAGGCTTGAAGATTGTTAAAGGAGCTAAAATCTGTTTTGTGGTTTGTTATTTTAAAGCCTGAGCTGGGTTATTGGAATGCTAACAATTACTCATTCATAGAAGAGAAAACAAAACAAGAAACTGCCAGCAAGTAAAAAATAAGCTTATTCACAAAAGTACAGTATGTATTTTGCAAAGCTGTTGGCTTGATACTCTCAGGCTGAGACCACCCAGAGGCAAACACTCTTTCCATTTGAACAGAAACTAAGGCCTCACAGCGCTTCTTAAAATCAGGCATTTTTCCTATTCTAACATTCTCCCTGATTGCAGATTCGCACATTGCTGAAGGTCTTTTTTAAATCCAAGTAGAGCTCGATATTAATAGTGGCACAGTTAGTTACTGTCCTTTTCTTTATCAACTTGGGATCAAATGTTCTAATGAAAATCAATAGAGTATTTCCCCATTGTGTCTCTGAAAGCAAGAACAAATACATACATCAGATAAAATGATTATGTTTTCACAAGTGATTAGCATGATTCAAGTGACACATTACTAAAATAACTTTATGCGGAATCAGTGTTTTTTAAAACAGCATTTCACTTTCCCTTTCATTTGTCTACAAATATTTCCGTTTTGGAGTATCTTTCATGCAGCAGTACCAAACCACAACCCTGCTTCAGACTGATCCAGGCCATTAGCATCACCGCCATAATTAGAAGATGCAATCTTACTCATTCACTACAGTAGTGCTTAGTCGACTCAAGTGCGATGTGTTGTGGTAGCTGGAAGTTCAGAACACAAATTTCTCTGTGCCTACTTCAGTGATTAGTATGTAGAAAAATGTTTTGGGTTCAAGAACAAAATGATATATCAGAGATTTCCATAAGTAAAACACTAATTCACACAGAAAATACAACAGAATTCAAGTTAAATCTACAGAAGAATTATGGATCTTAAGCAATAAAAACCCTGAATTCGTTAACAGTTTGGATGGCAGAGTTGGAATGTCTCACATATTTTAATTTGTTCGATGTAAGCTTAATGTATCAGTGTGACTCGTTTTAATTATATATGCCTGCAAAAAATAGTAGTAATGACCCTATTTTTACCTGATTTTAAAGTTGGTGAAAATACTCTCCATTGCACAGCTCTCAACGCAAGGTTGTACATATCCACGACCAGGACTTCTACAATCTACCACAATATAAGTAATAATTTACAATGATAACTTTTCTATCATGTTAGAGAAAGGTAAAGAGGCAGCACTAGGTTTCATTGGAAGTTTTACCAATAGTTCTTAAAGGTGATGGGGAACCAAGTACAGTGTAAATTTATGCTGCATTTCCAAAAGCAGGGAGCAGCCGTTCCTTCTGGTGCCGTCACTGCCAGCGCAGGGCTTACAGTGCTCAGACCTGAAGGCCTTCATTTTACATTTATGCATTTAATGTACTTATTCTCATATAAATACAAAGACTGACCACAGTATACACCACAGAATACCCAGCAATCTGGCAGATAAAGCCTTTTGCTGGGAACTGTGGGTTCAAGGCATCACACGCAAAGAAATAAACTGGGATTAGTCTCTTATTTCTTAGGTAATTGTATTAAAAAGTCACTGTGTGGATTGAGCCCTAAAGGCAATAAAAAAGAGCATTGCATGCCGTGGGGTAGGTCTAGAGAAAGGTGACAAAGAACTGTAAGAGAAATAACTGTATACATAGTATTTTTCAAGGAAACAAAAATGGCTTTCAGATCAAATGTAACCATGCTTTGACTCATTCAAGTAGTCTCTGTGACAATGTGGAGTAAGAGCTGCGGATGGCCATAGCAAGAGAGAGACATGGAAATCTCCAGTTCAGAGAAGGCTCCAAGTGTAATAGAAAGCAAGCTGGCTGCATCTATCCCCAAGACAGAGATTTCACTCATCATTGTTACAGAATGAAAAATTTAAGAAAGCCCCAAGAGAAGAATTTTCTTATTTTATTCAAACGAAGCTTCCATCTGAAGGCACATATGCCACCATATGGGATCCATTTCAGGCATTCATTAGGAGAAGAATAATTAGTCTAGCATCATACCAGGAAGAAAGGAAGAGGCCCAGAGGATAATTACTTTAGAAACAGAAATAAAAGACCTTGAAACTAAATTTGCTAGGGACAAGCCTATGAAAAATGAAAAAAAAAAGACATTATTTATGGAAATTTTGAATTCAGTTATCAAGGAGACGAGGAAAAGGGGCTTGCCCACGACAGGATTATTTTTAGCTTGGGGAGAAGCTGGTACACTATTGTTTTAATGATTACGGAAAGCATGTACTCTCGTATTTCAGCCATTCAGCACAAGCAAGAAGCCTCTTCTCTAGTACAAAAGAGATGAAACACTTCCACATTATACTAGGAAGGACTGCACTGTATGTCCTCTCTTTGCAAATACACCATTATTAGTGCCACTCGTCACAGGCTTCAAATACAGCTGTGACCCTTTAAAGGTTGTCAAAAGGGATTATTTCTTTGTAGAGCTTACTATGAGATGACCTGCAAGAAAGAGGAATAGCTGTATTATGTAAATAAAGCACAGACTGAATAACATGAGAATAGAGACGACTCAAAAATATGTCAGATTTAGGGATTTTTTGATGAGCAATCAAACATATTGAGTGCTCCGTACACCTCAACTTAATCCTAACCATGCATTTAGCCAACATATCTCCACCTTCTGGAGACAGATACATCCTACTGAATAAAAGACATACATTGTGTAGTGCACCACAGTCCAGCTGCAAAGCCTCAGGCCCTAAGTAACTAACCCCTAATTAACTGCTGAGTTTGGAGTTTCTGTGCTACTCAAAAGGCCCATGGGAAGTGAGCAGTGACAAGATCTGGCCCTTAAAAAAGGCACCGGTGACTGGATTCCTCCTCTTCATACCAGGAAACACCACATATTCTGCAGCACTGAAACCATAATGGGAAGTAAAGATTCGTCTAGGTAAAATCCTTTGATTGAGACAGTGGTCAAAGGGACAGTTCTTTGATGTCTGGAGCTCTTTGTAGCAAAGAATAAAACGCGATCTCACATCGCTGCATGTGAAACAGATGGTATGGGTTATGACAGTGGTTCATTCATATTGGGAACACTTGTTACAATGCATTATCTTTTAAAGATACAGAGAAAGCTATCTAGCATTTTGTGACTCACCTACAGTATAAACAAGATAATTACCTGGTTCACCTGCTAGAGCAGGGAGATCGATTATAGCAGCTAATTAGAGACCTGTTTTAAGCAGATATGAACTCATGGGTTTTCGTTATGGGTTCTTCTCCTCCTAACACACCACAGAGAAAACCATAGAACAACAGTGATTAGCCTTATTTCATTTTTATTGCTTCTCCCATTCACAGTAAAACCACAGAAAGTCAAAAGTGTAGCTAATTTACTTTAGCAAGCCAGCAAATGTAAGTTAATTTCCTTGCTTTACTACTTAGAAAGCTCTGCCAGAGCATTAATGTCAAAGGAAAACAAAGAAAAAATACATATCCATATGGAATATGAATGCAACTCATGGTAGCTTGACAAACACTGGCAGAGAAAACTGTCACATTTGCAAGGAGGTAACAGAGATTGGTAGTGAGCACTTAAGCTCTTTGTTATTTGTACATGTCAGTAGTGCAGCAGACAGATTTACCAGGTTGTGATGTTTGTTGATTTTTACTTTTCTGGCACTGGAGAACACTTGCGTTTCCTTTAAGTAGCAGTCTTCCTTACTGTTGTTCCCAAAAGCAGCACATCTATAGCAATGTCCACAAATTTCTGATTGCTCATATTTAAATACGTCATATGTCTATGATGTGCAGTCATTTCCCAGCTCCATGTGATCTGTCATACTCCCAGAGGGATTACTTTAGAATCTGTTCGGTCTGAAAAATTTCACACTGCATCTCCACCCACATGCCCACAAAAGCAAATTACTTTAGGAAGGCAGAAAGACTTTAATAATTAGTACTTAATTCCCAAGGGACCTGCTGTTTAGTGCAGACTAGAGTTCCGAGTAGGGCCCTCAGGCTTCCAGCCCACTGGAATGAAAAGGGTATGACATACCTACGCCACCAGACCTGGGTGTGAACTGGCACTGTCACTTGGAAATCCCAAGGAGTGACATGCGGCCTGAACTATACCCGTGTTAAACACCTGCAGCAGAGCTATAAAAAGACCTTGGCATTTTAGCCAGAAAACTGTAAACTAAAACCTGCATTCACCAGGAAGAATCTAAATCCTTTAGATGCACTACCTAAAGCAGAGCACTAACATGAATAAGAGAAATGTTCCCTCAGTTAATTTTTAAATGCTTTATAGCTTATTTAAGTGTAATAATGTAATAAGGTAAATGTAATATAGCTTTAACAGCTTGGGCTGTGGAAGTCTTGCCCCAAAACGTGCTGTATCTGATGTTCAGGCACTCTCATAGGTGACACAAAGCTAACCTACTCCCCCTCTAATCCCAGTCCTACAAACTCCGTCTCCAAAACAACTAATGTTGTAGGCTGGGTGGCCAAAGTAACCTGACCAATAACCCCTGTCTCAAGCCGAGGAGCTCACCGTGGCTGTGTCTAACTGAAGCTACACAGGCTGTCCTGAATGAAGGCAGAGTAAGCTCCAATCTCCGTGCAGAGGATCATGTACAAACATTTCAAGAATTCAAGTGCCTACAGAGTTAACCAGCAACCAAGAAAGATCTTTACAGTCTCAAAGCTACTTAAATACTGGACTTACCTGCCTGGCACGGCATTTTCCTTTATGACTATTACACGTGCAGATGCTCAGCTGCCTATCAGTGATATTACTACTTCTGCAAAAGCTGGACAGTAATAGACACTATATGTGTGCAGCCGCTTAACTGTCTTAGTGATAAGAGTCATATTTACACCATTCGCTTTCTACACCCATTTATTCCATGGAAACTAACACAACCTGGGTTACAAAAGCAGGTAATCCTGACCGAGCACTGAACTCCATGGCGAGGTTTAGCACTGGTAATCTTAGAGCACAAGATGACATCCATCTCTGACCGCAGAGCGGCAGTTCTACCTGCCTGTCTCCTCATTACACGCCAGGCCAGTGTTGGAGCTGCAAACAATCTCCCGATCAGGCCTTCCCTGGACATTGGGAGTCCTTACATTTTTGGGAACATGGATAACTATCTTGGGATGTGAAAATTGTGCTTTCAGGGCAAGGCAGCAGCTTTAGGGATGGATAATGCTTAGAAGATCTTAGCAGGGACCTACATTCGTCATTGAAAATGACATTAAATATTTGACTCGTTGCTTGCATTTCTGCTACCAGGTTGGTGCAGTATCAGAAGGATACACTAGGTATCTAATTTGAAAAAAGTCACAGTGCATCTTCTCCACATACTCCTTGATCTCCTATAGCAAATTTGGCACTTCTGATAAAAAGACTAGAAGTCACAGCAAACATGACAAAAAATGAGAAGGGCATACACAGTGTCTTAGGCTCTGTGAGGACACTGGAACTGATAAATTGGGGAGTAAGGATTCTTTTCCCATTGAACACAGCAATGGTAAAAAACCTATCAGTAAAAATAATACTACACTTTAAAGCAGGCCTGGAACCAAGACCAAACTGTGCTTGTATTTTACGGTCATTCATCTCTGCTCAAAAAGACTGGACAGTTTTCTCTTTCCTTTTGACTTCGAGATCCAGTGAAAGTGTTCACAAGAGCTAGAAAAAGGCTCTCAGCTCACCAATGCAAGATGCCAATCAAAACTCTTATGAAAACCAAACTGACAAGGGAAGGGGGGAGGCCCCCCAAAACCCCACACAACAACAATACAGATTTCAGGGGTGGGTGCAGGAATATTATTTTTAAAAGACCAGAGTTATAGTAATATGAAGGTTTTATGTAGGGGTTCTTTATCAATCAGACAAAGGCTGGCTTTTCACCTTAGCTCCTTAAATACGCTATCCAATAATTAATTTAACTGATACGGGACAGCTATATCATCCTTGAATAAAGTGATTTGTATAGATCTAAAAGCAAATGCCTCGGCAGAAAGACAGGGGTGATCATTATTTCAAAGCTCTTTTTTATTTTTCCCCTACTCTTAAGACTTGTGAAATTATTTATTTGACAATCTGAAAATAAAACTTGAGCTGTATTAGCATGTAGGCTGCTCAATAAAAGGGAAAAAAGGGAGAGAGAGGATTAATAAATTACATGCTAGAAATGGGAAACAAGATTAGAGGTGACATTTTGGCAATGTCTTCTTCACAGCGAAGGAAAAAAATGAAACGATTAGTTGGAGGGGAGAGAGGGAGTCAATCAGTAAGAAAAAGGAAATTTAGAAAACATAAGAAAAACTGTGAAAAATGGAGGAGCTGATTAGGATAAAGGGTGCGATAAAAGTGACTCCATAGCAGAGGGACATTGCTGCTATCAAAAGGTAAAAAACACTCAATGAATCGGAGGGTTAGAAGGTAGGCTGGAGAGTAACAGGCTGACAGCAGTGAGAATGCAGAATGGCAAGGATGACGAGAGGAACAAGATGAAAACGATGTCCATTACTGGCACTACAAACGCAAGAGGAGTGCGTTTCCCCACGGCCTGTGTCTGTGTCCCTCCTACTTTCTTACTTCTCCTCTGATACCGTGGATAACCAGTAAGCTATACACAATCGTATAAGAATCAATAGGTCTGTGGAGATTCACAACTTTAGGCAAGACTGGATTTTCAGCCGGTTTGTTTGTTTTCATGGGTCAACATTGATAGATTGTATCCTACAGCAAATCTCAAATATGCATATCAGGTTGCTTCCTCCAGCACATTACTATAGCAACAACACTTGAATCACTGGTATTTGACATCACTGGGGCTGCTGTTTCTTTCTGTTTTTAACAGCAAGCCAAAAGAATGCTCCAGTGTCGTGCTACCTTCTCTGCAAGCCCAATGGACGTCTTCTCCTTCAACTTCCCCACCTCCATCATGAACACTTGGCTCCCTAAAATCTATTACCTTTCATTCCACAACCTAGTCTTTCACTGTTAAAATCTCCATTCTTTTTTTCCTCTCTCCCCCTCTTTTTATACCTTGAAACCTGCAGCAGCTCTTTGAAACTCATTTCAAATGAAATGAGAACATGGGGAGGACAAGCAGGGACTGCCGGTGCTGTAAATAACCAAGAGAAGTGATCACTCTGGATTGGCTCCAGCCTGAGCAGTTATTTCTCCTTTGATGAACCAGATCCTCCTTTCCTGGTATATTTGATTATGAGCAAAAGGGATAGGGAGGGGGTAGAGTCCACTGTCATGAGCTAATGAAGCGGATGGCTGTTTGCTGGCACTCTGCCACCAACACTCAGGCTCACACAAAAGCCAAAGCAACTGTTGCTTCTAAGTGCAATTACAGTGAAGGCAGCACACATAGATGGCTTCCTCTCCTTCTGATAAACATGGCATCTGCATGGAAATCACTCTCACGCTCATCTCGTTTGAAACACAACTCACATAAAGTAGCAAATTAGAGGGAGAAGAACAAGACCACGGCTTCGACTATGCATGAACCTCATGAGGCTCCGAGGATTTGTCCAAGCAAAGCCCATCTTGAAGATGAACAGGCTGGCCATTTAAGAAGCTCCCTCTCAACTGCTAAACCCAGATCATCATCTGAAACCGGTACCTGTCGGTAATTCTACGCACTTATGACAGGATAAAATTCCCATATGTTACCACGAAAGTAAAGTCTGCATGCCAGGCATGCTGTGAACAAGCTTGGAATTAAGAGCAAAAAACCTCATTGCTATAAAAATCAAACCTGTTTGGGACAAGACAAGTGTCACAGGTCTATTTGGTGACTATTTGGTCACTCTTCAGTGGCAGTTTTAGTCCCCGACTCTCTTGGGCCTCCCTCCTACCATCCAAGGGATCCTACGGGGGAAAAAAAAGCAACACCAAAAAAAAGCAAAGACCGAAAAGCCCTTTGGGTTGACCCTATTAAAATTTACAGGAAACATGCCATTGCTACCTTAGTAAGACCTTTCACAAAGATATGAACATGGGCTCAGTCCAGAACACAGAATGGTGGATCCTGATGTAACTCATCTTTATGTGAATGATAATCTGAAAAAGATGATTTCCCCAGACAATAGCTCGTCTTACTCCCTTTGCAAGTATCAGTAAAATGCCAATTATGCTTTCTTGCAGTCCACGACAAGATGCAGGCTACAGGAAGATGTCTTTTGTATGCAGTAGTAATTATCATCCCCTAAAATGCTCATGTTCCAACAGCAATTACTACAAAGCATCTAAGTCTTCTAAGAAACAAGGTAGGTGTTTCTTTCCTGTATTTAAATGTAGGGTTTAACTAGTAACTGACTTGCATCCATTGCCAATGTTGACTTTTTGAATCGTAATTCCTGTAACTATGACTGCATTGAAAAGTATCATCAATTTGTCAATGAAATTGAGAGTAGGTAATGTATAAAAGGTAAATTTTGATGTTCTAAGTCAGTAGGAACATTACACTGCTGAAATATTTATTAACCTTGAGAATTGGAAACGAACGCATGCTTTGCTCGTGGTCTTAATGATACATCATTTCACCTAAACACAAAATACAGGTAGATGTATAGTATTTTCTTTCTATCAGCAGCCAATCAACGTCATTTTACTTTTAAAGTATATTTTATTTTTAATGATAATTCTTTTCTAGACTGTTTCACACCTGCTTTTAATTAGGACAGCAGAAAAATTTAAATTTGCCTTTATTTTCCCTTCTCATAAAGTGTTCTTTATTCCCTATTACTTTCCCACAGAGCATTTTTTAAATGAAGAAGTTTTGTTTCAGAATTTGTAATCTCCTGAACAGACTTTCTAATAATGAAATATAAATCTCTTTCACACAGTAACCTGCTGTTATTCTTGGCTGTGTTTGGAAAGCTTCACATAAGGCAAGAGGTTAGGTAAATCTCTGGTTTCCTCAGGGTCAATGTGCAGAACATGCAGATACATACCTACACCTTCTATAAACTCATAAAACTCTCTGCAAATGTTAGTTCTCCTCTTGGCCTGCTTGTTTCTTAAAGTTGGGGCAAAAACATACTAGAACAACAACAACAGTATACAAGAAGAGATGTCAGCCAGCCCCTTACCAAATGCAAAATAAGGTGCTTGCTTAGAAGTGCTTGTTCTTGTTAAGGAAGATCTTAACTTCCGGATTGCTTAACTGCCATCAAAGACTCTCTGTTAACACACATACAAATTCACCATTTGTTAGATTTTTTTTTTCAAAAGAATCCTTCCTAGATTTTTTAATCCATGTTGATCAAAGACCTCAAGCCAAGATTCAGCAGTCAGAGCTGATAAAACATTTCTTATGTAACGCAGAAAAAATCCAGTTTAATCTGGACATCACCACTCGAAAGTTTTAAGTTACCAAAACAGAAACGCACAGTTAACATTCATGATTACAGGACACTTAACCATGCACTGAATGCATGTGCATTAGTTGAATGACACTTAGGCTTGTATCAGTAAGTTTTCAAGATGCTGGCCTTAAGAAATCTTAATTACTTACTGTGATTTAGCCAAAAATGTACCTGATGTAATGTTGCCTTCATACCGTGAATAAAGACACCAGTGCTATGTTCTGAAGACAGTGGAGTGCTGTACACATCTTAAGTGAGGACGTCGAACTGGAACTTTATAAAAATCGTGTAAGTGTTGGGTAAAAAGAAACGGGATAAAGAAATGAAGGAAGTATATACAGAAGAAAAACTGCTTCTGGACATTGATGTTACGTCTTAGAAGGTAGTACTTAGCATGACATCCAGCAGCGAATACCATAATAAAATGTCTAACTCCAAAAAGTAATCAAAGGTTAAGGAGCGAAACACTCACAAACACGGCGGTACATAGCAGTAAATGAAGTTAAAAGACTGTAACAACGATAAGAGAAAAAGGAATAGGCTGAAATTGTGTATGAGATTGTTTTTATAATATACGTAAGAAAAGAAAAAAGGTTTGTAAGGGCTGAAAAGAATCCTATAGAGGGGAAAAGAGATACAGAACACAAAATATTTTTTTGCCAGGGAATGACACCAAAAGAAAATAAAACTATATAAAAAAATGCCAGATAGGTATCAAAGGGAATCAGTTTCATATAAAAGAGGATCAAGAAATAACAGTACCTGAAGATTGACATAGCTTTAGAGCGAGCTGAGAGCTGTCCCAGAATTCCCAATAAAATGACAGTGGGTCAGGTAAGCCTCTCTGAGAGATGCACAGATGAAACTGCTTTAGGAAATAATTCTAAGGAACCCAACATCTACATTCTAAGAGAGAGTCTGGTGAAATTCACCCCTCTATGGAGGATCTTTGCAAGTTCCTTGCAGTATTTCAGATTTCAAGGTGAACAATTAGAGTTCCCAAACTGTCATAATAGAACAACTGGTAAACAAGATGAACAGTGAGGAGACAAAATTTGCAGAGATGACACAATTTCTCAGGACGTACAAGGCGAGAAGACAATTTCAGGGAGAGTGGTTACACAAAGCTGAAGGCACATCACAAAAGGCAAAGTTTAATGACACAGTATTGGAAAGAATTATTTAAGCATCTGTTATTCATCGCTAAGTTCTAGATGAACTTCTTACGATAAAGAGAAAAAGGAATCTCACGAATTTTTGGGCCCTTCAATGGTATCTTAGTACAAAGGAGAGAGAAGAACGATTCGACAATCTGTCCAAATTGCTGCCCATTAAGAAAGACCAAAGAGCTGTAAAGATATGTAGTCAGGTGCATGTGTGTATTTGCGATTATTGTCAGTATTTCTTACAAAATTATTTTGTAATGAGATTAATATGACATGAGGTTAATATGACATGGTCAGATGAATTTTGTATCCAGCTGCATGCTAGAAAATAGGGGAAAAAGGAAGAGGAGAAGGTGATGGAGAAAAAACAAAAATCTGGGCAGATAAGCCATCTAACTGCTTTCTTATTCTTCATTCTCTAAACATTACAAATACCCTTCAGAGATCCTCAAATGTGAGGAACTAAATCATAAGAAGCATAAAAAGCAGTGAGGACACAGCAAGTCAAGGCAACTGCTAGAATGCTACACCGTGAAACCAGATCTGTAATTACACAGCAGACCTTCCAATTAAAGCTCCAAAACCTATTAGAAGGCAAGGTACTTGGAAGCCAACAAATCTGACATGGGAACAATGTTCATCAGTGGAGTGCACTGAAAACATGATTATCCAAACACAGCTTGGGTGTAAACATCTGTACCCTCACAGTTGCCTGAGTGGGGCCAGAAAGCAAAGCTCTTTGTTAAAGCTGAGCACAGTTGAACACACAAACGATGCCCGTTGTTGTTGCTAATAAAATCTAAAAAGGGAGAGCAAACTGAAGATACCCATAGTATTAAAACGGTTGTTTTTTGAAAAGGAAGAATGAATGATGAAAAAGCTCTATACACTTATTACAGTGATGGCTCCTTGGCTTGCGTCCATGCTATATAAGCACTTGTCTTCACCTTCTGTGGTGTGTGAGGGCACGGGAGGGTATTGCAACTGCCGTATGAAACTTACATCTGATATTTAATTTACTGCGCAACAGAATGCTTTGGAAAACAAAATGAAGTCTTTGCTTCCCTAAATAATCCTCCCTCCCCCACTGCAGTCATTGTCTTTGCAATATTTTATGATTTGTCATACAACACTCCAGAATATTGTCCTACAGAGGATGTGATTACAAATACATTGCTGAAATGAAATACCTGTGTGGCGTTCCCTACTCACAGCACAGCTCGAGCAGTGGCAGACTAGGCTATATGCATATCTTAATATTTTATTTTGAGTTTTTCAATTTTTGTAATAAAGAGCAGAAAAAGAAGCAAAGAAGAAAACAAGCTTCACATTGATTTAGGACTTCAGGGAGAAGAATAAAGCTATTCCATCTATTTTACAAATGCGAATATGCTTATAACATTGATCTCAACAGTGTAAATCAATAATACCCACAGCTTCCCCGTCCCCCACAGATTGTCTGCAAATTATAAATGGTGGTTACAAAGGTATAATCAGGGAGAAATATTATCAAATCTCGTATTCTACACATGCTGTAATTCAAAAAAAGAAGCAGATATCTTGGAACTTAGAGTTTTGATGTTTTAATGAGTGCACTATTTTTTCTAGTGAAGCACAACCAATTAAACTGAGCATCTCGTCTTTTGCTGAAGGAACAGTCTGCAGCTTCCAAATGATTGCAATTCTCTCTTTTGCCATTATAGGAAAATCTTTTTATCCTGTCACCAAGCTCAGTGCACTCAGAAGGTATAAAGCAGCTGACAGCTAACATTAGTAGTATTCAATATAATCAGATTGGGCTGTGTATCTGACACAGGAGCCACTAAGAGACACAGCGAAACACAAGAACGTATTTTGAAATTACATCTTTTATTGTGGGGTAAAAAGCAGTGTTTCACAGCTCTTTCAGGACTTTGGTCTCTATCAAAATTAGACTTTTGGAACTGTTTCCAGATTGTTAACTGTTTGTTTAGGAAAAAAAAAAAAAGAAAAAAAAAAAGGGCAGGTTTCAATAGGTTCAATTATTGCCTTTGTATGAGCAGTGAATCTGGGAACACACTCTCCTCCTTACGCATGCATTAGTATTTGATTTGGAATACAGAGTAGAGCAGCTTCAATAAAGAGAAACCAGAAGAACTTCTCCTAAGGTGAGCATAAGGGATGGAAGATGAGAGAGTCAAATTTACTGAAGCAGAGGAGAGATTTTTTTCCTATGTCAGCTGAATGCGTTAACTCCCATAGTGCTAGACATAAGCCCTATTGAAAAAAAAGCCTTCTATTCCTCCTCCTGATATATTGCGCCTGAGACCTAAGCTGGTAGGAAAGATCTGAGTTTGGGCTTTGGTGAATTTAGCCCTTGTAGTGAGTTGTCCAGATTCCTACAGAAAGGCTAGAACAGAAAAGGGACTTTGAACCCACATCTCTCCAAGCTCCAGCTTCTTTTTCCAGCTATCAATTTGATTTTCCTACCCAGTTCAAATTATTTTTTATCAGAACTGATCAGTTAAAGCAACTCTAAAAATACCAGACTTTTTTTAGAGGGGAAAGAAGCACTTGATCCCCTTCCCCTACCCCACATTCCTCAGACTAGGGACAGAAAGAAAGATGAGGGTTATATTTTTCCTTTTTGCTCTTCAAGGAACTCTGTCTGGCTTCAGCAACGGCACAGTAATAGTTCCAGATAATTAATATTACGAGTAAGATGTTAGCACTCAGGCTGCTACAGACAACCTCAGAGATAGTCATGCTTTAGGAAGTGAAAGGTGGATATTATAAAGATCACTGTAAATAAAATAACTCTTAGTGAGAAGCATAGATTAGTTAGTTAACGTGCTTATACCAGGCCACAAGCAGTAAGGTGCCTGCTTACTTGCAGGCAATAATACTGAAAGCAATGAACATTTCTCCATTGTTAAATGCATAGTTTCAGTCCCTGCCATTTAAAATAACAGTAGTTTGAAATCTTTCTTCTGCTATAGTAAATGGAAATACAGAAAGGCTGTTGCTAGTGCTAATAAATAGGACAAATAATTTACGCAGTTGGTTAGCAGCATTTGAATGGTGTAATACAAGTTCCTTATTATTTGCTTTATAGTTATGCCACATATAAGCTTCATGTGAAGAGATACACCTTTTTCCAGAATGACAACTAGCCAGGTTTTTTTATGACTTCTGAAAGCACCCAGAAAGGGATAAAGTTTTGGAAGATGTTGAAAGGCAGACATGAGCCTGATGACAGACTCCATCAATAACTCAGGAAACAGATGTTATAGCATTTGCTTAGGATTTCCAAAATGGTCTGGAAATTATTTTTCTGACTACAGTTTAAGAACTTATTTTCCATGTTCATGTGTTTATTCTTGTTCAAAAGTTTCACGTTTTTTACTAGGGAAAAAAACAGAGTAAACCACACCTAAAACACTTTGTGGTTGTTTTGCCAAGTCCAGAGGTGACCCCAGCTTTGTGCTGCTGTTCTTATGTGCATCTATTGTAATAGTTTGCGAGTTGCTCGCACCTTTTAATGAAGCCGTCCTCACAGTAACCCCATGGGTAGGTAAATGCTATTATATCCATTTTACAGACAGAGAGCTGAAGCACATAGGGACTAAGTGATTTGTCGAAGTTCACACACAGTGTATAGCAGAACAGGGACTTGAAATCGCCTTTCAAATTACAGGGCTTGAACTTCTGCCTGAGGTACTGCACACTCCTTTCTCTTACCCGGCCACCCCCATGCCCCCTTTCCACAGCCGCCTGCCCGCCACCACAGACTCCACTCCATCATACTCTCCATCTCATTTCCTTCTGGGCATGAGGCCAGCTAAATCATTTAAATCACCTGGGATTTCACAGAAAGTTAAATGTAAGAAGGCACATTATGCATATTCCTGACATACCAGCCTGCCAGACACCCAGCCTCTCAGAGGGTCCATGGAAAGTGGACTAGAAAGAAAAAACTGAAATTCCAGAAATGGATTTCAGAAGAAGTGTGACAGAGATGTTTTTCCACTCCTTTTGGTCTCTTGGCAGAGCTAAACGATGTATTCCTGGGAATATGGTGGACATTTTCTGCTGTGTCTCCTGGAACCAGGAGACCTGATTCACTATGAAAGCTGGAGAAATATTTTTCAGTGTAAAGACACTTGCTAATGTTCTACACTTGGGTAAATATCAATAAATACAATTCAATATAATTAATATAGTATTAAATTATATTATAAAGAATATATATTATATAGCATTATAGAAATACGTATACTAAAATATAAACAGAACAGGATCTCAGCCCCTAAGATTATGGGTAGGGCTTGCAATTAATCTACCTATGGGGAAAATAATAGCTGTTTTTTTAAGGCATGACTTAATTGTAAGCTGGCTCTATGTAATTCTTTATCAAACTAGGTCCTTGTTTCATAAGCACACTGAAAACTTCTCTTGTGTTTCATATGGAGAGCCAATAATTGGCCTTATTTAGTTTAGATGAAATAAATAATTTCACAGCCACTTCTCATTTAATAAGGTTGGCTACAGCCCGTCTTTTTTCTCCTCAGCTTGTATATTTTTGTTTGGAGGGAACATAAAAGCGTATTTTCTTGCCTGCTGAGTGTTCATTAAAACCACTTTCAAATCTTTGCAGCCATTAGACTCCTCACTATGTTCTGATCTTACTGGCATATTGATTTAACTGTAAAAACATTCTTTTCTTCAAATAGTAATAGTAAAGATATTAACTGAAAGTTATGAAGGACAGCTCTTCATCTAAAGGCCTAAAGTACTTGCAAAGGTTTCAAAAAAGGAAAAAAGAACCAACCAAAACCCAGAAGGTCTCTGAAGAAACAAGAGTAATCCAAGCACGAATTCTATACTTGATGCTGAAATGCAATTGCCCAGTCAGACTACGGAACTGGCAGGCTGCAAAGGAATTACAGGGAAATTTTGGTTGAGCTAATTCTGTTCCCTGGCTGGAATCCACACGGGCTACCTGGCTGTGCAAAACTTGCCAGAAGCATAAACCAAGACAGAGAGGAGGAAAGCATCATCTATGGCCCCAAGCTCTGGACTTCACCAGCCCCCAAAAATGCACCAAATTAAATGCCTTCATCGCCAGCCGTCTTCTGAGACGAGCAAGAGGTACATGGTCAGAAGAAGCCCCCACAGCACTTGTCTCCATCTGAGCCCCTGAAGCTGCCTTTTCTCCACTGTACTTAGGCCACTGCCCACAGCTTATGTGGATAATGTGTTCCTCTCTGTGCTTATCTCAGTCTTAAAAAGACCCCGTTGAGTTTTCGGACTGGTTTTCCTATGTTGGCACTTGTAAGCAACTATGCAAATCACATTCACTCCCCAAAAAGTCTGTTTCAAACTGGGTATTACCTACTTGGGAATTCCTTACTTATTCCTTGTTGTGGTTCCTTATGCAACTCCTCCCTGAGTTGGGATAACGGTATGAATAATAAGAACAGCCCCTGATAATGGCATTGATAACGAGTATAATTATCTTGTAGACAAATGGGGAACTCCAGAGCTCTAATGTCACCAAAGAGGCACTATTAGAAGCAGGTAAGAAAAATACGTGACTAAAAATAAACAGAATTTCCAAGCTTCCACTGAAGCCTATGAAATACTCCCTTTGTGAAATTATAATTCTATACTATTTTGGGTTAGCAGTCTGAGCAAAATTACTGATCAGCTTTTCAGTACACAGACTGCTTGAGAATGTCTTCCTCTGGTTAAGGTGATACACTGCACGTAATATAGTAGATAACACAGCTATGTTAAAAGCCTACTTAAGCTCTTCATTACACCAGAATTCTGTAAATAACTTTGCTTTGTAATTACTGAAGATTTTCTATTCATAAGAGCCTCAAATTATATAGAGACAGAGCGACAATGCTCTGCAACAGCAACAGGGAACAGAGATACCAGATCATGTTATTTCAAAATTCCAATTTTCAGACAGTGTTCTAATGACATTCAGCCAGCACACCGGCAAAAGTACACAACTGATTAAAACTACCCAATAGGAAATACTGAGGATGGGAGTGGACAGACTGCCTATTTATCTGTCTGTCTGTCCTAGAGACTGCTGCACCACTAATTGCAGTTAGTCGTTGTAGCCATGCTGCTCAAAGGACATACGAACGATAAAGTCATAGGGAAAAAGTAGTAGTTTACTATTGCTAGTAATCAGATAGGCTAATAGAAGTTCTCTCTCCTTACCTCACTTCTGCTCTGATTGGGTACTGCTGATTACTTCTCAGAGAAAGAGTTAAGACCAATTACGATAAAATTATGGAAGTCATAGTTTTAACGTCAGACAGAAATATTGCAGTGCACACCACTGTAATAAATGTTAAGCTGTTGTCAAGAAAGAACTAGATAAATGATACGATCCATTCTCCCCATCTTACTGAACACACAGAGCTGTAACTATTATTCTATTAGGTCTGTCTAGGCTGACAAATTGTATGCTAATGGATAAAATCTTAATCACAGAAATAAGGGCATGAAAATCATTCAGTTTAGCTAAGATGCTTCATAATTATCAGTTACTCTTTCATTTGTCCTAACTTATATCAGTAGTTCAGTCACACACCTCATCGTTCCCTGAGAACTCAACAACCTCTTCAACTCGTCTGTAAAATTTTCCTTTTAACTTCAGTTTACTCTTGATGCTTCTCTAAAGAATTTTGTGTTACTGTACATTAAGGCCACCCTATAAAAACACAATTTATTTTACTACATTATAAAAGAATGCCAGTTATCCCGACACATCTGTGTTATCTGCGCAGTCCCATGGGAAATACTTGCGCAATAGAAGGGAATCTGTTACAATTTGTTTGGAAACATTTTTACAATCACCAGGTGAGCAAGTAATTGCTCACATGAAAATGGTTATCTGTTATCTCAACGCCTTCTCTCAAAGATGGAGATTACTGTGTGTGCACAGAATATCAGTAACCGCTATTGAATTTCTTTGGCTAGTCTAGCTAAATAACTAGGTAAATGAAATACGGAATGGAAATGGGAGTGTTCGCATTTGAGGTAAGCTGGGAAGCTTTCACTAGGAAATGACATTGTGAGCAGTTGATTGTGAGCTATTTAGTCCAATTACCCCATGTTGACCGTGGCTTTGTACACAGGGCAGGCAGAAGCGATTTATGCGTAAACTTGTACCAGCTGGCTGCCAGAGCCTGAGTACACTAACTGCATAATCCAGACCCCCCAAATTTAACAAGATCTCTCAAGGTTGTAATCTAAATTACCATAATCTTCTGACGAAGACTGGGATTTAATGAGAGAAGGGGAGGCAAAGGTAGGAACCTGGAGAGGAGTTTTTCCTGTCAAAAGCAAGATACCATTCATGACTTTGGAAAAAGTGGATAGTACAATACAGGCAAATACTTTTTAGAGTTTGAGGAGCTTTCTCTACCCCCTGCTGATCTGCCTGGGAGGGTTTTGCTCTCTCACTCTCACTCTCTGAACTGAACAGTCTTCTTATGGCTCCCAGCTATGAAGTAGGAGAAGGACTGAACTTACTCTTTTCTTACATGTTACCATAACATGCTTACAGGCTATTAGCGCTTGGCTTCAAGAGGCAGCACGCTCCGCCTAAGGTTTTACTGCCTGAACTCATATACATGGAGGATCACAGCTTTATTTGTAGGACTGATTGAATTTTCCTAGCCAAAAAAAATCTACTATAAAACTAAAAGTAAAAAATTAAAACAAAAAATGGCTTTTTGCTAAAACATTTTCAAAGGAATAATTTTATGTTCTTTTTCCTCCCAAGCAAATAAAAAAGCTATTTTGAAAAATAATTTAAAAAATAAAAATGCAACAGCTCGGACATCCCCCTGAAAAAGATGATCTATTGGAAAACGTCAGTTATCTCCCAGTAGAATCAAAGGAGTTTAGTTTGCTGTCTCTCCCCCACATACATATCCAATGCTCGAAAAAACAACTCCCAAAATTATCTTCTGGTCACACAGTATTTTTAATGGATGTTTTTTTTTGGTTGGTCGATTTTATTTTGTGTTTTAGGCAATTTTCAAGAAATCTTAAGCTTTCCTCCCTTTTCCCGGGCCTAACCATTCTGCATACACTTGTGATATATCTAGAACTACATTTCTCCAGTCCTCTCTTTCTAACTATATGTTGTTCACAACTGGTGATCATCCTAAGGTTTGTAATGCTATAAATAAAAGTCGAGAAGCAAAGCACATCCCTATTGTTATGATGTGCTGAACAAACAAAATGCATTCCTTTGTATTCTGTAAATGGACTATTATCTTGTCTTTCAATACTCAGATGGTTTCCCTTAGTAAAAAAAATTAATAGATAATTTTACAGCTGAATAACATTTGACCTTGGAACTGCTCATTGAAATCAATGAGGCAAGTTGATTTTTATGCGGCATCTATGCACTAAAAAGGCACTTTAGGCAATTCCAAACATGAGATAGCATAGCAATAGGAAACACTGGTTTCTTGAAACGTGAAAGAGCTTGTAGTACGCTCTACAAGGCTTGTAGTTACTTCTGTGTAAACTTCTTAATAAGCATTATACATTTTATCATAGCGGAACTCATATAAAAAACTTCCATGATTGCTGCACTAATAAGGAGATGTAGCAATCCTGGGTTTCATCACAGCAGAGTATTTCTAGCAGTTTTGATATTTTTTTAATTGAAAAATCTCTCCAAGGACTATCAGCATGCTTTCTTTTGAAGCCAACAACTACTGCTAAATGGACTTGTTTTTATAAAAGCACAGCTCAAGACTACTATGATAGGTTAATATTATTAATCTTAAATCTCAAAATTTAGAGCTTAGAAATCCAAATCCAGACCACACTATTAATGTGTGGTCTGGAAGTACATCTTTTAAACATTATGTTTTGATCTGTAGGTTGATTCTTCTCTGTCACTTGAAGCCACTCTTTGCCAAAAACCAAAATCACTGATACAGTGATTGAACTTGTATTAATTCTGATGATTATCTATTCATGGAATAAACCACCATATAAAAGTGTGTTAGTATATTTAACAGACAGATTAAGGATTTCTGGACACTCTAATCTGCAGAGTGAACCTGGTCTGGTCTGAATGAATGTCTCAGGAAGGTATAAAAGACAATGTGAAACTAAATTCAAACCAACACGTAGGTTTGAAATCAACATGTAAATTCCTATCTGGGGAAAAGCAAATAGCTGGTCCTGGTCAACTGTTTGTCCTCCTTTGCAGACACACATTTTGTATAATAAACTCCAGCAATCTCTTTTTTTCTTTATTTTTTAACTTTCCTCAGACATTTTCAGATTCCCCCCCTGGCCCCCAGTCCATGGCAGGCTTCTCACATTTGCATTTATTTTGTGTTGTGCAACAACAACCGTATCATTATCTTCAGTTCTGACATGAATGACTGTCCAGATAATAGCTACCGGACAGTTCATAGCAATATGTTCAAAGACAGACGAAAATGTGAATGATCAGGGCTAAAAAGCCAGATGCCCCTCCACCACGACATAAAAGAGGCAATGCACAACACCCATGAATTTTATGTACGCTAACAAAAGGACTGGAAAGCAAAGCTCTCAGTTTTTCAAAAACCTGTAATAATATGTAAAAATGTTTTCCCCCAGAGAAAACAAACACACATTTGATCCCTGCTACCCGAGGTCTGTTGAAAGGTCAATAAAGGCCACTATTTCATTTTTAAAATACAAAGTTCTGTAACATGGAACAATTACCCCCTACATGATATAAATTACAAATTAAGTTTTGCTGATTATTATACACTGAATTCATTTTAGAGAACAACTCACTAGAGCATAAATGTCAATTTCATTATTATTTTTTTAAAACTAGGATTCCATTTTGCATTTCTATCATATTCAAAAAAAATAATTTTCTATGTAACTCAGTGGGATATTCATATGTGCTCAGAAACTAATGAGGTATGGGAAATAGATCCACTATCATAAAAGGAAAATTACTAAATGAGAAAAAAAGTTTTTTAGAGGATCTCTTAGAGCAAAAAGAACAATTTCATCACCAAATGGCACTGCTTCTTCCCTGTATCTCTGTGTTTTGCCATCCCAAGTGGCCTGTTCATTTATGTAACTATTTTGGAACATTCTCCTGCTTTACTGATTGAAAGAGTCCTGTTCATTAAACATCTTTGTAAAGCAGTGTTAAAAAGAAAGGCAAAGTAAGGAAATTTATAAAGACCATTTTAAAAATAAAACTGTGCTAATTTTCTTTTGGTAATTCTGTTTTGACTATAGCAAAGAAATGGTTCTCTAAACCACAAAATAAGGGGGGCACACAGCTGTACTGCTAAGTAACACTCCCTCATTATTTTAAGTAAACTGAGTAATATCTTTCTCGTCTTGCATCTGAGTGCCCCTTTTCATTTGCTGCACTTCAGATAAACTGGCTGGTCAGTGCTTTCACACAGCTGCTTGCCATATTCCAGCTCTTAATGAAATCTTAGGTTTGCCTGCTTTCAAGCTTAATTTTGGCAATTATACAAAGATCAAATGATTTGTCTGAGCAGATTCGAAGGCGCAGGTATTCAAGGTTAACACGTGCCCTGGTGTAATGACAGTATGCGATGTTGGCCCAGACACAAATGTACGGTGTGACCCTCCAACAAAATGGCAACAGTTGCTGGAAAAACACTGTTACAGATGAATTAAAAATTCTCTTTAATTAAGAGATACATGTTCAGAGAAAGTTAGTGAAAGATGTCTCTGAGCAGAGTAAGAAAAATACATATTCATATTCTGATAAGGCAATCAAGATGTTGATGTTAATATTAGAGCAATAACTTTAATTGTATTTCAGCAAACGAATGGCAATTAGGAAACAAATTATCTCAGAGAAGCATGTCTGCTGCACAGCTTAGCCCCGAAGGCAAGCCAAAAGCTAAACCTTTTTCTTGAATTTTAATGCAGAAGATAAATAGACACACCTCTGGAATTATTCTAAATAGAAATACCATAAACGGTTTAAAGTTACTCTGAGACACAAATGTAAAAATTGCCTTTCCTCTTCAAGTGGATTCCTCGCTGCCATAACAAACATTAACATACAAGAGTAAAATATCACTCTGTGATATTTTAAGATGGGGAGAATGTAACAGATGTTGGCCATGCTAATTAAAGAGCATATGTGTATCGTAAATGATTTCCATTAGGGTAAGATATAGTATAGAAACGCAGTATTAATGACTCAAGGTGAATTTTCGTACTACGTCTCAGTGCTATGCTGTTTACAGAGTGACCAATCACAACTACAGCCACGTTGTTTTCTGACAGAAATAAAGAGTCCCCCTGCTTTGTCTGTGACTGTATTGGCTCTACCAAAGTAGCTGGTCAGGTTGCTTGAATCCTCTCTCACCCAGAACGACAGCGGCCAGCCAGTGTATGACTCCATATGCCACAGGGTACCAAGAAATACACTGGATTTTCACCAACGCAACTGAGAGAGAAAATCTGATGTAACATTTCCAGGTGTAAAGTTACCTTCTGTGATAAAAATGCCCCCTTCCAATAGAAATATACTCATGTTTCTAGCCATCAGTGTTCTTCCTTCTCCCTGGTCCACTCCCCAACACAATATGCCCCATCTGTCGAGATCAACGTCTGTTCTTACAATCCATTCACCTCACTGTTGCGGACCTTTTTGGTCTGTATCATTTGGAATGGACTGTATTTTGCTAAAGCAGTGGTGGTGTAAAATGCTTAGGCATTACTCAGCCCTCCATGGTTTCAGTCACACTATTTAGAAAATTTATAAAATCTTTTGATCAAGCTTGAATGGTTTTAATGATGCTGTAACTGAATCCACCCAGATTGCAACAGTACATTACAATTTTCAACCATCAAATTATGCATAAATAGTAAAAAGATGACTGCAACTGAGATCTTGATCCTTAAAAATCTCCTCACTCAGAAAGGAAATCAGTGACAATTTCTCATCGTACCGGCAATGGAACAGTCCATCTAGGTTCTACAAAGCAATTAAGTACCTCATTAACTTTAAGCACCTGCTTAATTCCCATGGCTTTGAAACCAGTGGGAGTCAGATGCTTGTTCCTGAATTTCTGCAGGAAAAACATGCTGCAAAAAAAGAGGATTATGTCTGCTAAACTTGTTATAGACTGGTTTAATAAACTTTACAGTATTTAACCTTCATCTTTGTTAAATAAAGAATCAGACTAGGGCCCAAATGTGATGACATTTAGGCCGTACCTTCCAACAATGCACCAGACATCAGGTGACCGTAACAGTCTATTTAGAATTTGAAATTATACTGATCTACTCAACTGACCACTACTACCGAGGGTGGTGGTAGTGGGGAGGGCATCTAAGGAAAAAAGGACTAGGAATCTTGTTGATGAACCTTATGCTTTTAGGAGACTGACCATAACATCTTTACGGAACATGACATTCTTTCTTTTTAATATGAATTTTGCTCTAAAGGCTCCAAGATTTGCATGAAAAACCTGACGTTTCTGTCAAGAATGTCAAGATGGTGGTGGCTGGGTTTTTTACGGCATTTTAAATACACTCACATATGATACGTCAGCCTCACGATACCTGTGTTCTCACTGAAGAAACATGATGAAATACAGACGCAGGCTACAAAGCTGTAACAGAGACTCTTCCAAAACATGTAGTTTAATTCATGTGCTGATTTAAACATATGCGTGGTTACACATGGGTTGGAAACTACTTTATGGCATTCTCTCCCAGTGCTAACCGAGGAGAGATGGAGGGATTACAGCGAGCGAGGCCTCAGAGACATCGCTGTGAGTTTCCAGCCAGGAGACACACACCTCTCTGGCAGGATGAGGCAGGGGAGGTTGTGAGAGCAGCCACAACCCGTGTACTCTTGCCTGCTGAGACAGCAAACAGCACTCTGATGTGCTTTATAAAAAAGGAAACATATACTGCTAACTCCCAGGAATGCATTTTCTGATGAGTCGGTAAGGAACAGAATGGTAAGCTCACTAAACTACCCACAACCACCTTCACATTAACAAATATATCAAAGGTTTTTATTTTACATTGTGAGCTTCATTGTGATGCAGCAAAATACATATATATCTCTCAATAAATAAAAGATGTCCTCTGTACTGCTGAACACTTCAAAGTACATATCTGAAAGTTTCCTTCCCTGTGTCCTGAAATAAAAGTATTTTCGATTGCCTTGGTTATCTGAACACGTAGTTTTTTAACACAACAGACTGATCGTAGAGCTTTTCTCATAGCAGCTATTTAACTTCACAGGTGATTAGAGGATTTCTTGGAAACCCTTTTTGATCTGAACAGTGAGATAAAAACTCAAATCTTAGACTTTGCTGCTTTCAGCTGGTGAAATTAGTGGTGGAGTGTGCGATGTATTGTTTGCTTGACTACGTGAGTAGTCACATAAGCCACAGTATCTTACCCACAGCACCAAGTCCTTTTCTACTAGACAGGACTTCAGCCATAGGCATAAAACATGTTAAAAATCTGGTTTACTGTTAATTTTTACTCGCATTATTACAATAGTTTCACTTAAATTAATCAATGGTGGATCAATGAGTCTTACCACCAAAAGTGAGACATTTTCATGTCATGTACAATTTACAACAGTAATTTTTAAATTGTTGTTTTGCTTTCAAAATGTAAACTAAATTTTTCACCAAACTTTTCAAGCAGTGCATTCTTTTAAAATGTATTGTGAAAACTACTTCTCCAGTATGTCTGCATTGCTTAACAACAAAAGACAGCAAAATGCTGCTGAGGAGAATCCAAAAGGCTACTGGATTAAAACTGATGAAAGGCAGTTTCTCCCTTCAGTGTCAGAAGTAACTGCATATACACTGAACACCACAGCAGTTCCAGAAGTTGCAAACGTATTATAAGCAGCAATTCAAATGTGTTGCAATCCTTTGCATCTGCTAATATCTTTCTGCAACTCATCCAGTGATATTCTATCCTTAAAATTGTGACTGAAGTGGTCGCATGCTTTACGTAACAGTCTAGATCAAAAAAACTTACTTATTTCCAACGTTAGAGATGCTGTAAGAAATATGTCTGATAAAAACTGTGGCGTGTTGGACCTACTGATCTCACGTGGAAACCGATCAACTGAAAAGTCCCGCAGTGATTCCTAAGCCACAAGTTGAATAGTAAAATGTATTAAATACACACATAATTCACATTTTTTTACCTATCTTGATACTTTTAGCGAATTTTAAAATTTGACTGTTTAGTGCAAATAACCTATACTGAGGACATCACTCTCTATTTAGCCTCTTGGCATAGAAGCTTATTACATTTACATCATAGTGTGTTAAAATTCACAGGGAAGCTTCCGTGAAGAGCACACTCCACCTTTTCCTTATTGTTAAAAACATTTGAAAACAAATCCATCATATTTAGCATTTGTAGATGGTACTCAACCGACAGGCCTAAATGTTACTGAGTGACAGAATTGGTACAAAATATACTGCAGCACTACCTACTGCATCAATTTTAAAGTCAAGGGGACCATTTCAAGTGTGGGAGGAAACAAGATCTTTTTTTCCTAAGAGGGACAAGCCAATTTCTTTTGCGAGGTTTGCCAACAAATGAAACGGTACAGGTCAAACACCATGGGTCTGTTTTAATATAAGGAAAGGACCATATATGTTACAAATGAGCTATAAAATCTACACCTATGGGTGTACATACACACACATTTGCATAAAGTACAACACGTAAACCCTGGTTACGTGAAAATATGAATGCAGGGTTTGCAACTTGCAGGTAGAAGCCATTCCTGCTTTTCCTGAAAACTCAAGGTGGCAACTGACACCAGTTTCACACTGGAAGAGTTTCACACTGGAGGAGAAAGTACCTCTAGCCTACCTATTTGAATGAGGTACTTTTCTCAACTTTAATTAAATTAAATGATCTTTGAGGAATTTACTACAAAGAGAACAAAAGAGAGGGAAAAAGATAAATGAGGAAGTGGAATTTAACAGCATTTTATTGCACGTATCATCATGTCTTTGCCTTCATAATGTCTACCAGTAAAATGCTTTCTAAAAGTGAAAATGATTTTTTTTTTCAAATTTTATTAATTAATCATATCTTTTTTATGAGAGACTGATTATTTAATTTTAGTCATCAATGGGAATGTTGAGCTTCTTAATATCGGACTGAAGCCATGTAAGAAAAGAGCATTAATTAGATTCTTTCCAAAAAGCAGGTGGAAAAGGCAATTTAATGATCTAACATAGGCAGGTATAGGCCCTGATCTCATGTGAAATCTCATTACTGTCTTTCTTTTGCATGACTGTTAGTTAAAATTCTACTATTCTGAAAGTTACTTTGTGGCCTACATGAAATAAGTTGATGGTCTCACTCTACTTCCCAGTGTTCAGGGGCCAACATCAGAAGGATACTGTCAGAGCTGTCGCGCTCTGACATATATGTTGACAGGTTTATCAGATAGCAAAGATTTAATGGGCATGGAAACTGAATGCAACTCTTGACCCTATGGGGACTGCTCCCTGAGTGAGAATTTTAATTTGCAATAACACCTAGTAGACTTGTTCTGTGGAGAAACCAGATGATAGTCCCCTTTCTTGTTATTTTCTCCCTATTTATTACACATGCACTCTGCAAAGTTTTCAGTGGAAAAGCCGCCTTGGTTCACTGGAGAGATTAAGATGAGAATTAGAAGCGTGTTGGGGTGTGGTTGTCTGAGAGAAATGTGCTGGCATGTGTGTGTGTGTATATACATATATACACATAACATATAAAATAAAAGCCAACGTTGACAGAATGCAGCACAGATTAGATGTCTGAGTGTGCAGAAAACTGCTGAAAGAAGTTAAATGTACAACAGAAAAAATCACATGCCCCAGGCCACAGGGCCATAAGAAGGGTTTCCTCCAATGCCTATCCCTTTTTTAAACGTTAGGAAAAAAAGGAAAGCCAGGTCATGACATAGACCCATTCTTAATGTATACAATAATATTTTGAAATAATCATGAAAAAGCTTCAGTAAACATTTCTGAAGCATTTGAAGAGAAATAGAGTGATGTCCTTGAGTTACACAAAACCCCCACATTATTTTCCTGAATATGCATCTATAGTGACAAAACTCACCAATTAGCTGTCATGAGAAGTTTATAGCACTTTCTCAGGTCACTTTAAAGTGAATATAGTAACTACTCTACTATAATTAAGCAAGATAACACCATCAAAGGTTGAGATGCTGAAAGTAAAATATTGAGTCTTTTTTCAAGTAGCTGGGTCTTATAAATCAGAAAATTCAGTTATTATAATGGGACAAATTTTAGCTTCTGGTACTATTCCTTCACAGAATGATCCTGCATTATACTTTCTGAAGAAACGTTTTAGCAGCTAAATGGTGAAACATTTTACACATTTCAAACTTAAATAAAGAATATAAAGATCAAAGAAAAGGTAAGAAAAAGTTGTTGCCTGGACAACAGAGAAGTAAGCAAAGTCCTGCAATGACTAATTCAGAAATCTCTCCAGATGACATTACGGTACCCCGTGCATGGAAGGCAGCCATACGCACAGATGTTGATGTTGACTAAGTACATTTATTCTAAAGAGTGACATCCGTCTTCTGCCAAGCCTAAGAGATGTGTGACTACATCTGTTCGCTCCACTAAGGGAGCATACAGGCATAGGACAGAAGAAAGGGCTGCCATAAAATAAAATGTTAATTAGTGCACAGAGTCCCATTTGAACCATTTGGAAGTCTGTATTTCACAAGCCTTTAGGATGAGCCTATCACAGGTCCCCCTGAAGGCAATGAGGGCTGTGCGCTTGGTGTCAGTGAGGGGGAAAAAAACAGATCAAAGATTAGTACTTAAGTTTGACCGTTATCCATGGACCCTTAAATAGCTGGTGACAATAAACATCCACTATCTACATACACACACATTTATGCACACATATCCACACACACGCTTATTATTATGTTTATCAGTGTATATACACCTTCGGCCTCCAACTCTTTCTCCTTTTATAAAACAACTGGAAAACAGAATTCCTACGTTAAACTTTCTACATTAGTTAAAGGCGAGGATCAAAGGGATACAAACGTACTCAACTGTGGTCCTGGAATTAATATATTCTCATGGTACAGTTCATGTGAAATACCAAGCTGATTTCCAGTAGTATCATTAAATAATACGACACCCGTAGAGTTCACTCAGAGGTCTGAGAAATACAAAACTAATTTATGAATATATCCCTCATTTTGCAGCTTAGGAGTTGACTTTAACGTCGTACTATTGCCTTCACTTAGGTTTTAAGGGTCTTCAGGGCACCCTGAACAACTGCAAACTGGAGTACTTCAGTAAAGGAAAATAACAATTTGCATATTTTACATGTATATGGTTAAATGTGTTCTTCTATGAAAACACCTTCAAATGCTACTTTACTATTATGTGTCTATGTATATAATGCACATACATAAATAAGTTTCCTGACTTCCCTGATTAGCTGGGTTAACAATTTTGAGTCCTTTCTAGTGCAATTCTGTGTTACGTTCTCCTCTCCATACTGAGTCCTGTTGCCCTGGGTGTAGGTGAAAAGGAAAAAAGTAAAAATCTCAAAGATCTTTAAAAAATAATTTAAACTATTTAATCCCCCCCCACCCCAATGTTGAACTGTATCCTAAAACAAGGCAGTAAAACATACTTATATTGATTGCTAACTTCCTTTCATACTTTGGCTACAGATGTTTCGCACTTTCACTAGTTTTTGGAATCTGTTCATATGACAGTTCTACTCTTCCAATAATCCAGCTCCCACAGAGGCAAGTGTGGCTGATTTTTGACCATATATTCTGATCATCTGAAAAGATATTCCATAAGATCATGCATTTGCCTTGACGTACATACAGTACAACTAAACCACCTTATTTTAAGTTTCCATGGTGTTTACTAACTGACAACTTCGAAGTTATAAAGTGAAACGGGTAAAACATTTGTACGTTTTATGGATAGGCAAAAGCACAAACCTGTGTTTTGAAGGCAGAGATTTCCTGGCTAAAATAAAGCATGCAAGAGATTTGCTTTCAGTAACTGAAAGCTGATGGGCTTGGTAGGACAGCCAGCTCATCTTGAATGCGATCGTCCATAGCTACTGGCAAAAGTGTGCTACAAGATTCCAGGTAGGATCATACACTGAATTCACAACAGGGACACTGATGAACGTGGCTCCAAGACACAATAAATTAGTAATAACCTCCATTATTATATCCTCAAACTAAAAGTAAGAATAACTTTTCTGCCAGAAGGGGATATGCAGTAAATGTAGCACCGTAAGTCTGGGCTGATAAATTGATGTTTTAATGGCAGTTTCTGTACAATTTGCCTTCATTGCATGAACTGCTAGTTACCTACAAAGTCTTTACTTCAGTATTTCATGGCTTTTATGCAAATATTTGATGTTAATAGCTTCATTTTTTTTCTTGGTTGCTTTGTATAGTTTTGCTGAGTTGCATTATGAAGTCATTAAAAATGAATAGGCAAAATAAAAATATTTCATATTGGAAACCATACTTAAAAATTAATGGTGTTTTAGCAAAAGACTGTTTCCCAGAATTTCACAAACACAGCAGAAACTTCATAAGGGAATGGTTAATCAGCTGAAGACAGCATTTATCTGTGCCCTTTCTACACTTGGCGCGTTTGGTAAAAATCCTCATAGTTGCTTAAGCTATATAGGGTTGCACGCACAGACCAGACAGTGCAAAGGTGGCTTAAAGGCACCTCGTCCTCTGTGCGGCGTGCTGCCAGCTGGCAGTACCACACACAATTCCCTTCCACTCACAGGGCTCAAGAGAATTGGAAATAACTTTTCACAAATTCTTGTGCTTTCGACAAATTACAGTTTTGGTTTTGTCTGTGGATAACAACAGTAACTCCACTAAAAAAGCTATTTGGGATATCCACCAGAGAACAGAAGAATAATGAGTCTTGTTTCAAGAAAACTAAAGGAAAACCCCGCAGATTATACTAACTGCATTTACATGAGGCACAGAGCCCCGACAGCCTGGTTCCTCACTGGTTCTCTGTTATGGATGGACTGCAAATCCATCAGTCTCGTACAATCAGAGCATCCAGTAGTCATAACTGGACCTCCTCACTGATAAAGTTAGAAACTATTCAAGGGATTCACTTTGTACTTTAACTGGTGTATGTTTAAAAAAAAAAAAATATTTCTAAGGAGCACAGGTGCAAACAGTTATTCAACAAACTGGAAAATAAAGAGTGAAATAATAAAGGGCAGTGATTACCCCACTGTTGATTTTATAGTCTTAATTGCTCACAGGTTTCTGTAATTCAGTACATGAAAGTTTTCATAGCGACAGGGAGAGGAAGGGAACGCAAAAAGAAACAAAGACGGAGAAATAATCATGAAAAGACATGTATATGCGAATATGGCAAAAGGAATTGAAGTTAGCAGTACTGGAGTCAGATTCCATACTTGGAGTGGGAAAGGTTTTACTGCTCATTCTCTCCTGAATTCCCTGCCATCATCATGACTGTGTTTTTTATCTCCTTAAATTATATTGAGCTCAGCAGAGAAAATGGCAGCTGAGATTCTTCTCGTGAGTAGGTTTAGATTAGGCAAATTATGCATCCCCTTATTTTTACAAAGGATCAGCTTCAAATTCCATCCACTGTATGATTTTCAGTGAGTTTAACACATGATTACGAAAGTTCCGCTATTCCATTTTGGAAATGGTCCAATTTACATTCCTCATACTTGCACGTAGTTCTACTGTGCAGTCTTAAACATTTCACTGAGGTGGACATCTTTGCATCTGCAAGTCAGAATGCCAGCAATTGATTAGTGAAATTCTCTCAAGTACATAGTGAACATCAAACAAAAGTGTGTACCCTGTTGGTATCGATTTAGAACTGATGATCTCATTAGAAAGCCCTAATTCTCAACACTGCTTTGGTTTACACAATCTTTAATTTATTTTAAAAAAGCTGATTGGCCAGCTATTTCAGCCTCATGACTCTCTTCTCATCTTACTAGACAACTGCTTTAGTCTTTGAGCATTTAAAAGGTCATTAATCCAAATGCTAATGCAATCAATACTATATTAAATAAACTATAAAAAGTAAATTAATATTAGGTAACCTGATGCATTGTGCCATAAGGTTTTAAAATGTGCTTATTGTCAGCACATTTAAAATGATAAATTAAAACAGTGCACCTTTCAAAAAATAATCCCAGGAAGCTTTTAAAATTACCTTCTCCACTATTTAAACATTGACTTATGGTGAAAACAGTAAGGAAAATATCTATTATTTATTTTTTTGGTTGAGCTAGCTTTTATATTGATGCTATTTCTCACAAACCCGTATATGTATGTAAAACTGAATTTTAAACACAAGTGGAAATCTGTAAGGTGAATGAATTTGGCCTTAGAAATAGAAGACTCACGTCTAATGTGTTGTGGGTGGAGGCTGATGCCCTGTTAACTGAAGCTCGAGAAGGTGAAGGAGATCAGACTTGGCACATACCTCTATTTGAGACTGCAAAACCCCACAGATTATATACAAATATATATTGTTTTCTATTCTGAGAACATAAACCTCCTTCCACCTATCTTGTCTAACCTGGCCCAGTTCACCTTCATATCCATATCTCTCATAGTTTTTCCATGCTCTTAAATAGTAATTGGTTTTGTTGTTTCTGTATTTGTAAACTATCCTGTTCAATAGGTCCTGATTCTGAGCAGCCAATATGCACTACTCTAACAATTTACATCTTACAGAGATGGTGGCATAAAATCAGCATTTGCTAAAGTTTTAGAAAGAGTATCCACATTTTGAAATACATTTATTTAACAGGCTTTCAAATAAAAAAGCTAGTTGAGAAATCAATGCATATCCACCCTCCAGCAACTATCCATCTTGCATCCTGTGGATTTTAAATCTGAGGCATAAGAAAAAGTTTATTCATTTTTTAGAATCTTGGATAATGAAAACTGAGCTCTTGCAGCTACACTGTTAAAAGCTTTTTCCCTTTTATCATCACTGGAAAATCCTGCATATCTTCTGTGCTTGCATTTGCAGTCTCTGTACTATTTACCTTCCTTCTCAGGTTTTCTTTCTGTATCCAGGTCATTGTCTAAATAGTTCCTTTCTGCACCTTTGTCTTGAATGTTAAAACAATCTTTTGGTATATCATGATTCCTTTAAAATGCCTCCTGTAGCTGATACTGATCATTTTCAGTCTTTCTAATGAACAGTTGCAGAAAAAAATGCCTCTGTGGCAACGATACTTATCTTATTATCACTGCCATTCATTTCTCATTCACTGGCTGTAGCAGCATTTTAGGCTTTTTGTGCTCACCTTCCAGGCCCATCATCAGCCTGGCTTTCTCCCGTTCTGCCGTCTGCTAACAAATCTGTCAACCTAAACTGCCAGCTGAAGTGTTCAGCCGAGGAAGCTTTTGGGAGGAAACAAAAAAAAAAACAACCCAAAACCCAAAAGGGTCACAATTTGTATCCACAAAATGAAGACTTGCAATTTTACTCCTGTAAAAATGAATGGAGTGTGCAGACTTCAGCATTTGACTCTTAAACTACCAACTTTGCACAAAATGGCTACAGTTGCACCAAAATACAGCTGCGAGCATATTATTTGGGAGAAATTGTTAAGGAAAGAAAATTGTGTCTGATAAAGGTGGAAGTGCCCTGTAGAAAACAATGTTGCACAGATTATTGGTATGTAATGATGACAATCTTAAAAAAATCACAGCTAGCAATACAACAGAAGTGAGTGACCCCTGTTCAGCCAAAAGAAAGAACAAAATACAGACTGATGAGAAAATCACTTGTTAGAGAAAAATAGTATTTGTTTACAGAATCTGCGCCTTATGTACTCTATCAATGTGCTTGTAGTTGATCATTCCCTTGTGATCATTAGAAAAACACTTTTTTAGCAGGCCAAAAGCATGGAACAGAAGAGCTGTGGAATACATGGAAAGCCTGGGTCAAGGGTGGTTTCAGTTTATAAACTAATGGACACAGCCTAACATAAACTGGCTGAGTGTTAAGACAGTTTGGCTGCAGAAGGAGTATTTTACTGGATCAAAGCTAGACTGCAGTGGATTAGCCTCTGACCAGCTGGCCACTGATACGACGACTGTGACCAGTATCGGCGCCGGTGAATATTCCTGGCTAAGCGACAATTGCTTGTTCAACCTCATCATGTAGCGGGTGTTTCGGTTTGTGGAGTATAAAGGTCTAGGAACTTTCTTAATTTAGAAAAGTATGAAAGCAAAAGGAATAATTGAAGAGTCCTGTGTTCTTTCCACCAGGACTGAGAAGGGATTCTCTGTAAGTACATTGTATAGTAAGAAGACTCCAAGACAAGCAAGACTCCTGCTCACAGCGAGCCTCCAGGAGCGGCACTGCAGAGGCTCCGCAGACAGAGCTCCCAGCATGAAGTGATGAAATGGTTCCTGCTGCTCAGAGGCAACATACCCACAGCACTAACTCTTTATGTGGTGTAACTCAGCTTGGTAGTATTTTAACCAAACTGATAAATGATGATAAACAGGGGGCTTTAAAAATAATTTTCCTTGATGGAAAAGAAATCAATAAAAAGCCAATCATACTTGGGTATGAAAACATTTTCTTTCACTTCATTTTACTTTTTTGCATTCAATTTTTATGGTCCCAAGTGTCTTAAGTATCTTGGATATTTTGCAACACTAACCACAAGGGGTGACATAATGCGTACAGGGAGAGTGTAACCAAGTGATGCGTAACAAAGTAGTGCTGGTTAGTAGGGTGAATCATAAAAAGAAATTTTTAGAAGAATATTGCGCAGAGCACAGAGGATTTGAAATGATAGTGCAGAGGAGAGTGGTAGTGGTGAGAATATTAAGAGATTACAAGGTGTAAGTATCTCGAATTTGAAGAGGTTAATTTCAGAGCACTCAAGTATTGCTAGTCACACCACGCTGAGCACTGGGGTAAACAGCAAATGCAAATCACCATGGAAACATCCTTAGGTCACCAAGAAGCAAATGCTGGGGCTGAGCTACCACCTGATTTAAAGGCTGCTCCAAGTTGCAAAAGGATGCTATTTGAGTCACTTCAGAACCAAAATATTCAATTTGCTTTCCTAAGTAAGTACCATCTTGCATCATACGTTCATCCAGAGTAACAACAAATTACTAAGAAAATTCTTTCTGAAATTTTTGATCGTTATTTAAAAAAACAGTTACTACACAGTTGTGAGTTTTCCCTAATTGCTGGAAGTCTGGAATGGTGAAGACTTCAAACAGTTAATGCATTTGCTGCACTCAAAGTGGAGGAGACGCGCTTCTAAAATCACGTGCCAAGGCACGGTAATATTTCATTATGCATGTATTGCTGCACAGTGTTCTCAGAGAATACGAGTTTCTCTGGGACAACAGGGCAGCTATTTGCAGTGACTCAGAAGTATATTTGCTGACAATTGTCAGGACTGTTATGCGCGAGTGCATCCTCACTTGTCGCAAGCTCCATGTGCTTCTTACTTCTGTCATAAGCCACTTATGCACTAAAAGATTACCCTGCTTTGAATTAAATTATTCTTTGTTCATCTACACTAAAACTACCACAATCTAATAGTGCTTGCATTTTGATAATTTTTTTTTAAAGGATGTTGTTGGTAAAGAATGAAAACCCACGCCCAGAGCGGTTCCAACACAGTGGTTTTCCTGGCTAACCAGCACCAGAACACCACAACAGCTGAGAGAATATTTTCAATTTGCTTTTCCATAAGAATCAACTGACATCTAAAAAAGTAAAAAAAAGCCTTAGCACTGCCTAAGAGATGATAAACATCAAAGAAATGTACCCAAAGCTCTGTTCTGTTTTATGTCCTTACAAAGTGGCTATTGTTCACATGGTATTTTGTCAGCTGCCCGGTCTCACAAACGGGAGGATCAGAGCAAAAGGAACAGGTCAGAATGAAACCAGTTGCTCCCTAGTGGTAAGCAAACACGACAAATTTTTATCATTATCGCCACCTTTCATGGAACACCAAGGGCTAAAAGATATCATATGTAACTTCTACTTATTGAGCACAAAGTTTGAATCTACAAGAAATAAAAATGTCCCTACCAACTTATTTTGATTTCTGAGTCTCATGGGCAAAATTTTAGAAATGCTGAGCTGTCACAAAAAAGATGAATTTTAATTTTTAATATTGGTTTTAAACATTGCTTTTTAGTAAATTTACTAAATCCTTTCAATCCCAAGTATAAACTACTAATACTACGTCTTGTGTATAAGAAGAGAGCAATGAACCAGGATAACTGGAATTGCAGACATAATACCAGATGTCAGAATAGAGTCATATGGGCATTGCCTGATACTAGGTTTTAAGGATGTCTAGTAATATTGGTTTTCAAGCCTGTTTATTAAAGACATTTTTCTTATTATTTTTTCAATTTTATTGTATTATGATTATAGGGAAAGCATTATTTTAGGGAAACATAAAGAACCTAGGATTCCTCCTTGCTCTCCTTTGGGAGCCGTGTGTTCTCAGAAGAATGTATCTTAGTATTTAGCTGACGTCAGGAATTCGGGGTTCCCTCTGATGACAGCAGCACCACCAGTGCACAAGGGCATATTTGCATCCTTCGCATCTTCTACTATGCACAAACACAACAGCTAGGAAGAATATGGCCCTAAGTGATTTTTAACCCCATTCATCAAATGCCAGTTTAACATCAAAGTTTCACGCTATGTTAATATCCTAACTGACAAATTTAAGAGACAGCCTTTACTATGAGTTTGTCTTAAAAGCAATGCAAGGAAGGATTAACTTTGTCATTCTTCAGAAGAAAGAGAATATGATTTCTAATATGCTCTTGGTGAGACGAAGAGGAAAGCAAGCATACCGCACATTACAATGACTTCAATGACTTGACAGCTGTTAGCTAAACAATACAACATTAATTTTCAACATTTTTGCACATGGCTGGGTGAGAGATCCCTTAATCCCAGTTCCTATTCTACTTCTGCCTCATTGTTGCTGTCTCCTTTTGTATCACTTATTATAATCAGTTTCTGCTGCTTACTCCCTTTCACCTTATTATTGTTGCAAAACTAAGGTACTAGGTTAATTCAGACTTGCTTCCCTGGGGTACATTAAGATGGATTTAAGTACTTTATTGAGACAGTCTGACTTCAAAAGCTGCTTTATCAGTTACTACCAGAGAGAGAGAGGCCCATCCATGACAGCAGTAAACTAACCATAAATTCTCATATCCTATATGCTGAGTGACTTTCAAAAGGAGAACTATTGATTTTGTCATTTATGAATGGATTTAGTCAAATTAGTCTTTTCATTGTGCACAATAAGACAGCACTGCGATTAGGAATTAGAGGATAAAACTGTGTGGAACAAATGGAACTGCCGTTTTTGGGATCCTCAGCACAAATTCAATAAGCTTTAGTTATGCCACCCTGATCATTTTGTTCATGACCAGCTACTCTCCATATTTTGATTATCTTCAAAGGGAAGGAAAAGTGGCCTCCGCCTTCAAGAGGCACTTTGCTCTCCAGAAGACTTAACCTTTCAGAGAGCTCTCATGTCTTTACCTTTGAAAGAGCTAATAACTTGTTTGCCAAAACGGCATGAGTATTTACTGACATACTTGAAATCAGACAAAGATTACACAGTGAAATAAACAGAGAGACCGTCACTGTCAACAATAAATTAAGTTTGTGCTAAAACCATAAAATGTTTAGAGTGGAGCAGACATCACTAAGCATTATGCTACTCAAGCCTCTGAACTTCTCCAAACACAATAAGCACTGATAGGCCCTGGATACCTTTTCCTGAAGAGCCACTCCAGACGGTTCTTTCAGTAGCTGGGCTCTATTGCTGGAAACAACAAGGCGACCACTTGCGTCCTGATTTTCATCCCCTTTGTGCGGTGTACGGCATCAATGTACCAGCTCACAACTATATAGAGAATAGAGCATCAAATGAGAAGCCATCAGGGAGGAGGAGTTGTGTGCCAACATTGTGTAGCCTGTGTATTTGGGTGCTTGTGCATCCAAATGCATGCACAAATGGGTATGCATAGTAATCTTAGGATGAAAAAATGAAATATGTTAACCAGCCCAGCATTTGGTACTTCTTAATCATTTAATTGAAGGGTTTCTGTATCTAAACTTGACTCTGCAATTTAGGAATGCAGAAAAGCCTAGATTTTTAGTTCCCTTCACAATTGCGACGCTATTGTCTAACCACTCCTTTTTCCAATTTTATTTTCTATTTTACATGCTGCAACAGAAATTACAAGGCACATGCTA
>VYZM01018948.1:0-24962 GCA_013398915.1 Dromas ardeola
TCCAAGGCCTGGGACTCCTGGGCACTCTCTGTTCACTTTTTCTCCACCCAGGATCCTTGCACCCGTTAAAGTCAGTAAGAGAAGAGCCTGATTTCCCATGGCAGTGAACTGAGAGTGGAGCAGACAAAAGCCCTACTTGGAGAGCTCAGTCCTCCGGTGGTGACCGTGAAGGCTTAATGCTGTTGAACAAGTCATGGGTGAGAGCTCACATGGGATCAAGAGCACGGTCCTCATCTCTCCCCTGTGCACCAGCAGCAACCTCAGGAGGTAACCCTGCTGCCAAAATAACTTCTTGAACCCACAGCTTCCCTGCATCCATGGGCAAAGAAACTCCTCAGGAGGGATCACGACATACAGAACTGGCACCAGGAGACCCATTGAACCGTCATTTTTGACATATGGAGAGGATCCGTCATCGTCTCTCCATGTGGGTTTGTTTGTGCTTTGGGTTTGCTCTTTTCTAGGGTCAATAGGATGGAGGAATTTTAAGCCATACAGGCAGTCACAACTTCATGGGGCTGTAAAATGATGAAGCTGTCAAGGCAGAAATGGGCTGGATTTAGAGCTCAGCCTCTCAACAGGCTGAGACCACAACAGAGATGTTATCCTGGACAGAGGAGAAAGCAGTGGATAAGTTGCTCCCAGGCATGACCATGAAGCAGCAAGCTCAAGGATTGTACATGACAGGTCCATTCTCCCTCCCAGTATTAGCTTTTTCTACACATTTTCCAAACCAAAATGGACGTAAAACTGGAAGAACACAGTCTCTGTGAGACCTCAGTGTCTGAATGTTTCTCCAAGTTGACCTTGGTCACCCCACACCTCTCACATGGCTGTTGGATAGAGCTTTTCATGCCCTTAACTTAGACAGAGGAAGAGCCAGAGTAGAAAACGCAGCTACAGCCCAGTTCCTCAGTGCCACATGCACAAAATCTGTATCTGTAATAGCAAACAAAGCAAGGCACAGGCTTGAATGCTCTCTTACACACCACTGCTTAACTGGCCACCCCCACACCCCAAATTATGCTTGGGACTTGTCTGGTAAATGTTAGCTAAATAAAACAACAAAACCATACCAATAAAACCACACCGGGGGCATCGTTTTTTGGTAAAAAGAATATTAACAAGTCAGTAGTATGGATCATCACAGGTCAGGAGTGGAGCCCATGGGTTTTTACCACCACAGGGGCAGCTTTGGAGAGGCAAACACCTACTTAAGCTTCCCCCTTCGACCAGCCCTTCAAAACCAGCAGGGAAGAAACCCCAGGAGACGGGAAACAAGAAGATGTGTTTGTAGTAAAGGCAGCAGAGCAAAGAGCTGCAGAGCCATTTCATTCTCATTTCCACCCCAAAAATCCCCGCTCTCACTCTGCCCACAGTCAGCAATCACAACAGTGAGGAGACGTTTTGCAGCTTTCCCACTCGGTGAAGCAGATCAGGGAGGCACTTTATGGAAATCTCCTGACTTTCCCATTGTGCCTCTCCATCACTCATGTTCAACAGGTCATTGGAGAGAAATAATCCATGGAAATGGCAGCTGCCCACTCTCAAAATGGACCAAGATAAATCATGCACGTTTATTTCTGCTGGTGGTTGGCTTTTATTGCCTCCTCTATTGAAAATAGCTTGACTCTGTATTGGATTTGTCACTTAAGATATCCCCCATGATTAGCTGTTTGGACTGTGAATTTATATCCCATGGCAGAATCACTGTCTAGAAAGAAAACAGCTGGGTAAAAAATATTTACTTATGAGTACAATGATGTATTAAAAAATATTGTAAGCCAACGCAAGTACCTTCTTTAGGTGGTAGACAAACTTTAGCTGTGGGGTTTGATGTTTTATTGCATGATCCACTGTGCAATCAAAAGATTACAAGTAAGAGTCATGGATTTTGCATCATTGGCTCTGAGCGCAATTAACTCTTTCTTATGTCTTCATTTATAGATGCTGAAGTTCAAAAAGCAAAGTGATCTTTCCCTCTCCGACACAGAACTTAATTCAGCCACCACGACTCCTCATGCCAGAGTAACTTAGCAAAAGTGTGAAGCGCTGCCCGGTTAGACTGTGGGGCTGCTGAGTCAACACATCTTAGAAAGGTTTAGTTTGATTATCAAACCAGTTCCTGGAGAGGAGGTGATGACATGGTCATTGAGAGCTCAAAGTGAGAGGTTTCTACTATGGAAAAAGCACTTAATGAAAAATATCCCAGAGCATCCTTTCCAGTGCATTAAATCCATAGCAAAGAACTAGTTGGTGGTACAATCCTGCCCCCTGTCTCCAAGTCCTGTATTTTGACAACTTGGGGGTCGTCGGTAGACCTGTGTTCTCATTTAATGCGCCAAAAGGACTCCCAAAAAAGTGTTTGGCTCTCAATGCCCACCTGAAGGGGTGGGGATGAGTGCAGAGACTAGCAAACCCAGATTGCTGTGGCCAAGGAAGACATCTGGAGGGCTGCCATCAGCCTGTCCCTGTCTGCTGGTAGCTGATAGTGGAGATCCCGGCACTCCCACTGCTGGAGACACCCTTGGGGCATTCTGATGAGCTCTCAAATTGTTTTCTTCCCCTCCAATTAATTAAACAGCTATCTATGGCATCCAGAGCAGCAACATTTTTAATCTAGCATGTCAAGGCAGCCATCTGTCCTTCCTCCCTGAAGCTATAGGAACTTGTCCCATTACACATAGGGTAATGCAATCACAGAGAGACAGTATCAATTGGATAAACACATTGCTGCCATGTGTTTTGGCTCTTCCCTCCCTCCTTTCTGCTCTCTCAAGACCCTTCTGCCATTCTACAATTGTTTTTTCCAGGTTTCTTTGCTTCCTCTCCTCTCCTTTTCTCCTCTTTCCTTTTCTTTTTTTTATTCACCTTTTTCCCAGTTCATTAAGGCATTTCAGCCTACGCTCTTCTTGTTCCTACCGGCACTTCCCAATTCTCCTCCACATTCAATGCACATCTCTGCACTCCCAACACCTCCTTTCCCTACTCAGTTTCTCTGGGCAATTTCTTCCCCATATTCCTTGAGTAAGGCAGTGCAACCTCCCAAGAGTTCCCGCCTCTCCCTGGGGAGAGGGGACGAGTATCATTATATGGAGCAAAGCAGAAACCATGATAACCTGGGTCTCCATTGCCTAGGAATGCCTAGGGCCTAGGGCCATCCTGCCCTTATTCCATCTCCTGCTGCAGAAAGGTGTTTCCCCTAAGTCCTGCACGATGGTGTTTTATTTCAGCTGATCTCACGTCTGAAGACCAACACTAAATAAAATTAGGAGTATTCAAGTTCCTGTCATGGTTCATTTCTCTCCTTGTCTGTCTCATCTCAGGTGCTCGAAGGGCTGACAGGCATGCGGGGAGTGAGACTGTGTGAGTTATGCAGTTAGAAAGACTCATGTTCCCACGTCACATACTGTTATCCCCAGCACAAGCCTACTGATGGTTCTCCTAAAGACCTAATATCTGGCATCACTGACTACATGACTACACGAACATTTCATTATCTTACATCAAAGTCTCCTGTCACTTCTAAGGGTATTTTTTCATCCTCATTCACATGCTAAAATGTTTAAAATCAGGTATCCTACAAGAGTAATACCCATCAGATAGATTAAGAACAGCATTCGTGTATGTAATTATCAAGGGAAAGAGGAGACGTCATTCAAGAGTCTTTAAATGTCAAGACTAACAGCCTGGGTTTATTCACCTCCTCTCTAAGCAAGCGGTGGCTTTGGAAAAGGGACTTAAGTATCTCTTCTCTCCCATTGTGAGTTAGTGACATGATGACTTGATGGTGCTCTTGAAACCATGACGTTGTGTATAAATATGATGCATTGCTAAGAAGGGTGTGAAGGGGAGGATAAAAGCCTGGAGAGGGTGTATGGATGGACAACAGCCTTCCAAGGTTGATTCATCAGCACAGCCTAATCAAGGGAGGCATTTAAAAGATCTCAGCTCGCAGAAAATGTGCACAGAGCTCAATACATCCCCACTTAGTGAGTTAAATGACCCTTTCCATCTTGCACTTTTGCATTAGCACTTTGTTTATTCATCCGTGTTATACTAAGGATTAAACTGCCCAGTACAATGAGACTGTCAGTATTCCTAAAATCCCGTAGAGACAGGAACACCAATAGTGGGGTCTTTGGCTCCCCATGTGAGATTAAATGGTCAGTACAATGAAAACTTTAACAAAAACCAAAATATAGCCTGAGTCAGGCCAACCAAATCTTTTTTTCAGTCCTGGAAAGAGAAGAGATTCTGAGAAACTAAAGAGATGTTTCAATGAAGCTTTCCCTTTGGGCAAATTCCTCCACATCCTAACCCTTTCCTTAAACACATTTTAACCAATTTGCAGCTTCTGATGTAAAATTCTGCTTGGAATTTCCCCCCGCAGGTCTAATAGGGTGAGACAATCTCCATCCAGCTGATGGAAAGGCAGTAACATCCCCTCCATTTTATACATTAAGAACACAGAAAAAGGGAGATTAAATCTGTGTTTACTTTGCCTGTTAAGACTAGTCTTGATTTTGACGTGGGGAACGTACGGACCCGCTGCTGTAGGTTCCCGCTCCGGTGTGTGTCTGGGTTGGTAACAATGGTAAAACCATAAAATTACTGGGAAACTACTGCCTGACTTCTCCAGCCTCCATGAAAAAACCCATCTGCATTATGAGTAGAGACAAAATAGTCTTTACCTCTTTAGGCTGGCTTTAATGGAGCTGAAAGGTTTTGGAGTCAGACTGAGCAAGGCACTCAAGCCTGAATTTAGGGTTTTAACAATTTGGAATCAGGGGAAGACAATTTCAACACGTGTTTCAGAGGGGGTTAGTGTTCCCCCACCCTTAAGCTATCAGTTTTCTCAGCTACTGCAACAGTAAAAATCGTATCCAGACTGCAGAGGAAATCATGCTGGTCTTTGTATGCTGGACCCTAATTCACATGAAGTGTGAAGTTAGGTGCAGAAAGATGGTCGTGAACTTTGTTTCTCAGGAAGCAAGGAAAATACTTCGGGGGGAAAAAATGATAATGGGAAAAGAAAGGAGAGAAAGTTGGAACAGGAAGGAAAGGGGGACTCAGAGATGGAAGGTGAAACGTGATCAATTAAAATTTCCCCTGAGAGCCCCAACTACTCTTTCCCTGGAGTAGAAATTGGAGCTAGGGGCTGCCTTTTAGCTTGCAAGCCTTGGCTTTCCTTCAGCTCCTTCTATGCAGCCCTTGTCCAATTTATTGCACTTGTGGAACTGATTAGTCCATAGAGGAACAACCGTCTTGAAAAGGGTTATTTGAAACTCCAGCAATAATCACTTTATTCTGAATTCCTCTCTGACTCCAAGAGGGCAATTGCAGGTCTCAGCACTGGGAAGGGGCATTTCATATACTAATAGCATCAACACAAAGCAGTCTCACCAGGTGACATGGTTCAGTGGTTCGGGCACATGGAAGAAAAAAGGTCAATCATTTTACTAGCAATAAAAGTGAAGGGATGATAAGTACATATGGAGCTCTAAAAACCTTTCAGCTTCTGCTAAAAGCAAGCCTTGCCTCCAGAGCTTGGGCGGTTAGTGACACGCACAGGTGACACTTCTGGAAATCCCAAGTGTCACAAAATGCACCTCCCTTCCTTCCTTGTGAAAAGTCCTGGTCCTGAAAAGCCTGCAAATGAGGAGGGCAAAGGAAATAGAGACGACCAAGAAGACTCCAGCAGAGACACTTTTCATGGTCCATGGGCAGCATTGTACAGAGTATCTCACAGCCAGGTTTACCTCTGGGGACCACAAAGAGACCATCTGTAGCCACCCAACTTTGCCTGACAATATGGACTATGTCTAAGGTAAGGGGAGCCAGGGACAATTCGGGTCACCTCTTATCCACATCTGCTGGGTCATGGAATCATAGAATCATAGAATGGTTTGGGTTGGAAGGGACCTTAAAGATCATCTAGTCCCAAACACCCTGCCATGGGCAGGGACACCTCCCACCAGCCCAGGTTGCTCCAAGCCCCGTCCAACCTGGCCTTGAACCCCTCCAGGGATGGGGCAGCAACAGCTTCTCTGGGCAACCTGGGCCAGGGCCTCACCACCCTCACAGCCAAGAATTTCTTCCTAATGTCTCATCTAAATTTCCCCTGTTTCAGTTTAAAACTATTCCCCCTCATCCTATTGCCCCTCTCCCTGATAAAAAGTCCATCCCCACGTTTTCTGGCGCCCCTTTAGGGACTGGAAGTGGCTTTAAGGTCTCCCCGGAGCCTTCTCTTCTCCAGGTTGAACAATCCCATCTGTCTCAGCCTGTCTTCATAGGAGAGAGGCTCCAGATCTCTGATCATCTTTGTGGCCCTCCTCTGGATCTGTTCCAACAGCTCCATGTCCTTCTTATGTTGGGGACCCCAAAGCTGGGCACAGTACTCCAGGTGGGGTCTCACAAGAGCAGAGTAGAGGGGCCTCTGCTGGCCACGCTTCTTTTGATGCATCCCAAGATGTGGTTGGCTTTCTGGGCTACCAGTGCACATTGCTGGCTCACATTGAGCTTCTCATCCGCCAGCACCCCCAAATCCTTCTCCTCAGGGCTGCTCTCAGGTCAGGTCCTGACTCTCCACACCATTTCAGATGATAGCTATAACCCATGAATAAGGATGCTATGAAAGATGATTCAAATATAGCCTGGCTCTTTAGTTATTCTGGTATGAACACCAGTCTCTGCTGGGCTCAGTCAGAAGGTTTTCCTTCTCCATGGCATCACTCTGTGTTCACTCTCTGCATGCCCTCTGTAAAACCAGGTATATTCCAGCGTGAGAAACAAGCCTGTAGCCAAAGCTAGAAATTATCATTTTACTTCCTTCACTGACAGGGAAGTGAAGGGGAGAGAGCTCCGGCCCTCATTGCTACTGGCAGACAGGGTGTCTCTCTGAGTATCGAAATTCAGAATAAAAGCAAAATTAAAAGGGGAATAAAAAAAGAAAAGGGGGAGAGAAAAAATGCCCATGATTGACTGGAGTGATAAAAATCAGTTAATTTGAAACTTGGCCTGCCTTTGTGTCATGCCTGCTCAGAAATTCATCTTGGATTCTCTCCAGACCCAGCCCAGGTTTGTTTGAAGTGCTATCCAGTCCTACCCAGGACTCGACCAGATTAATGTGGAACTGCACAGACTGGCCCTGGACCACTCAGGTTTTTGGCCCAGGTTCACTTGAAAGTGACTCTGATCTCCAAGGACTTGGGGGAGGCTGTTGCGGAAGGGGGAGCTCAGAGAGGAGGCATCACATTCACCTGCTTCTAGCCAAAATAATGAGCCCCATCCAGTTTTATTTTCATTCGAGATGTTTTTTCTCTTTTTTTTTTTTTTTTTTTAAATGCAGGATAAAGGGAAGGGAGTCGGTTTCAAACCCCATATGGCAAAACGATGACATACTCCTTTACAAGAAGTCAATTATTTTCACAAAGCCTCACATGCTTTCCATTGGCACCGCTCTGGGCTCTGCCCTTCTGCTCTTTGAATTGCCATACCTCCTTGATTAACTCTGTCACAAGAGCAAGCGCAGCTCCAAGCCGGGGAAGTTAAACCGGCTGGATTTCATAAACACTTTCGCAGGCTCACAAATCTTTCGCTGAAGCTCAAAGGGAAATTAATTTGTTACATAAATCTTAGGGTAAACGCTATGTTTGGGAGCCTTCCTGGTTTCGTTTTATGAAACAGGGCCGGGCAGAGGCACAGGTTGGTCTCATGGGACAAAGGCTTGCTGTGGAAAGCCATAAGCCATTCTAATTGCATTAAAACACCTGCCTTCAAAAAAAATCAGAGCTGCAGGATCAAACACTTAAAATTTAGGAAATGCCAGAACTAAGGTCGCCGTGCAATAATGCTGAGCAAATAGGGATTTTTTTTTGTTTGGTTTGCTCGCCAAAGCTAAATGAAGAAAAAAAATTGAGTCCAAATGAAAACAGATTATTTGTTCGACTGGGGGAAAGGGATTGAAATTAATCCCTTGAAATGGGTTAATGAGATTAAAAATAAAAGTCTTAAAGACTTCATTTGGGATCAGCTTGGAATGAAAATTAACATATTGCAGAGTTATTAAATCTTCCCAAAATAATGTCTAGCTTTGAAACAGAAACATTGCTTCCTCCTGATATTTTCTGTTTGAAATGGCTGAAAAACCTTCAGAATTTTTCAGCTGATTTCCAGTGTGAGTCCCACGTCCCGTCTTCCATTTACTCACATGCACACCCACACAGACTGCAGTTTCCAACCAATTTGCTATTTACATCCCGAAGACATGTGGGTTTAATAGCCAACATCTATCTCCTGTGCGAGTATGCATCACAGTTTAACTGAATATGATGATTTTATGCTCCTCTGGCCCAACATTTGGGGCTCATCACCCAAATAGCTTGGATGCATAGCGTGGATGGGGCTTGCTAGAGAAGAAACTCTCAGAAGTGTTCTTTCTTCTCCTTTTTTGCTGTTATGACCCATATTTTTGTCACTGACCCATCCCTACTCTGAAGATTGAATACTTTAACTTTCCCAACATCCCTGCAGCACTTGTTACACTGACGTCTGGGCACTTTTAAAACAGGAATCCATCATCGCGATGCTCAGGAGCAGAAAGGATGCCACTGCAGCATCCTACAAAACCGATGTCAATACAGTAAGCCTGAGAGCATCTGCTCTCTCTGAAATTTAGATACCTTAAAATTAGCTGTCAAATCCATCCTTACAGACTCCCTCTGCAATCAGTCCACTATTCCAGAGGACAATGATACCATTTCCATAAGAAATATATCCTACGATGAGAGAAAAGGCCTCAGTACATGCCTATTTTCTCCAGACTCAGATGTCCAGCTTAGGGAAGACGAATATCCTCTCCCAGGGTCTTTTATTTTAGACCACTTAACTCCAATTTCCCATCAGGCATTTGGATTTCTTAGCTGCCATGGTCAAGTGCTTAAACCCAGGTGAAAGGATCAGGCAGAACTCAGCATCCATTTAACAACTGTCTATGGTTAGAGGGCACAGATGTGGGAATATTCAGCATAACGCAGGATCATCTCTCCTCTTCCGGCAAGCTTTTGCCTTGTCCACCCATCCCTTCCATCTCCTGCAACAAACAAGGCAGCGATGATGGGGTAACAGCCCCTTCCCTACCCAAAAGCCTATTGTCATCAATATTTTCCAGGTGTCTGCAGGATGGCGATCAGCACTTGAATCCATGGCTTTCCTGGACTTCGGGTATGCACAGTAAGTCCTTCCATCTCTCACCTCGCTGTCCTGATCCCCAAGAGAGAGACCTATAAAGAATTCCTTAAAATGAGCCTCAGAGCTTAAATTCATCAGCTTATTAATCATAACAAGTATATAGACATACATATATGTATACATCCACACTAATATCAGTTTAGGGCATGGTTTTATCATATCCTTGTTTCATATTGCATCAGTCCATAGTAAGACCAGAACCTCGTTGCATTAAGAGATGTCAGTATCTAGCCAAGAACCACAGAATAATTTAAATTTGAAAGGCATCATGGAGGTCGTCTAATCCAACCCCTTGCCCAGAGTTGGACATGCTGTCAAAGATCTCTCACACTTCATGCTCCAAAGAGCCTATGTAGTGAAGACAAGAGGGAAAAGAAGTATCCTGCCCTATACACGGAGCGGAAACACGGATGAACATTGTGACCTGCCTGCAGGTCCACTGCCCATCTGGAGGGACAATGGCAGTGCATCATCTAGGTTACAAAATTCTCCCTTTATCATTCAGGAGATGCAAGGCTGGAACACAGCCAGACTGCCTGCCTTTCATTGCATGGGCAAAGACAGCTTAGTAGAAAAAAATTATATATTTTCTTAGACATCATAATATAGCTGGGAAAAAAAAAGGTGTATTTGCAGATACAAGAAGCCTTTTTTAGCTCTGGAAAAGTACCAAATGTCACAGCTAAATTCAAATTGGTAGCTTGGCTTAATGAGTTGTGGATCCCTAAGACCATCTTACAGAAAAGATAGTACCTGCTAAGAAGAAGGGCAGGGTGAGGCACAATGGGGAGAGGTGGCAGCTGATTACCTTCCTCGAGGAAGGAAGATACAAAGAATTCATCGCACATGGAGCAAAGAGCATTTAATGGAGGAGGAAGGAGATTATATGTGAGATGGCAGAGCTTTGTGTCCAGATTCGTCATGAGAAGATGTTCGACATCAAGGCTCAGTACAGAAATCAGAGTCCTCTCATTCTTGCGTGAGAAATGTTCACTCAAAGGTCATGGGTTGTTTCTGTCCCCTCTTGATGGAGTAGGCTCATTGTCTTGCCTGTCACCACACATGTTCCAAAGGCGTTCTGCCTTCAAATGGCCATTCTGCCTTCCTTTGGACCTTTGTGCCATGTATACGGTCATTAGGATTTGGAGTTTGGCCCCACACACTTCACAGTACCATTTCTCCAGATGGCCAAGGCAGGAAGATTCAGGTGGTTCCACTCCTTTTTTGACATTGGTGGGAGCTGGTGACCTTTAGGGAGGTGTTTCCCTCCTAGGGAGGACATGATGGAGGTCATCAGAATGCTTAGATCACTACCTGAAAGAAATTCAGCCTCTTTGTGCGGGGATTTCCTTCCAGGCGTGGGCTGCAAGGGTGATAAATATTTTTACATTGAATGACTCCAATCGGAAGATACTGTGTGATCTTCTAAGCAGACCCAAACAACAGAATAATCATCTTTTTTGAGAACAAAAGGTCAAAGGAAGGAAGGGCTGTGAGATCTTAGCCTGGAAAAACAGACCCTTTATCATGAAAGAGTCGGGGCAGCGCACACTAAGACGTCACATGTGTTGTGAGGGAACAAGCCTCTCCGACACAAAAAGAGATGTTTTCTATCACATGGAAACAATAGCTCAGTCCTGTGTGAAGGCATCTGTTTCAGTTCATGGAAAATTGATTTTTCTCATTGTCCATGGGTTCAATGCATGAGTGCTCCAGGGGTCTTTGGTTTTTTGCATGTTTCTTCGCTGATGAGAGCACCCTGCAACACACACACAGCTACCCACATTGCACACCTGAAAGGGATGCTCCAGCAGCAACCAGGGTCCAGCTATTGGCCTTGGAAGCCTCGAACCTCCTGTCACACCCCAGCTCTCCTCACCTTCTTGTTTAATCCTGGGAATTCCAGATCCCCACCTGCTAGCAGAAGATTTCTACCTTCCCCAAGATTTTGAAATGAAACCTAAAACCAAGCAAAATGCTACACCTTGCAACAATCCCCCCCCCGTTTTTAGCAAGTTTAATAATAACATTTCCTGGCAATCACATGAGCCATCTGAAACAAGAGACATCTCGTAACCAGAAAGCTGAGGATAGCTTGATTGTCTGTTTGCTATTAAACTTTTATTTTTTGCTTTACAAGGAAGGGTGGGGATAGGAATGCTGTATTTATTAGCCTGCTGATGGCTCTGGCTTAGATTGCTCACCTCCCACATGCTTCACACATCAGCAGATAGTGAAATGCCTCAATCATGTACCTGTTTCCTTTTGCAATGCCTTCAGCAGGGAAAGCATTATGACCTGGTGTTATCTTGGACACACACAGCTAGAGGCATGTCCGGTGTCCCCACAAGAGTAGCTGCTGCCAGTGAGGGCAGTGATCCCCTGATGCCCCCCGACTCCACTAGCAAGGAGGACATGGCTTGGCTGAACCCGATTTCAGGAGCTACAGCTGTCTCCTTTCTTCCCACCACTGGGATTCAAGTGCACCAAGCCGCCCTTCAGCCAGTACATCCACACGATGTAATGAAGCTCATGAGCTGAGCTCATGAGAAAAATTGTGTCAAACACCACAATCTGGCATCCTTCTTTATCAGAGGGTAGCAGAAAGGTCTCCTCCCCAGAGGTGTGTGCTGAGAGAGAGGAGTGTAGGCGAGGAGAGAAATAAAGCCCATAATGTTGGCTGATCTCCATTTCCCTCCGTGTGTACAGACAGCAATCTGCTAATTCTGAAGAGGTTACACAAAGGGGTCTAGTGCTGGGATGCCATGACATCCTCACCTCTTCTGACTCTGGATTCATCCCACCCATTACACACCCACCAGACAAGCCGAGGTCAGAGCAGCCCTTAGGAGAGAAGAGCAGCCAGTTCACACAGTGGTTGAGAGTACATCCAGAGGGCAACTGACTGCTAAGTTGTGTCGGCTCAAGACATGCTAAATCATCCTTCATTACAGGCGATAAAACTCCCTAGATATTCAGTCATAGAATCATACAATGGTACTGGTTAGAAGGCACCTCAAAAATCATCCAGTTCCAACCCCCTGCCCTGGGCAGGGACGCCTCCTACCAGCCCAGGTTGCTCCAAGCCCCGTCCAACCTGGCCTTGAACCCCTCCAGGGAAGGGGCAGCCACAGCTTCTCTGGGCAACATGTTCCAGTGCCTCACCACCCTCACAGGAAAGAATTTCTTCCTAATATCTAACCTAAATCTCCCCTCTTGCAGTTTAAAACCGTTTCCCCTCATCCTATTGCCACACTCCCTGATCAAAAGTCCCTCCCCATCCTTCCTGTAGACCCCCTTTAGGGACTGGAAGGCTGCTATAAGGTCTCCCCGCAGCCTTCTCTTCTCCAGGCTGAACAACCCCAACTCTCTCAGTCTTTGGGGAATACCCTTTTCTGGATCCAAGCAAGACCTTGACAACCTCCTTCCAGGCATGTTGCACCCCCAAAAAAAAAAAAAAAAAAGGAAATTGCTTGTCCAGAGGAGCTCTGGAGGTGGGTCCCTAGCTGAATATAGAAATGCAATTCCAGCCTGTGTTTGTAAAGTCAATGGTGTTTGTAAAGTAAACACTAACCACATGGTTCAAGAAGAGCGTAATGAACTCATTCATGTAGTGAAGCTGCCCATGGGGACAGATAAATGTCAACCCCAGCTAGAGAAACAATGACACAGGAGTTCAAGAAAGAACCTACATCTGGGTCACAATCCTGGTTGTGGGCACCATCTCCGCATCTCTAGCAAAGCTTGAAGGCTTCTCTGATGGGTGTTTTTCCTCTGGGCTGGGACTCTTCAGGCAGCCCAAGGGAATGGGCTTCCTACACTCACTGCAACCCTTCTGGCAGGTTTAAACATTTAGACTGCACTCTGCTTTGTTTTCTTCTGGAAAGAGGTGAAGAGAAAGAAAGGGGGGAGATTAGCACACCCATTGTGAAATCCTCAGATATTAACTCAGAAACAATACCAGTGAGGGAGCCAGATGAAAGAAAGAGAGAAGGATCTGTGTTATTACAACTCACAAGATGCTTTGGCCCCGTAGGAAAGCAGAGTAATGGCATCACATCCCATGAATTCCTTCTTGCTGATTACTTATTTGCAAACAAATTTTCTGGCCAAGATAAAGCTGGGTGACAAATGGAATCAATACTCTGACCCCAAATGACTCAGAAATATGTGGGTAAAAATACAGCTATGTTTAAAAACAACTGCATTTATTTTGGGAGAGTGGCTGTCATGTTGAACAACGCTGAGGGTTTCACGACACAGATGAGCAGAGTAGCCATATGTTAATAATAACCATTAACTCTGTAGGGCTTTGTTCAGTTCGTAGAGTGACCCCGAGGAAGATATGTAGCATGTGAGAGACCATGCAAGCAAGACACAGAGCAGGAAAGAAGTTTGCCCAAGACCACACAGTCTGGAAATAGTCACTTCTGTGCCCTCCAGGGCAAGTGGTTAACTTTGTTGAAGCAGAATTCAACCAGTAGTGATTGCTTATGAAAATCCCATTTTTAATTAAAAGCAGGCACAAATTTGCTGTTGATATTTTTATTATCTGTGTTGTTCCAGCCATGATGATCCAGAAATACAGTGTATTTCAAGCTTTAAGCAGCAAGGTAATTTCTTTTATTAGACAAAAGTCAGGTAAGCTTTCCTGCCTGTGAGTGTTTCCACCTCAGTGAAAATTCCCATGGAACATATCCATTTTGATCGAAATTGGCTTTTGTTTCTTTTTCACCGAAAACTTCACAAGCAAAATCTTCTCATTGAAGCTGGAAACCAGAAAATCTTTTAGCCAAAAGCAGAGGAAAAAAGAGACCAGGGGAGGGGGGAAAGGAGAGAGTCTAGCTGACAAGTTGAAATTTTCCGCTGAGTGTCTTGCCAAAGAGGAATGTTTCATTTCTGTTTAAAAGCCTTCCAAGCAGGTCTGCTCTTAATATATACGGCTTGTAGTGTGCCCCACAGAACTAATTGTCATGCCAGCCCTCCTTTTCTCGCAACATCTGCTCGCAATGGCCCAGCTGCGTCAAGAAGCTGTGAGGCTCATCTTGTCGGAAACCCATCCTGCAGCGCGTGTTTTCCTGGCTGTGACTTGTGCCAGCTGGGAGGCAGGGACCAGTGGCAGAGACACATGACAGGGAGGAGGAAGATGATCCATACAGCCTTTCTCTGAAGGGTTGTGAGAGGAGGTTGCAAGTCGTGAAGATCCAAGTGGAACAGGAGAACAAGCTCAGGTCATGTATCATTGACTCATTGGAGCTCTCCTGGTGATTAATTTGTCTGGAGATGATGCTCCAGACTTCCCAGCATCTTCCTCCTCTGTTAACATCATATTCTTGAAAGATATTACAACTAGATAAGCATTTCAGCTTTCCTTCACTATCAAATTAGTCCCTCAAGGTCATTTTGACCAGCCTACTTGGAAACCCATTCAGTAAACTGTATGACCTTCCGGGAGCTCTCTAAATACCAAATTGAGTGCAGATTTGAGCTCACCCATTATCTGTGTTGTTTATACAGGTGGTCATTGTCAGGCATGGGGTTAGCTTGAACCCTCTGGCAGGGAGGGAGCAAAAACTCACTCATCACCTTGCCAAAAGTTCTCTGAAAAAAGCTCGGCACAGCCAGGATGAGTCAGTTACAGGAGGAACTTACCCTGACACATCCTAGTCCACCACCTGAGCACATCATGGACACCCTAGGGTGGATTCAGCTTCAAATATCTCCAGGGTAGATGTTAACTCCATAGCTCCATGGGAGAAGCAGGAAATGTTAGGGGCTAATTCATAGGTCCTGCTTGAAGTGCCTGTGTTGGATTGAAAGAAATCACACCCTTGGCTTGATTAAATATATTAATTAACTTTCAGTAAAGGGACTCTAGGTTGGCTAGCTCAGGAAGAGGTGTCTGTCTTGTCAACATCCAGCGTTAGTGAGGATGGATCCCACCCATTGCCTGTGATCTACAGGGACAGGGAGAAAACATATAGACTGCAGGACTCAGCAAGCCAATACCCACGCTCCAGCCTGCTATTTGCTTTGTGGTGTAGACATTCCTCCCATCTGGCATTTGAGAGGAGGAGGGGGCGTTGAGACGGGGAAAGGAAAGCAGTCCCGGCCACCACCCATAAGGTCGCTTTCCAACTCTACGCGGAGGCTGTCACGCAGGAGGCAATCACCAGCCTCAGTTATCACTCACACACACTCATCACTTCTCATCTTTGCAAGTCGTAGAGCACCAAGTAGGGAACACATCTTGCCTCCAAATTTTTTGTGTTAGAACCAGGGTACATGACATCCAACACAGATGTCTTCAGAAATGAAAATCTGCTGCAGTTGGAGGATTCTGCTCCTCTCTTGCAGCCTTTATCTATTATCAGATTCAAATTCCTCTCCTTTACTGTTGGTTTTGGATGCAAGCAGGACACAAGATCAAATGCAAAGGAGCCAGAACTGTGTTTTTCCCTGTTCCACCAATTTCTTTGTGTTTGGCAAAGGCAATTGGCAAGGTCACTCACACAGATGGTATCAGAGTTATCCCATTCAAAATACTGTGCCTTAAAAAGAGAGACAGGGATGAACGGGTATCACAGCCCTGTCCCAGTGACGCAGGCATTGGCACGGACCTTCCAGTTATGTCACATATGGTCTTGCACCTGCACATTTGCAATTATCCAAATCCAACCAGGAGGCATCAAACAAACAGGCTACATTAAATTCAATACACTTACGGGCACTGATTGGCAACCTTTCAATAATTACTGATAGGGTGTTTTAGACAAGTCATCTCTCATAAAGACTAATCATGGTTCCTCTTCTTGCATGTGCTTTTTTATGTTCTCCCGGCTCTAGTTGTCTCAGTCAGAAGATTCGCACCTGAACTATTGGTCTGGTTCCCTTTTCTGCCAAAGCTTGCCCACATGGCTTCAGACAAGTCTTTGAGCATCCATTTTTCCATTACGGGTACCTAAAGAGGCAGATGCACGTCTACGGGGGTCACCACACACTTAGGTGGTTTCATTCGTTTCTTCTTTCTCCTTTGGCTGAGTTTAGGTAACTTCAGTTACCTAAATATTAAGGGCGAAACCGCTGTAGTTAAGGGGAGATTTTAAAAATGTAGATGTTTCCAGCTGACCTTGTTTAAACTCCCTTTTTGGTCAGTAGATAGCAGAAGCACTTTTCAGACAGAGCTCACCTCATGCTAAAAATCTAAAAGAAGTGCCTGCTGAGTGTAATGTTAGGTGGGAAGGGTCTCATCTTGGGCATCTCATCTCAGCTACCCATGTTAGCCCCCTCCACGGTCAGGAGACGTCTTCCCAGAGGTGAGTCATCTCAATGGCTTTTGGCACTTGATGCAAGCAGGGACAAACCCAAAGATACATGTCAGTTCAGGGGTGACATGAGATGCAGACTGCTGGGAGGAGGAGAGGCTCCTAGATGGTCCCAAAACATCTGCTATGATCTCTGATCTTGCCATGGCATCTGCTGCTGAGCACACCAGAGAGGAGCCTGGCCAAAGGAGCATTTGTCCTGACTTGGAATAAACCCTTTCAGATCTCTGAAAGAGAGAGATGCCTTTCTCTTCTTGCATTAGTTGGAGGATGAACCTGCTCAGAGAAAGAAAAAGAAAAAGGGAAAAAATAAAAAATAAAAAAAAGAAAAAGAAAAAAAAAGAAAAAGGAAAAGGAAAAGGAAAAGGAAAAGAAAAAGAAAAAGAAAAAGAAAAAGAAAAAGAAAAAGAAAAAGAAAAAGAAAAAGAAAAAGAAAAAAAAGAAAAAAGGGAAAAAAGAAAAGAGAAAAAAGAAAAATCTTCACCACCTCCTTAGATCTGCAGGCAAAATCAAGACTGTATTTAGTCTACCATTCAAAGAATAGCAGCAGGGAGAGAGAGGGAGGAAACAAGACCTATTTGGAAAGCATGAGGGGCTTTTAAAACCCCAAAACTCCCTCCTAGAGTTGAGCTTTCAGGGGGATAGAAGTTTCGCCCTTTTCATTGTTCGCAGCAGCAGTAACACACATTTTCCACAGATGTTTGTGCCGAACCATGGAAGAGCCTCGACAAAGACTATCACTTGTCTGACACAGTCAGAGAAATCTCTCCATGACAGATTAATTGACTCAGTGATTGATAGGAGAAGAAAACACAGTCAAAGAACAAAGAAAATAAAGATTGACTGGCCTGCGTGAATCAGCCCAATGGATTGTTTATTCCAAGTTTAAATGTGGCAAAATCTGCCTCAATCTGCTTGCTCTCGAAACCCAGCATTGATATAATCTTTGCAACTGCCTGTATCAAACCACCACATGTCCAAAATAACCTGGAGACCAGTCCAAGCCCACTTCCTGTTGAGACGCGGACCAAATCCTTTCAGGTTTTGCCAGACCATAATACTATATAATTTACCATAGCTATAATAATAATCCAGCATCTGAGCGGGGTCTCTGAGGATTGCTACTCTTGAAGCTATAGCGTCTTCAAAAAACATGCTAATGGGAGGGGAGATGAACCCTGCTCTACCAACACACCAGCCAGACTCCTGATGCGCTTGGCACATCATAGATTCAAGATAATTTGATTCTATGAACTGATTTTAATCTGATAATCTCCCCCATTTTTCCCCTGGAAGGCATCCTTAAGAACATGGGACATACTACACATTGACCCTGCCCTCCTCCTCTGCCAGCTCAAAGACCAGAAAAGTAAGGATTTTTATGACATAACCACAAAAGTAATAGGAAGTTACTCAGCTCAGTGCCTAACAGGATTGAGCTCTTTCTACGTGACAAGGAATTAAGTCATGAGTAACCACAGAGAGACCTTTACACTGCCTGCCAGGAATGACTTTCCTGATTTTTTTGTTGTTTTTGTTGTTTTATTTTATATTTTTTTCCTCCCCAGGAATAGGTCACTATTTGACTCAAACCCATGAATCACCACCAGAGTGTATTTTTTTTGGGTGAGAAGGTGATTGCTCTAAAATGGCCCAGCAAACCCTGATATGCAAATCCCATTCTCATCCATAATTAGTCCATCTACCTGGACAGAGTTCCAGAACTTGAATAATCGTAAAAAGGAAATTATCCTTCTGGCCACTGAACTTGGTGTCTTTTGTCAAGGGTGGAGAAACATGGATCATTTCCATTTCAGCAGCATTTCTGCATCTGAGCAAGCTGTCATTTTTAGTGATATTTGGCTACTTTCTCCTAAGCTAACTGCATGCTCCGGAAAAAGAGTGACATTAATAACAATAATGTGACATCAAGGCAGCATGGCGGTGTCACTGCACGCCTTCAGCTTCTGTAACACAGTCACTTTTCACTATCCTGGCAAATACCACTTGAAGAGTTCACCACTAGATTTTTTGTCTTCTCTGCTTGCTTGAAGAATGGACATCCCCCAGCTTCAGTGGCCCCTTTGAGTAGTCGGGAGTGTTGATCATAGAATCATAGAATGGTTTGGGTTGGAAGAAACCTTAAAGATCATCTAGTTCCACCCCCCCTGCCCTGGGCAGGGACACCTCCCACTAGACCAGGTTGCTCAAAGTTCTGTCCAACCTGGCTTTGAACCCCTCCAGGGATGGGGCAGCCACAGCTTTTCTGGGTAACCTGGGCCAGGGCCTCACCACCCTCACAGTGAAAAATTTCTTCCTAATATCTCATCTAAATGTACCCAATACTGACATGACACTGATACCCCAACTGACATGACATTTCATTTACCTTTTTGTTTCCAAGACTTTAAAGTCAATGGGATGCAGACACATTGCCTGGTGCTACGAAGAAACTTCTCCCTGGTGAAGTCACCAATAATTACTCTAAGCAGTTTTGGTGGTGCCTACACTGGTTATAGCTGAGACCAGACATTTTTATGGGACAGGGCGGGGTACGAAGGAGTTGAAGCTCTTTGTGTGACTTTATTGGAGCTCTGGGTTCAAATATTAGGATTCCACATTTTGCATCCTCCAGTAGAAAAAAGGTTATTAGAAAGATTATTGCACTCTTCTGACCCAAACATGGTCTGGGAAAAGGAAGCTGTCCAAGAGGTTTTAGGCCACTCCTCCCTTCCACAAGCCTTTCACAGAGTATGAAAAACCATGTCACACAAGCACTTGTGAGGCCATGCCTTGAGTACTGTGTTTTGGGCTCCTCACAACAAGAAAGACATTGAGGGGCTGGAGCGTGTCCAGAGAAGGGCAATGGAGCTGGTGAGGGGTCTGGAGCAGGAGTCTGGTGAGGAGCGGCTGAGGGAGCTGGGGGTGTTCAGCCTGGAGAGAAGGAGGCTGAGGGGAGACCTTCTTGCCCTCTGCAACTGCCTGAAAGGAGGGGGTAGCGAGGCAGGGGTCGGTCTCTTCTTCCAAGGAACAGCCGATAGGACGAGGGAGCAGAAACAGCCTCAAGTTGTGCAAAGGGAGGTTTAGGATGGATATTAGGAGAAATTTCTTCACCAAAAGGGTTGTCAAGCTTTGGAACAGGCTGCCCAGGGCAGTGGTGGAGTCACCATCTCTGGAGGTATTTAAAAGCCGGGCAGACGTGGTGCTGAGGGACATGGGTTAGCGGTGGGCTTGGCAGTGTTAGGTTGATGGTTGGACTCAATGATCCTAAAGGTCCCTTCCAACCCAGGCAATTCTATGATTCTAAGGCACTTCTTCATACCACAGTACAAAGGACCATGATGGAAATGTGTAACCAATACTGGTGGTGGAAAGCAGCATCTGGAGGTCCTGGCCATACCTCCATGATGCTGTCAGTGATTTGACAGTAATTTAGAAGAAGCAGCAGATGAAGGAAGCAAAGTCAAGACAGATAGCATCATGTCCCTCCCCTGTGCTTACACAACCAATTTCTAAGCCAGATCATGGACCAGTCCTTCATTTCATAGAATCATAGAATTGCCTAGGTTGGAAGGAACCTTTCAGGTCATTGAGTCCAACCATCAACCTAACACTGACAAAAACCATCACTAAACCATATCATTAAGCACTACATCTACCTGTCTTTTAAATACCTCCAGGGATGGTGACTCCACCTGTTGAGGTGATGCAGCATGTGGTCCCACCAGCACATCAGCACAGCCAAAGGGTTGATGTTTGCAAGACAGAATGAAGAACAGGAGGAATGAAAACCTTGATTAAGAATACAGGTTCATGGAAGATCCCTCAAGTTAACATTTCATATCACTTACTTTAAATATAGGCCCTCTCTGATACCAAGGTTTTTTTCTCAAGAGCTGCATAGTTGTTTCTGCTGATTTTTTTAATGATTATTACTAAAATGAACTTTAAACAAACATTTTCCCTTTTAAAGAGAATTCCAGGTTTTCCAACAAGCATAATGTAAAGCAAAAGCATCAATTTTTCTTCTGCTGGACAAACACTTTCGCTGTCTTCTGCCACCGTAAGAAAATGAAAACATTTCTTCTCTGAACACATTTGGAGGAAAGGAGGACGTGGGGTTAAATTTTTTTCTGAAATTCATAAGCACACTTTAAGAAAGCCCAAATGATATCATGAAAAAAATGCTGAACTATATGAAAAAAGGCATTCCTTTCAAACTGCTTCAGGAAATAAGCTTATCTTTCTTTGAGCAGATTTTGCTAGTTAGCAGCTGAGCAGCTAATATTTCTGTCATCACTGCAATGGTTTTAGGGAAAATGTCTGTGTCAAATTATGAATTTAATTTTACTTTGTGAACATCGTTCATGATTGCAGCCTTCCTTCTGGAGCAGAAGCCTCCATTTTGTAGCCAAGGAGAATGATAAAAACCCCATATTTTTTTCCAGAAATAGATGACATTGAAGCATTTGAGACTTTTACTGAAACCAAGCAGAGGAGATTAACTGTGAAACCTAGACAGAAATTCAAGGAATAAAGCATACGAGCACTCCATAGGACAACTTACATCATGATTTAAAAACAAAAACAAAAGCTTTGACATGGACTTAAATGACAAGTTTTTAGACAAATCCACCAGAAAATATGGAGTAAAAGATGTGAGAGAAAGCCCCGGAGAGAGATTCCAGAAAAACTGAGAACTAGATGCTGAAGTAATTACAACTTGCAAGCAATGTCTTCACAAAGGCTTCCTTGTTTCTGTAAAGTGGGCAGCATCACGGGACAAATCTCAAAATACTCCAAAAAGGGAAAAAGAGGAAAAAGGAGGTGAAACTTAGTGTGTGCACCTAAGTACAAAACCCACATGCAGCAGCTACCAACACAACCCAAGAGAGTGTCCGATGTTGTCAAGAAGATGACAATGAGACATTAGGACACAGGCAAACAGAGAATTGGTGCTTATGTCCTCCTCAGTTTCATTTATTGAAGGCTTTTTTAGAACGGATTGGTTTAACTTCTGTCAGACATTTAGGTGGAACTGGTCCTGCCTTGGGATCACGGATGGATGGATGACCCAATTTCTCAAGGATCATCCCAGCCCCATTTCAGTGATTGCTTCTCCAAGGAAACACCATGTAGAGCAAACAAACTGACTCCAGCATCAAAGCAAATGGGACATTTGAACTGTATCCATCTTCCCTAATTTTGGAATATTTTTTAGTGAATTTAATTAGTTAATTAACAGTGGAGAATATAGTCTCAGACAGTCCTTTAGTCTCTCTCAGTAGTCCTGGACGGAGACCAACTATTCGCCTGTGTTCCTTAGACAACTCTTGTGGGTCCCAGATGGTTAGAGAGCAAGCATCTTGTTCAGACCTCCACACTCAGTGAAGTGATGTTGGTATTTACAGGTGGTGACTCAACCAGTTGAGGACAGATGTTTATGATGGTCTTTTAAGAGAAATGAATGACACTTATTAGGAGGTTATGTCTATATGTTTGCAATTGCTTTTCTTATTACCATTGATCATGAATTAGTGTTATTAAAGCGTAGCAATCATGGGAGGAGTGTATGATTACTTTGCCTTTGAGTCTTTCCACTTAGAGGTTTGGCTGTCATGCAGCGTTTACCGTATACAACACTCACAGCTCAAACTGTGGAGAAACCACACATTTTGACTCCAAATTATTTCTGACCTCTGCAGAAAAAGGGGCGAAAAAGGGGATGAGGTACAAGGGCAGAAAAGAAATGTTTTACACAAGAAAATAAAATGAATTTGCAAAGACACGGTGAGGGGTGAGGCACATTTACACCAGCTGCTCTGCAAACTCTGTCAGAATCATAGATTTGTCTAGGTTGGAAGGGACCTTTAGGATTATTGTGTCCAACCATCAACCTAACACTGCCAAAACCACCACTAAACCATGTCCCTCAGCACCACATCTACCCATCTTTTAAATACCTCCAGGGATGGCGACTCCACCTCTTCCCTGAGCAGCCTGTTCCAATGTTTGATAGCCCTTTCGGTGGAGAAATTTTTCTTAATATCCAATCTAAACCTCCCCTGGTAAAACTTGAGGCTGTTTCCTCTCGTCCTATGATGTGTTACTTGGGATAAGACACCAACCTCTCTACAACATTTGAGTTAGTTATAGAGAGAGATAAGGTCTTCTCCTTTTCTCCAGGCTGAACACCCCCATGTCCCTCAGCCACTCCTCACAAGACTCCTGCTCCAGACCCTTCATCAGCTTCATTGTCCTTCTCCAGACTTGCTCCAGAAGAAGTTCTGGACACTGCCAGAGAAGAAGTAACCTGACCTTGACTTGACACCAAGGTTACGCAGCATCTCCGAAATTGCATCTAATACCCAGCAACATTTTCATATGCTTCTCAGTATGAGCCTGTTTCTGACTGTAGCAAGGAGAATTGAATTGTTGTGATGCTAGCAGGAGAAAGAGGGGAATGGACGGGAATGATTCCACTACTGGGAGTTGTGCTAATGCCAAGGAAACATCAATTGGTGTGTTTAATGCATTTTTCCTATTTCATGGGACTGGCAGTAATAGAGAACAAGAGCGGGTTCAAATAATATCATTTTGAAAGGTAATGGGAACAATAATGTTATTATCAACGAAGTCTAAAATGGCACAATGTTGTTAAGGGAATCTGAAATGCAAGTTGCGATCTTTCATATCTCAATTCACCGTGACAGTTTATTTGAAGGCTAACAATTACAGGTTCCCAATGCTCATCAGTTATAACAACAGGATGATATTGTGCAAATTTGTGGTGAGCAGAGCACATCCCAGAGCACTTTACCATGATCAGAAGTGCAGCTAAGTATTTTTGTTTCCTTTTAACTTTCCAAAACATAAGAACAAGTGATAGAAGTGAGATAAAGACCCAGAATGGATGTGAATTGAGGACATACATTTACTCTGACTGTGAACCACCTCTCTAATGCATGTAAATAAGAACTTAATCCCCATTTAAAACTAGGTTCAGTACAATACTAAGTTCTACTAATAATAATCCGCTGAGGAGGATATGTGAAGTGTCTAGAGACAGCTCTATATAAATGCAAAATGATGCAAACAGACACACGGATTTCAGTGACTAAATACGGCCTTTACAGCACTGACAAACATTTTCACAAGTATCAGCAATCCTGCAAATATTTGCAAGCTAGGAAGAGCGAACCACTACATAATACGTATGAGTCAGTCCACCAGGGCTATATGTTTGTAATTCTGATTTTACACCATTCCAGTAGCCCTGCTGTTTGGTGCCAAGTTTTCATAAAGGTAAAGCCAACAATCAGCAGAATTAATACAAACAGTGATCATGGATCACTAGATATGCACTAATTTCTCAACGAGCAATAACTTCTTTAAGTGTGTCCAAACCTTAAAAAGAAAGTATTTGAAGTTGGGTCTAAAAATTTTTCCAAGGGAACTCAACAAACTGTATATAATCTTTGCAAAACTTTCCTGGGGCTGTGGAGTGGCACCCAAATTTACCTGTCACAAGAAGAGACCTCTTCAAATTGTGGAAGTGTTCTGAAAAGCATCCCCATAAACCTGGAGCCAGGTCGTTATCTGCCACGTTCAGCTGCTCTTGGAAGGTAATCCATCATGTCCTTACACATGGACTTTATGTAGCCAACCCTGTTCACAGATAAGAGCCATTTAATAGAGCTCAATGATAATTTATGCCTTGGGAGCTACAGAGAAGCCAACAGTACCTTCTGGAAAATTTGATGATTTTTTTTCTAATGTCTATTCTACATCTCTCTGAAAGCTAGGTCTGGGGGATTTTACAGGGCTTTTTATACTTATTTTTATTATTTTTATCGGTCTTTATCACTGTAGGATCTTTCCCTAAAGAAGCATTGTGAGCTCATTCCACCCTTTCTCAAGTTAGGAAAGCAAATCCTCAGGAGGATGGGGCTCACCTTACCCTGTGTGAGCCCTCTCTATGACAAACCCCACCTTTGTTAGTTGAGGAGGTCCCTCCAGAGCCAGTGGGGAGGTAAAGAGGCACAATGCACTTTTCTAGGAGCAACCACTGTCTACCCAGTTGTCACGGGCGGAGTGATTAATTTCACTTGTAAGAGAGAAGTAGTGAAATATTTATTAACATAAAACAGTGATTTAACAAAGTTAGTAGTGAATGCGACAGTGTTTTACGAGATTCAATGACAGGGTACACGTGATTATTTACTGCATAGAGGCCAGGGTCAGACAAGCCATCAGGGACACCCTCCAGTTGAGTCACAAGGTTCAGAAAGGACCCGCAGCTTTCTAAACAACTTCTCAGAGAGGAGTCTGGGTGCAGCTGGATCCAATTCTAGTCCCAGACTTGGTCAACGGTTTATGTCTAAA
>VYZM01018949.1:0-43290 GCA_013398915.1 Dromas ardeola
GGGGGTACCAGTGGATGAAAAGCCGGACATAGGCTGACTCTATGTGCTCACAGCCACAACAGTATATTGGGCTGCATCAAAAGAATTAAGGCCAGCAGACTGAGGGAGGTTATTCTCCCCTCTACTCCACTCTCGTGAGACCCCACCTGGAGTACTCTGCATCCAGCTCTGGAGCCCTCAGCAAAAGAAAGACATAGACCTGTTGGAGCCGGCCCAGAGAAGGGCCACAAAAATGTTCAGAGGGATGGAGCACCTCTTCTGTGAGGACAGGCTGAGGGAATTGGGGTTGTTCAGCCTGGAGAAGCGAAGGCTCTGGGGAAACACAGCAGCCTTCCAGCACTTAAAGAGGGCCTACAGGAAAGATGAGGAGGGGTCTTTTAGCAGGGCCCATTACGATAGGACAAGGGGTAATGTTTTTAAACTAAAAGAAGGTAAATTTAGACTAGATATAAGTAAGAAATTTTTTATGAGGGTGGTGAAACACTGTAACAGGTTTCCCAGAGAGGTGCTAGATACCCCATCCCTGGAAACGATCAAGGTCAGGTTGGATGGGGCTCTAAGCAACATGATGTAGTTGAAGATTTCTCTGCTCATTGCAGGGGAGTTGGACTAGATGACTTTTTTAAAGGTCCCTTCCAACCTAAACTATGATTCTATGGGCATTTAACTTAGAGCTTCCTGACTCCTGAGCTGGTACCTTCAGCCTCAGAGCCCTAATATGCTCAGGAAAAATGGATGACTCTAAAAGGGATATTCAGTGACTGACAGACTGACGTCAGAATAACTCTGAAGTGTCTTAAACCTTTCTCTTTCCATAGGTTTGGTGTGTGGCTCTTATACACTATGAGACCCTTACTAACTAGGTCATCTCTTATGGCACTAATGTGTACATTTTTACTTTTAAAAGAATGAAACAGGCTCTATCTGCTCTCTTTGGGTGCTGCAGAAGGAGGAGATAATTGCTGTCCCCTTTCAAGTGTATTCTGGAAAGTGGACAGCCTTCCAGCCCCTGTCATCTGTGGAGGTCCAAACTCTCCCATGAGGCTCCACTAATGGCTTTGTCAGCAGACAGCCTACGTGTTGGGGAGACAGGGGAGAGCATTCTTTGCCTATCCTGCTGAAACTGAGTAAAAATGCAGAAAATCTGCAATTAATTCTCCTCTGGATCAAAGAGGGGTAGCAGGAAGGCCACCAGCTAGCCGAAGTAATAGGACCGTCACCTGAAACAGGGAGGCTGGTTTCCAGTTCCTGTTCCAAGCACTATTTATACCCTTTTATCTAGTAACTTTTAAAGGATTTTATTATGATTACGTGGTGTCCTTCCTATGCTCCACAAATAGGTTGGAAAGCCTGGAACTAAGATATCATCTGGTCCATGATATCGGCAAAAGTTGGAGCCAGCTTAAAAATCAAACACCAATTCTGTCTCCATCCGACTGTAATTATATGACAGAGGGGCAGGAAATCTCTCGCTCTTGTATTTTCAATCTAGCAACATTTGCTGGAATACAACCAAGTTGCTCTTAGAGGCTGGAAGAGATCACACACACACAAGCTGCGGGAGAAAGTTTCTTTCCAAAGTAAACTCTTATGGAATGAAACTTGGGTTTCCAGTCATGAGAACTTCTTATACAGTGAACTCTTATAGAGCGGGAGACATGGAGATGTTGGGATGACATCTCCCATGCCTTTGGATCTGCAGTCTAAAGGCCGTCAGATACACCATTTTCCCCTCATGTTAAAGACCATTCTGTTTCTCCTTCATTTATCAGAGTTTATCAGAGAAACACTGAATAAAGCCACTGTTGATCAAATCTTCCTTTCAATGAACTAATCTTGAAGATACCTAAAGTTTTTAACAAAGTTAAACTAAAAAAAGTAATACATGGATGAGAGAAAATCTATGGACATCTCTAGGACTCTGCTTGTTGACAAAACCCAAACCAAACCAATTTCTGGAAAGTTTAATTAACAGTTTCACAGGTATAAAATGTTTGACACACATGATCACACATGTGCTTTCCTGCTAATGTTCAGTGAGAAGAAGCAAGTTCAAAGCCAGGCTTTAAAACATATTAAATACTGAACTTTTTCTTATTTCAGGTTACAGGGTGTTGCCTGAGGTCCTCAGAAACTTCCAAGATCAGCAGTGTGTATATATGGAGGGCAGCTCTATTGTACTATCTACTGTCCTGTGCACCGTCCGTAGCACAAATAAAAGATAAGGCTTGCATAAGCAGATTTAGATTAAAGAAGCCTGTTTAATAACACTTGTTAAAGTTTAGTCACAAATCAGAATTATTTGTTCCTGTAAAAATTTTATCAATTAACTTTAGATAAAAAGATGTGTTTGAAAATGTGAGAGCTGCTAAGTACTGCTTTCAATAGTGCATCTGTGCTTGTCACAACAGCATTCAACGTGAAAGCAGTAAAAAGACACCTTATTAGAATACATCCCTTACTTTCACATATATGTATGCATAGACACACACAGAGAAACAGTTTTATTTTTCTCTCACCCTAGAAAGATGATGACTCTACACTTAGGATGAATGTACTTGTTCAGATAGAAAAGCCAAAAATCACTAGGGAAAAAAAAAAAGGCTGGCAGGAAGCCATAGAGATTGTTTACTATGTCTTCCTTTGAGAGGTGCGACAAGCCTGTCCCCTTTCGAAGGGATTCCTCTCGTTGCTGGTGCTCTGACTCCCTGTAGACCCAGCTTTACCCAGAAGGGTTCTTTTGAGCCTCAGGACAAATTAATTCTTAATCTCAGGATTTTGTTCATGTTTTGTTTTATGACATGTCCTCTCCAGTGACAGGAGCATAGTTTTGCCAATTAAAGTAATCTATGGAAGCCAGGAAGCGAAGAGGACTCCATGTCCCCATGGCTCTCCCTGTCCCTGCTGAGGTTTAATAATGTCAAACATAGCTGTGATGCTGTGGCTCCCGCAGGGTGGCTATTTAAACAGCTGCAGACTCCTGGGAAAGGCCATCCATACAACTCATCTGCCACCATCTGACCAGGAATATTCAGAACTGGCTGCCCACAGTTGATACCAATTAAGATGGACCCTGACAGTCCCAATCAGATAAGACGTGTTCCCGAACAATTGCTGCTTTCTACATGACAGTTCCATTCTCTCCTCAAGGAGGACATCAGACTATGGACAGATTATCATCCATACCACACCTACCCCTAAACATCCACACTGCAGACTAGACCTAAATTGGAGAAATAGATTTTGTTGTCATTTTCCCTTTATACAGTCATCTCTTTTTTTGCAGACCTTTAACCATATGGTTACAGTGAAAGGGCGATTACAGTGTAATCACATGATTACATTGAAAGGGTTATTGAGCATTGGAACAGGTTGCCCAGGGAAGTGGTTGAGGCACCATCCCTGGAGGTATTTAAAAGACTGGTAGGCACGGTGCTTAGAGATATGGTTTAGTGATGGTTATTGTCAGGGTTGGGTTGATGGTTGGACTAGATGGTCTGAATTCTAGGCAATTCTGTGATTCTATGATTGTATGATTTGATCATTCCCTGGTCAATACTCGCTTAGTACTTTGCTGCATACCGTGGGTGCAAACTATGTAGGATGCCCTAAATTTCCCGAGGCATGACAGCTGTAAGGAAAAAGGCTTGGTATCGTACTAGCTGTTGGGACTAGGGACTGCTGAATTCCTGCTTTCTCCTTGTCAGTTCATTTAAACAGGTTTCACAGTGGTGGTAATCTGTAGATACTGGCTGGTTTATAAATCTAAATAAAAATAATATTAGAAGTTGACACTTTCAAAATTCAGTCTCCAAGCTTTTATATTTTATCTTCAACTTGTTTAAAGACAATAGACACTTACTGTAAATCAATAATTAGGTTGTGTTTTGCAGTGGAAGCCCATAGAGAAAGGGGTATTTTCAAGTGAAAACTGATCTTCCGAAATCTCAAGTTGCCCTCTCACATATTCAAGGCAGAAGATCAGACACGATTGGACATCTTTATTAATGTTCTTTCTGTCAGGTAAGTACAATCAACTGGCAAATGAAAATTGTTCTGCCATTAGCACTGCCTCATGCATGTGCTAATTTTGCTAAAATTGACCACAATGACTTTTCATCTCAGATCGTGTAGAACGAAATTCTCTTTAAAAATAAATGAAGGTATATGAGCTTAGCTATTTGCTATGTATCATAGTCAGTCTTTCTGCACAGAGTATAAGTACTCAGATATTGTAATGGTCAGGTCATGGCAGTGTCTAGGTACACCTTTAGACAGATCAAGCAGTGCTTTACACATTTTAGAAAGTCTGTCTGAGTCTTTCTGTGTCTATCAATCAACTGTCCTCACTTATTCCTGCCATTTCCTAGAACCGGATCACAGGAGCCCATCCTGGTGGGCAAGATAATAACAACAAAGGATGACTTCTGCCCATACTAATATGAGGTTATCTACTCATGTGCAGCACCAAGAGAACCAGAATGCTGAGGCAGATGCCCTCCAGTTGGAAGATTTTAGAGAGAAAGAGAGGGTAGAGGAGTTTGCCCATACCAGTGTTTTTCCAAGTCCAGAAAGACAAAAACATACAGAACTCAAGTCAACTTGCAGATAAGTTTTGACTGAGCTAAAGCATCCAGCAGACCCTTTCCACATTTCAATTAGTCCATGCTGAGCAAAAATCCAATACTGCAATACTCCAATACCCAAATGCATAGTTTATTACACTAAGAGCTCAAAATTCCTCTCAGTAGGTAACTTAGGGCTAATATCATCACAAAACAACTCTTTTGGGTTTGAGAAAAAGTAGCCTGAAGCAAAATGCCATTCTCTCTTTTTCCTTCTCTTTAATTCAGTGAAAATACAAATCATTCAAAGAAGTCTGTTCACCAGTGTCCACAAAGAACCAGCAGATCCCATGGCCCAGAGGTTTTTCATCACTTTTCTTCTAGCCTAAAATAGATAATTCAAGTCAGAACGTCTTGATAGGAAATAATCCAAACCACCTGAAATGTGTTCAGATCCTTCCCACTACTTTGTGCTCGGCAGGGGTCATCACAAAAATCTCAATTCAGCTGCATTTCTCAGTCAAAAAAACATACTCTAGAGATATTTGATAACTGCAACTTATCACAAATGCAAGAATCAGGATGAACACAAGAACTAAAAATGCAGGTACTTCTGTCTCCGTATCATGGTTTCAGTCTCTGCAGTTACCTTCACATCATCGTCTTTTGCAAAGCTACCAGGCCATTTTTGGCTTTGCTCATGAGACTCCCATAGTTATGCATCTGCCTCAGCAAGTCCTGTATCACACAGTTTCTTTCCTGGTCATAAAAGCCACTCTGATCCATGAGTCATTGACCAGCTGTGGCTGGTGCTTGTGGTGATGGAGTGGAAAAAGCCCTGTGAAGCTGTGCTTGCATCTTGTGGGAAAAGTATCTAGAAGAACCTGAAACTCAGGTTAGTGAGACCTGCTCTACCTGTAGCTTCATGCCCTGTTTCCTCCTCTGTTGTGTGACCCCTGTGGAAAACGTATCACCAGTCAGAGGATCAAACTCAAAGCCGTCTCTGGCACAGGGAAATGCAAAACATGAGTGGCCTTACTGGGTTGTATCGTTAAAATAAATCACAACAGAAGGAATGTTTGAAGCCGTATTTACTTGAAATATTTAAACCTACAAATCCTGTATAATTTGCCTTTTTCGCCAATAGGTGGTGCCAATAATTTATGCATTCGTGTCTTCTGTTGGGCAAATGACTCAGAATAGATAATTTAGCTGCACTGACTGTGAGCAGACCATATGTAGGGAAGAGTTTTGACCCAGTAAACTGCTAGGAAAGTAGATTTTGCTAAAGTAGCCACAGCACACAGGTGGAAAGCGCTGAGGAGAAACCCCTTATGTTTCAGGGCAAGAGTCATATGGCTAAACCAGAATATGCTTCCTTTGCATGATTCAGAAAAAAATTTAAAATCTCTTCTTGGCAAGATGTACGTCATTATGTGCATTAATCAGCAAGGAACTTTCAGAAATGCAAGTCAGCGTTAGCCCTTCCTTTTGCACTAAGTAAGTCAATAGTAGTATGTCAGAGAAGGCAAAAAGAAAGGTCAAGAGGGAATCCATTCATTCATTGAAAGGAAAGCATCAAAAAAATATCCCTGTGACAAAGCCTTTTTCATTAAAACCCACAGCTGGTATTTCTGTTGGGGCATACATCAATTTTAGCTGGACAGCAAAATGCAGATGCTTTCTTCTTCAGGTTGGATATTAAATTCCTTGTTTAAAATAATAGATATTATTGCATTTTGGTTATTTAGGTTTTTTTTTCTTTCTGCTGGGTTAAACTTCTTGACCCCTTCCCATTGTAAATTTGTAATCTTGGATCAATGTTATAGTGGAATGAAATGTCACTAATTACATAAAAGCTAAGATAACCTTTGAAATATGTTTAAGCAGCTTAAATATATTATTTTAAAAATATCAGATTTCAAGGCAACATATTCAATATTTGATGGCAGAAGAAAGAACTGAAGGATGTCAGGAGATAACAGAGTGCCAAAAAGCAGATTCTAGAAGCCAAAGCTAACTGCCAAGTTAGATCTAGTTGGCTTTGGAAAGTGTTTATCATTAGTTTATTACATTAGGAAAGAGTATATCAAGTGTAAGTTGAATGAGGTATGCTTGGGTATTTGCAGAAATGATGCCATTCTCTGGCAGGAAGAGGCATTAAACAAATTCTCAGCATCCCCTTCAGCAACACTTGTGGGTATCACAAAAAAAAGTACAGTGAGTTTTGCCCTCCCAAACTGACTAAGGAGGAAACCCTCTTCTCCATAAACCTCTGACTTTTTTCATTTGGAAATCCTGTTTCCCTGCTACCCTCTCTCAGAAAATTTCTCCTTGTGTCTTTAGTGCTGTTAATTAAAAATCAGTGTCCTAGCTCCTGTGCTGAGTGTTGGGGGGCAGGGGAAACTGTGGTCCTATGTCTTGGCCAAATCATATTTACTGGCCTAGTGCCTTGACTGTCAAATCTGGGAAACGTAGCAGTTTCTTTTGTTGTTGTTAATTTACTACTAAAATAAGTTTTCCTGCTCCCTGCGGTTGAATCACAGTGTACCAGGCAGCTTTTGCCAGCTACTTTTATGTCAAACTCACAGCATATATACTTTCTGAAATAAAATTGCACATTCACAGTGGGAGAGTGGCTGTAGGGACAGAGGGCATGAATTTACAGCCACCAATGCAAGAGTGTTTATACCATTTACGCAATGAGTCTAACTGTTAGACAATTCACAACCAGGATGAGGTACAGGTGGAATCACAAGAGACCTTGCAATGATGATGAAATCAGTACAACTATTTGTTTCTGCCAGTAATTAATAGAAATCTGTAGGTGACTGGTCCAACATACCAAAGAAGGGGGAAACAGATATTCAGGGGATGTGTCACATCTCAGTCTCTATCATTCTTTGTTTTCTCCAAGTCCTTTTCTTTATACTGACCAAAGATAATCCATGCACAAAAGTCAACAGTGCGGTATCAGCCTGCATTCAGATGGCACAGTGAATTTGGATAATCAACAAGTGTCAAGAGTTTTTGCCTCCCCCTCTTCCAGTTCCTGACCCCAACTGTAATAAAGCACAAGATTTCTTTTCTCACAGTTGGTCTCCAGAGAATTTTGGTGCTATAACCTCACAAAGCTTCCAAAATGAAGGCAATATGGTGTCCATGGCTGTAGCAGCAACCTCCTCAGACATGCTCTAAATTAAAAAGGAATTAATTGAAATGGAACTTTTGAGCACTGAATTGAACGGAGTTTTCCTTTTACACAGCTACAGGTCTGGCCCAGTGGACATTACTTTAATTAATTTTGGCTAGAGTTTATCTTGCCAACATGGTGTACTTTTGTGTTTTTACCTCTTATTTTTAACCTATGTGTGAAAATATTAATAGTTCTTTACCTTTTTAAAATGTCCATTTGTGTCAACCACATGCGAAAATTATCTGAATTGATACTGAATTTTTTCTTTTGGATAGAGTTGGTGATATTACAGCTACCTCACATTTTCTTCACATATTGATCTCTCTGCAGCTCCTAGAGGAGCTGTCTAGAGAAAATCAATGAGCTTCAACTGAAGAAAGGAAGATACTGAAGAGGCAATGTTTTCATATATGTAAATTGCCATGTTTATTCATCAGAAGGAAGGAAGGAAGGCAAAAAGTAAGATTAAAGTCTATAGGAACGTACTTTACAAAATCAAATGAGTGTCTGTTACTCCTGTAGCAAATAACACATGAGGCTCATGGAAGAAGGAAGGAAGTCATTATGAATGCAATTTAATTCTTTCTTCCACAGAAAAGCACTAATCATAAACTTTCTACTTTAAGTGAATAACAAAAGTAATAAAATATATGCACAAGAAATATCTTTAATGGGTAAACTTTTGCATTGCTAAATATAGTAACTCAGTACCAACTCTATTAAGCCTATAATACTTATCTGAAGCAACCAGAAGATGGATAGTCTCAGTCCCTCATATTGTACCATCTCAGGGACTTTATACAGAGCAATAATTAGCTGTTGACATCAGTCAACACTAGAATCCAGTCGCAAAGTTCCCCAGGAGCTGTATATGTTCAGAGCTGAGCTGTTGGTTTGTCTGGGGACTGTTTTCTTTTCTAACTAGCGAGATGTGCCAGCTGCTTTTTGGAAAGCCTCAGGCAACCCAGTCTCTGGCCTGAGCAGCCCTACAAATCCTGCCTTCAGTGGCTGCCTCGTGGCTTCCAACTGTCCTTGCAGCTCTGTCTGAAGACATCCAGTAAACCGTTGCTGGATTGCTCCTACAAATGTGACATCTATATAGTAAAGGCCTCTTTCAAACCAAGGAACACATCAGGCTAGTGCAGTTGTTGTTAGCGTGTCCTACCTCCTTTGACCTGCCGGGCTGAATCCACATCTTTTCGCAATGGTAGAGATGGGGAGGAGTTATAGGAAGAAATCATATGTTGTCTGCTGTCTCCGCCTGGAATACCCCAGGCCATCATCCTGTTGTACCAAACTATTTATTTTCTTCCACAGGTGAATGTATTTTGTTCAGTTAAAGTTGTTGCTGAGATCTACAGACCAAAACACCATTTAAGAAATGGCCCTATAACAAGGATTATAAGTGTGTGGGCACATCTATGAAATATTATCACTTCCATTTTTCAAAAACTTACAATCTCACAGCTCTGCTTTATCATGATTAGCAGGAGTATGAACACTTTGCTTTCTGTCACTTATTGTGAGGAGCAGGAGCACGAATCCCTGTCTCCCATCAAGCAGTTATTTTCTACTCCTTGTCTTTTCGAGCAAAGCTGCAAGGAACTGTTAGAAGATATACACATGTTGGCTCTGAGCCAACATATTGGCTGTAATCAAAAAGATTAAACATCCAGAAGCATAAGGACTGAATTTGCACCTGCAGCACAGCAGTGCACAGCACTGGGTTGTGACCCTCTGCTAGATGCATGCTACGTGGCTCCCCAGCATGGTTACATTTACTGAATAAGGTCCCTGTGACCATGTTATCAATTTTAAGTCCATCACCATCCAGTCTAATGCAGGCCATTCTGTAAATCTTCCATCAATTTCCAGCTTAACTAGATAATATAATTAAACATTTCAGCAATGGAAGAACCTGCTGTTTGCCTTAACTATCCCCTTCATTGAAATTTGTGACCTTACTTCCTCTCCTGCATCCCACATACTGGATCTTGTTGGGGTAGTTTAGACTGAAGAATAGATAACTGAGCAGTAATATCTCCCCTGTGCACAGCGTGCCAAGGAAGAGTAACTGCATCAGCTTGCAGTGCCTAAGGTTAGAGTAGGCTTTCCAAATCCCTTGGCATAATGGTCTCTGTTCAGAAGGATATAAAAGCTTCCTTCTGCTACCAAGCTGCTAGCTCTGGCACATGCCTTTAGTAGCCACAACATGTTCAGAATGGAGATGAGATAGTAAGCACAGATTTATTCTCTACTTTCCCTTCCTCAGAAGCTCAGGCTGACCATAAGTTGTCTTTCCTTCATTTCTCTATCCAGACCTTGGACAGGAAAGGTACTCTGTGCCATCACTACTTATCCATAGTCTCCTAGCAGGATTGAACAGTCCTCAGAGGAGGAAAGAGATTCCCAAATGCTTCCATCAAGGAGCCTGGTATCTTTACATCCCCTTCAATCTCCTCCATTTATGATGTCCAAATTTTTTGGCCAGGGACTTTGCTACTATTTCGTTTGCTGTATGTATAACAACTGGGATGAAGCAGACTGAGTAAAAGCCCTCTTCTCCACTCCTAGTATGATCCTAAATACCCCTAGACCTTTGATTTATTCTTTTCTTCTAGCATCTGCATCCTCGGATTAATACCAGGATTAGGTCTTGTATTGCACACCCCACCCTCCCCGCCTCCCCGGCCTCTTCCCCCCCGAATACTTTGTTATGAATCAGATCAAAATCGTTTTGTGACCCTTATGTCAGGAACACAATCAATGCTCCCATTCCATTTATTTGTTCGATAACAACAAACAAACAAACAAATAGTCCAAGTGAAAGGCTTGTGCTAAATCATGAAAGAAGATACAGTGAATAGGTGGCTATTTCAGGACCTCTGAGAATTAGTGTTGGCTTTAAGCGTAAGTATACTCATTCTGTTGGTTCCTCAAAGAACACTATCTCTCACTGAAAGGTAAAGACAACTGTTCTGGGATTTTGCTCCTAGAAAGCAGAAATATGCAGGAGAATGAACCTGATAAGAAATCCTAGAAAGACAATGCACATCTTGTGCTGGTCTTGTACACTCTGTTCTCAGCTTATGGAAGCAAAATGAGACCTCATTAAAAGGTCATCTTGGAAAAAGAGGAAACAGGCCAGCTCTCAGGAGACATTTTTGTCAAATTTCCAAGAATCTAAATGCAGTGTGGTCTGAGAAAAGGCCCTATTCAATATAATACACTTCTAGAAAAGAACAGGTGGGTGAGAACTATGTCACACTCTGTTTTTCTTGCCTTTGAGAGTCACATCATGGTTGCTCTGCCACTCTGCCAGAGTTTACTCCCTCAGAACCTCCGCGCATCTGTCACAGCTATTTCTGTTCATCACCCAAGCCTCCACTTCTAATTGGATTATTCTTCTGTCTTTCTTCCATTCAAATATTATCACTCATTTAGGAGAGATACCACTCTCCAGTGGTTCCAAGACATATGGTCTTTGCACTGAAGGGTTCATACTTCAGACTGTGTTTTCATGGATGATGTCTAAGGAGGAGACAGAAGGCAGCTGACTCCACTGTCTCCTGGCTTTCCTAAGGAGCAGAACTGTCATCTTTTTGGGGGGAACACTTAGCAACCAACCAACCATCTCCTCTTACTGGGTGTTCTGCCACTTCTAGAAAGGCTGATGACTGGGGAGAGGAAGGAGCTGAGAAGTTCCACCACTTAGAGATCTGGTCTTAATTTCTGTCTATAGTGGACAATCAGCAAAAGAAAGTTGCTAGCACCTTCCTACCATCTTGTGCATCGTGTACAACTGGCAAAGGAGCATCTTTAAAGACCATGATCTGCAACTTCAGTGATAGCCTCCTGGCACCAAAGAAAGTAGTTGCAGAGAACTGTAAGTAAATAAATTATGTCTTCAACTTTTTTAAAAGACATTAATAAGCACAGATGTCCAGCTTGGTAAGTATAAGGACAACTGTTTTGAAATATGTGACATGCTACCACTTATAATCATTGAGGATCATTGACTAATCCCTGCTGTTACCTGAAACATTTAATTGAGTTATAAGCAGTGAGATCTTGTCTCTGTTGAAGTGAAAGGGAATTTTGCCAATTACGTCAATAGGTGTCCAGATTCATATAGGAGGGCTCTGTAGGCTCTGAACTGTTCTAGCCAAATCCAAATGAACCCCACTTGGATCTGAAAAGTGAACTTACATTTACAAGGAAATAGCTGAGAAAAGAGTTTAGACTATTCAGTCTAGTTATTAAGGAGAATCTATCATTTTAGGAGCTAATCCAAGTTTCACTTCCCTGAGTGTAAATCAGGAGGAACACTACAGTAGTCAATTGATAAGTTTGAAATCTGAGTCAAATCAAAGAAAAAATTAGGGACTGCAAATTTCTACAACCAAATTAAAGCACAGTATCTTAGCATATGACATATGTAAGCAAAGATCAGGTTTTCTGGAGTGTTTAGGCACATAGAAATGCAAATAGAAAAATCATTCAAAAGACTCCAAGATCCTCAATCACGCAGTGCTACACAAAGAATGGGTCACGTGCAATAAGAATTGGTTAAATATCACAAAACCATATGAAGCTGGACAACATAAGCATTCTCATGTTCATGAAGGCATTCATTGTCTCTCATCCTCACTGCTTTAGTTAGCTGTGAGTGCAGAGTGGAAAAAAGAGAGAAGAATATCATGGTCTGAGATCAGTACAGAGCCCATGGACTCAGAGGATTTTTTTCTGTGGGAGTAAGAGAGAGATGATATATATACCCTTGACTGAGAAAGGTAGCGAAATAAGGAATAAGACAGATCAATCAGAAAACCAAGAAGGAACAATCTGTTGAGACCTCAGCAAATAACACCAGCTGAGCCAGGGAAAGGTCTTAGTGACATAGGTCCTTTCAACCATCAGCATCTTTGATCAGAAACCTGAATCAGTTTTAAAATGCCAGTTTCCTAATAGCAAGTTTAAATTACAAGGCAGAAGCAAAGTTCATGGAAAGACAAAACTCCTTTTAAAGGTTAAAGGAAGGAAGCGACAAGGCTTATTCTTTTCATGCCCTGTTAAAAATTATTCTGCTGAGGTTGAAAAGCAGGAGTGAAATGTTAACTCTTTTCTCTTGCTTGCAAGAAGGAGACATTCAGCAGGAACCTGAAAGGTCAAGGCCTGGCAAAATGCATCTTACAATATTGCCTTGTGCTTCCCCAGTGTTTTTCACCCACAAAACTCCTTGTATATGTGGGGCTCCCTGCAGTGCCGTGGAGAGGTAAGCAGAGCAGTTGGAGAGGTCTGTCTTTTTGGCAGATCATAATCTGCAACTGGGGCTGCCTTTCATCAGTTTGCAATTAGATAGCAATGTTAATGTTCATATTAAAAAAAACACTCAAGAACACTGAAGCTTTGTCACATATTCCCTTGAAAACTGTTGGAGCTGATTTGGACTGAGGTGGGGAAAATACATGAGGCCATAGTGGGGTGCAATAGATGAGTCTTAGCCAGGGTAAAATGAGCAGACCTCTCTCTACTGCAGTTGTCACCAAGTGGGAATCAGGTCCAGACCCTTTTTAAAATACTCCTTGCTTTAATGTGGCTTTGAAGCTTTTGCTAGAACATGAGAGGGTAACACTCTAAGTGCTCCTTTACTGAAGTCTACCACCCTGGAGAGCCATCCTTGCTGGTGTTCAGAGCATAGTCACTGCTGCTAACACAGATAAAACCATTCATCAAGTTACTTTCTCAAGTTTTTTGAGTACAAGTTTATATCCCCCACGTATTTTTGGGGGCTGCTACCCACACTGAGAAACAGGCATGGCTAAGCAGGTATCTGAGCAGAGTTTCCTTGCTCACACTGTTTTTTTATGAGATCTCCTTCAGCCTTGCTGGTCTGCAGGAGCTGATGTTAATCTCACTGTCCCATTGCACCTTGCATGTGTTCAAGCATCGTACGCCACCCTGCATTACTGAAGGGATCCTTAAATTATCCTTGCACAATAGAAGTATGCTAGTATCATGAGTGTGTATCTGGGAAGCTGAGGTGGACTAAGGGCACAAGCCCACCAGGAGGTGTAGACAAAATTCTTGGATACTTCAGAGCTGCAAGTGTAAAGCTTTAGCAGTAGTTGATGATTGAAAGACTTCATATCCCCATGACATCCAGCTGGGTTTATAGTGTCTTGCTTAAGCTGGCTCTGATCTCCAGCATCTTGAGGATCTTGCACAGCTTGGGAGAAACTGGGACCTAGATCTTCAGAATGTCATTTTTATTCTGCAGAAGCAGAATAGTGTCTGTCTCAGTCAAAACTAGACTATGCTGAAAAAATAGCTTGGATATTAGGGTCATTTCCCTGGATTCCAGTTTTGTCCATGTGGGTCATCAGCTCCACCAGCGAATACCAAACTGCAACATCCTGGGCATTCTCCAGGTTCTTCGCATTCATGTGCAAGACCGCAGGGAGTGCACAGCTCAGAATGCTGGATGGCATATTATGCTGAAGTATGACTATCAGTAAGGATATATCTCACTCCCAGATTGTTCTTTGACAAAATATATTTTATCCAGGAAGTCAAAAGCATAAAAAAATCCTCCAAACACAAGAAAATCTACATGCCATGTTCTTAACTAGTATAAATCAGTGTATCTTCAGTAACAAAAGGGTTGAGAATCTGGTCCTAAATCAGGACTTTTGATTTTCTAAAATAGGAAACAGGAAATGACAAACCATGAATTATAAATATATGCAAATGATGTAATTAGTTATTTCTCTCAACATCTGAGAATTGGCTGAGTATTATATCCAGAAAGCCTCAAAACCTATTACTCCAAAAGTTTTTCCAAAAAAAGATTGTTTTCATAGATACTATTGGAAATCCATGAGCCTGCACCAAGAGAAGCAGTTACCTGGTAAAGGGAAGAGTGCTGCTTGCAAAGCCTGCCTGCACAGATCACATATATTATTGTTGTATAACATCACTAAGTTGAGAGATGGTGACCTGACTGACACCTGGAGGAGATGAACCTCATCTTCTGAAGCCTCCAATTTTGTTCCTTGTCCTGAAATCTGCAACTCCATTCTGCAAGATCCCTAACTGCGTCATTCTTCATTTGCATGAGTGTGTGGGTTTATGCAGCACTCTCTGTAGCCAAGAGGATTTTACTGAGGAAATGGAAAATGCTGCTTGCTGGACCCAAAGAGAGTGAATACTCCAGCTGGCACTGTTTTCTAAGAGTACTAAAAATTTCCACCAGATTCAGAACTCTCGGCACCAGGGACCATATTGAAAGTAGAACTTAGTCTGCATTAAATGTGAGGATGGTGGACGGTCCTGTGGGGAAGGAATAGGGGCTTCTTGATAAAGTAGCATCATCCCAGAGGGTGAGATGGGGCTCTTCCCCCTCATCATCTCCTCGAGAATCCTCAATAAGGATTCTTGAGGAGACTGCAGGAATGAGTCCTTCCTTGTGTTGCCCTGAGGACTATTAGGGTTGACTCCTAAACTGCAATGAGTGTTAAATTCAGTACAAAACTTGGAGGAGCTGGCACTTTCTTTTCAACTAAGACAGAGATTGTGCCAACTTGCCCTAAATACATTCCCTCAAGTCACGCAATGGGAAAGCTGAGGAGTTACACTATCTAACCCGGAGAAAAAGAGACCAGAATCAGTTGTGTATTGCAGACAGATGTTCTCCGTCACAGCTGTGGCAAGGCAGATGGGACCCAAGCCAAACTATGCTAAAGCAAAGACAAGGAGTTGGACTCATAATGGCTCTCTGACACCTCTCAGGAGGAAAAGGGTCACTTAAGTGTAAATCAATCACTTTTCCTGGAGAGTGAATCAGCCAAATTATACAAACAAAACGTAAAAAAGCTACTGCTGAGTAGATGTACTGACCATTGCCGGGAAGGGATTTCCAGTGATTGGGTTCCTGGTTCCGTCTTCTGCAAGCTACCTTATTATGGCTGTGATAAATAAAAAATTAGGATATCCTATGGCCTAGCAAGGTATGGGAAACAACATGTAATTCTCCGATCCTCGATCAAAGTGGTCCAGTATGTGTGTAATCGTTCCTCTTCCTTCTTCTCTTTGGAAGAACCACAAAATTTGAAAGTTGGTCATGAGCTCCCTAATTACCTGATTGGTAAATACAATGCTTGCATTGCAAAGCATGTCAGTAAGGCTATGAACCTCTGTAAAGCCATTGGCTATTTGGCTTATTGCAAGGATTACTGGATGGGATTTCTGAGTAACTCAGGCCTTAGAAGCCAGAGTGACTAATTGATATATGCTTGAAGCTGAAGAAAACACTGTCTGTTTTATAAGTTTTGTGGTCTGTGCTGATTTCCATGAACTAAGGATCATGCTCATCCCATTTAATAATCGCAACCATAACTGGCAGTAATTAGGAAATCTCAGCAATGAATTTCTGAGAAATATTAGGAAGAGGTGCTTGAAAAAATAAGCCTGCCAGAAACATATAAATTGGGAATGCATGATTTCCACGGTCCCTCTTCTCCAGAATCCCCCCATTTCAAACAAATGGGAAAGTTTTGACTTGGCAGGGGAAAAGACAAGAGAGGAAGCCTGAACTGGAAGCAATAGAGATGGTATAAAAGTTGTATGACAAGAGGAAACTACTTGGATAGCAGAAGTACCCCCCTCTCTGCAAGACTTTTGTGGTTTTCTCCTTAATTCCTATGACTCATTGCAAGTTTTATCCAAGATTATATAGGACAAGGCTGACAGAAGCTGTATTGCTGGATGGTGGGAGCAAACTACTGCTGAATAAGTGTTTTTTATAACAGCCTTTAACATTGGTATAATCTGGCTATGGAAAGACTCAGCTTCTTGGGACTTCAGTTTCCCACACAGGCCATCCTGAAAAATGACTACAAAATTTTCATCGGTTATCTTTAAAAAAATGCGACATTGTTGTCCCAATTAAAATTTAGAAAATATCCCTTGCCTTGGCTGCATATCCTGACTGTACCTACATTTAACATAGGTACTTCTTGAATAGGGAGAAACATTATTTTTTCTCAGACATCTTGGGAGGATTAAACTCACCCTGGAGTTAAGTCCGTTCACATTAAAAGGTTAACTTCACCTGACTATATAAAGCTACCTCTTGTTGCTCCTGGTGGTACTTTGCAGCTGGGTTGCAGAAATATTTTGTTTACTTCATCCAACAGAAGTTTCTGTGAAAGGAGAAAAAGAAAAAAATAGAAAAGTTACAATTGGAAAAGGGTAAATCTCAAACCATATTTATTTACACCTTCTTCAAGGTCATTTTGTCCTTCTGCCTAAGTATGAGAGCTGATAGCCTGAAAGACTGAACACAGGAGGATGATAGTGTCATCATCATAATTTCTTCTTCACAGAAATCATGAGTGCAGCCTGGGAAGTGTGCTTGCTCAGAAACCTAATAATGTTGTTGAAAGCTACCCAAACAAGCACAGAACGCACTTGTTTGTCAAGTGCTGGACAGAGGCCAGAGGAGGGTGGAAGACAGAAAAAAGGAGGAGAATAGATGTTTGTAAGAAAAATAAAAATAATTGTATTCTTGCTAGGACTGAGAGGCAGTTCCCATCTGCAGAATGAATCCATATTAACTTGCTGCCAAAGGGGGACGTGTGCTGCTCCCTGATGTGCAACGCTGCTATTAAACTGGAGAAGACCTGCCCTCTGCCTTCAGTCCTGCTGCCCTGCAAAGAAATGCGGCCAAGCATGTTTGTAGAGAGGATCTTAACAGCAGACAGTTGGCAAGGCAGCATGTGTGCTCTAAGGATATATTCCAGAAAGGACATGCTCCTTTCTTGCAAAGGGGAAAGAAAATGAAAAAGGTGTGATTCATCTTCTATCATTTATAGATGTCTAGAACTTCGATATCTAGTCTAAGAGTGTCATCCAAGGTCCCTTTGTAAAAAGGGGAAAGGTGAGAGCTCTCCATGGCATGGCTCCAAATCTTTTCCTCTAAGGCTGATGTTTCAGAATTAAATTGTTTTCTGGATGTGTCTTTTTCTCCCCACTGGTTTTCACGATTTCTGAGATTAGATATGTTGGAGCTTTTTTAGGCTGAAACTTTGGTGGGATCATTCCTATACCTTTATTTAAACTGCATCATCATTAGCCAACATACAGTGCATGCGTAGTTTAGCATTCGCACCATCAGTTTTAGAGGCAGCTGGCATATCACAATGTTTGATGGGTCCTGACCTGAAAAGGTTAGTGATGTCTTCAACTGAGGTATCGTAGTAGTTGTAGGGGCAAAGTTAGGCACTCAATAAGGAGTCTGCATACCTCACAGAAACAATAAAAGCTGTTTTATTGAACCTGGGAGAAAACTGCAACCAGCCTCTTTAGTAGCCATCTTAGAATTGTAGATGACCAGAGTTTTTTCCTCAAACCATGACAAATGAACAGCAACACTAAAGTGACCAGTAAGCATTGAGATGATGTTGAGTTTCTTTTACTTCTTTTTCTTTCTTTTTTCTTTTTTTTTTTTATTTTCATGGAACATGAAAATCAAGGGATTCAATTAATCTGCTCTGTCTCTTTGTACATGGTGTGATGGGTACAAAAGGTTTTGTGAATAGAGATTTTTTCAGTGTTTTTTAAAGACTGCCAGAACCTGTACCTCCGTTTCCCACGTCACCATTCTTTTCCATGCCACCTCTCTTCTGCTGGATTAAATCCCACAACAAAGGAAAAAAAAAAAAGGTCTGAGATGAATAAATATTGATACTATTGAGAGAAAGAAAAAAAAAAGTATCACTCTTTTAAAGGAAGACAAGACAATCCTCACCTCTGAGATAACCTAACAAGAACTGCCTGCCCTTTCACGTTTAACAAAACCCCCTCTTCCAGGCCACAGTTTTCTCTGTTGCCTCCCAAGGCTACAAACACACTCAACACTCAAAAACTGTTTCTATTTTTGCTCCCAGTGCCACAGCTGGAACACCGTCCCTGCACAGATGGCAGGTTCAAGAGGGGCAGTGTGAGCAGGTTCAGCAGTGGGTTAGACAAGATCACTTACATCACATTTCCTGCTCCCTGGAGGCCTGGTTCAAAAGGAAGAAACTCTTTTGACTGTCCTTTTACACCGAGGGCTTGAAAACTGCTGCTACATGTAAGTTGGCCCAGGAAAATGTCAAATGCTCATGTCACCGCCTCCATATTTCATGCTCTTCCCCAGATTCATCCTTCCTTTAGCTGTTCATTTTCTTTGTAGGTTTTGTCAGCCTTGCAGGCTAGAAATTTTCTTGTATATCCACTGATTCTGATGCTCGGTGTGAGATACTTCTAGGATTCTCCTGTGATCAGTCATCCTTCTAGAAGAAGGGTTTTTTTCCTCTGTGTAGTTTGAGATCTGACCTTCTTCAGTGCCTCAAGTTGCTCAGATAAAAGCTACTGTGTCCTGCGGACATGCATACAGGTAAGGTCCAAGCTTTGGGCTTTTAGACTTTTTTGCTTCTCAAGACTTAGTGAAAAACTTATCCCACCAAGCATGTATGTTTATGTAGGTTGCCAGGAGGATCTCTTGCTAGACCAGTGAAGACAAGATAAAATAGAATGTCAAAATCTCTAACACATGATTAATTAGGTATATTATTTGTGCAGAGTTAGCAGCTCCAAAATCAAACACTCCCCGACTCTTCACAGATACGCAAAAAAGCAAGTGGAGAGATGACAAGAAGCTAAAAAATGTCCGTTTAGTACTGTGGCATACATGTGCCTTAAAAAAATCCTGAATCATAATTGAATGGAGAATTTCTATGAAAAGATAGATATTAGTTTCCCCACATAAAATTGCTATGATTACTACACTTGAGATTCTTGCTTTTGTAGTCAGAGGGTTGAACTGTTTCTCGCATCCTTTCGCTATAATTTTGTAACCTTGTGTTAATCTTGCAATGCAAAGAGATATTACTATGTATGCAGACAGTAAAATAACCTTGGAAATATGGTTAAGTTGCTTAAATGAATTAAAAGAAAAAAAATTGCAACCCTATTTTCAGTCTCTGAAAGGGCAAAAGAGCATTCCAGGAGAAAAATAGGGACTGTCATACAGCGCTGAAAAGTAAGGTCTAGGACACAGTTTAAAAATTGATTGGAGTTCCAAGCCTTAATTTAAAGAAAACAAACCTGCTATTTCATAAACATGAATAAAAAAAAAAAGCTAAAATAGTTATGTGAGATAATTTGCCTTGTACTTGCCTTAGCCCAAATGGAGGCACATTGCCATACACCACAGATCAGCTGATATGCAATAAATTCAGCTAGTTAAGCTCTGTGTTACTAAATGGAAGTCACCTCTCACAAACTTATTTTCTCTATGGTCGAGGAGCCAAAAAATGAGGTGATGCATGCAGAACAGCCTCTGTATAAGGAACAACTAAGTTGAGTAGGTGTGTCTTTCAGGTTAAAAAAAATACAGAAGGGGAAGTGTTGAATATTAAATCTAGAATTCTAAACTGGGAGTGAAATGGAAGAGTGGATGCTGGTCTGCCCATGAGCGTGTAGATAACCTACAAAACTGCTTGCTTAATCATAGAATCACTCAGGTTGGAAAAGACACTTGGGATCATCAAGTCCAACCATCAACCCCACTCTACAAAGTTCTCCCCTACACCATATCCCCCAACACCACATCTAAAAGGCTCTTAAACACATTCAGGGATGGTGACTCCACCACCTCCCTGGGCAGCCTATTCCAGTGTCTGACCACTCGTTCTGGGAAGAACTTTTTCCTAATGTCCAGTCTAAACCTACCCTGTTACAGCTTGAAGCCATTCCCTCCTGTTCTATTGCCAATTACCTGTGAGAAGAGACCAGCACCAACCTCTCTACAATGTCCTTTCAAGTAGTTGTAGACAGTGATGAGGTCTCCCCTCAGCCTCCTCTTCCTCAAACTAAACAGTCCCAGCTCCCTCAATCGCTCTTCATAAGATTTATTCTCCAGGCCCTTCACCAGCTTCGTTGCCCTCCTCTGCACTCGCTCCAGCACCTCGATATCTCTCTTGTATTGGGGTGCCCAAAACTGGACACAATACTCAAGGTGTGGCCTCACCAGTGCTGAGTACAGGGGGACAATCACCTCCCTGCTTCTGCTGGTCACACTATTTCTAATACAAGCCAGGATGCCATTGGCTTTCTTGGCCACCCGGGCACACTGCTGGCTCATATTCAGCCGCTTGTCAATGAGAACCCTCAGGTCCTTTTCTGCCAGGCAGCTTTCCAGACACACTTCCCCAAGCCTGTAGCGCTGCATGGGGTTGTTGTGGCCCAAGTGCAGGACCCGGCACTTGGCCTTGTTGAAGCTCATACCGTTAGCATTGGCCCATCGATCCAATCTATCCAAGTCTCTCTGTAGAGCCTCCCTATCCTCATGCAGATCAACACTCCTGCTTAACTTGGTATCATCTGCGAATTTACTGATAATGCACTCTATGTCCTTATCGAGATCATCAATAAAGATGTTAAACAGATTTAATTAACATTAACAGATGTTAATGTACAAAGTCTGTGGATTCCAAAATCTATGAGACACCTGGAAGGGAAAGTCTTTGAGGATTATTAAATGCAAAGACAAAGATTTTGTTTGAAATTCACGAATGACCAAAAGCTGGGGTAGGATTACTGGAAGAAGAACCAAGTTTACCGTGTTTCTGTACCTTTCTCTAAGTGTCTGCCGAAGGCCACTGTTGGAAAGGGACTTAATTGATTGTTAATGAATAGTTAAATACAACTGCTGCTCCTGAGTCTGCTCAGCCTTCAGAAAGCAATCGGTGCCTATGCAGGAGCTGCCCCCACTCATGGCTGAATGCACCAACTTAAATTTACAGGAATGACCGCAAACCAAAGAGCTGGCTTTGTATGGAGTCAACCATCAACAGAAAGATAGCACCAATTAAATGACATGAGAGAGCATCTTAAAACTCTGCAGCCATCACCGGAGAGAGCAGCAGTCAAAACCAGAATTTGGAGAGATGCGAAGAGCCTGCCGTCCAGCGAGATGGCTGACTGGGCAGACACAGCAGCTCGGCACAAATAATCCGAAGAATTTTTCTGAATGTGCCAGAGTGATGAGTGAGCAGAGCTCAAGTTTCTTTTGCATACGTGGAGTTTCCCACTTGATCTGAAGATCTGGAACTGAGGCTGAAATAAAATTCCTTCATCCGGGACCCGCTCCAATGGCATTACATTAAAACCTTGAACAACACATGCTGTATGTAGCTGGAGCAACGCTCAGCTTACAAACAGCATTCCTTTGCTGATCTTCTCACACAATACTAAGAATACCCTTGCTATTTTTCATGATGCATTCAGATAACCTCTGTACTCATGGTGAAGAGTTGCCTTTTGAGTCTTGCAGCTAGTCGGAGCATTAGGTGTCCAGGGTCAGGTCATGGTCACCCATGTTATTTGTAAGGCTGACCAGGAATGGTGAGAGAATTTAATTGCTTGGCTGGAGAAGTAGAAAGTTCTTCCAGATGTCAGCATGCCCTTTGCAGTGCTTCCCACGGCATGTGTCTGTAAACTGACATTGTGGGAGATTTGGCTTGAAGCTGTCCATTGATTGTTCAAAGCCCCATCCAGCCTGGTCTTGAACACTTCCAGGGATGGGGCATCCACAACTTCTCTGGGCAACCTGTTCCAGTGCTTCACCACCCCCACAGGAAAGAATTTCTTCCTAATATCTAATCTAAATCTCCCCTCTTTCAGTTTAAAACTGATACCCCTTGTCCTATCACTTCACTCCCTGATAAAGAGTCCCTCCCCATCTTTCCTGTAGGCCCCTTTTAGGTACTGGAAGGCTGCTACAAGATCTCCTCGGAGCCTCTTCTTTTCCAGGCTGAACAACCCCAACTCTCTCAGCCTGCCCCCATAGCATAGGTGCTCCAGCCCTCTAATCATCTTCGTGGCGCTCTGCTGGACCCATTCCAACAGATCCATGTCCTTCTTGTGCTGAGGACTCCAGAGCTGCACGCAGTACTCCAGAGAAGAGTTGAAGATGTCCCTGTTCATTGCGGGACGTTTTGGACTAGATGACCTTCCAACCCAAAATGTTCTATGATTCTATGGATGATAGGATGGAACGAGCCCTCAGCAAGTCTGTTGAGCAGTACCAAATCGGGTGAGTAGTTGATATGCTGGAGGATGGGGCTCCCATTCAGAGGGAACTAAACAGGCTGAACAAGTGGGCTGAAGCGACCTTCATGAAGTTCAATAAAAAACTAATCCTTCATTTGGGATGGGATACCCAGAGTTGTGTAGTAGAGACCCTTGCAGTCCTCGCAAACACTCAGCTAGAAAAAAAACACATCTGACCTGATCCAGTGTTGTCAATAGTCTCACTTAATTTGGAGGTTGGAGTAGAGATTTCCAATAAGAAATTATTTCCAATGTGACCAGTACATGTTTTTCTGAAGCTGTTACTGCACAAGCAGAACCCTAGAGAAGTGCCTTGCACATAGTTTGGCAACCAGTCCCTCTACAGTAAATTTCAGAAGCACAGCAAGGGATATTTCTATTCCTAATACATAAAAATTGTATCAAGAAATCCATCACCTACTTGCAGATTCAGATGCAAAAGCTCTTTCTGCACTGACAACCTCTCTGGTGTTTGCTGGGCCCTGTCAGACTTACAGGAATTCGGAGCATGCAGGTATGTACCTTTCTCTTCTGCTTCCAAGCATGGTAGTTCAACCAGCAGCTCCACCAGTGACCCAAAAGGTCTTCCCTGAGAGAGAGATTATGAGATGCTGATCTTTTGCTAGGACAAGATCAGGGCCTAGAAGCTCTTTAGCAATACCTGAGCCAAAAAAAGGAAGGTTACAGAGAGACAAATCTCCCAGCTGAGTCACCCAATCCATACCTTCATGGAAGCAGTGGTTCCCTGAGCTAATTTAGTAATTCACAATGCTTCCCCCTCAAGTCTGAACTTTTATCATCCAAGACATCCTTTGGCAATGAGTTCCCAGGTTTACCATATGCTGTGGGAAAACTGCCTTTCCTACCCTAGCACCTGCTAGATCAGTCCTTGAATGGGATGAAAAAATAAAAGTCATTCCCTAGTCCTCTTTGTCATGGTACTCATGATTCTGTAGACCTCTGTCCAGTCCCTGAATTCATCTTCTTTTCCAGGATGAAAAGACCCAGTCAATGCAATTGCACTTTGTATGGAAGCCAATCCATATCTCTAATTGTCCTCATTGCCCTTCTCTGTAGCTTTTCTATTTATAATATAACATTTTTTCATACTGAGTGGCAGAACAGTTCATGATATTCAGAGTCTGGGAGAATCATGAATTTATACAGTGTCCTAATGATTTATTTTGCTTTCTATTTCTTTGCTAATGATTCTTAGCATTAGATTTAGCATTTTTTGATTACTGTTGAGCTCTGAGCTGATGTTTTCATGGAACTGTTGCTGCAATATCAAGTTCTCACTTGAGATGTAATGGTTTGATGAGAGCCCATCAGATTTGTTTTCAGGTATCCACCTTTACATTTGTCTCCCCCTTCACTTCACATTTATCCACAGTGAATTGATTCTGTGATTTTATTTCTGACGCAATCTTGTAAAGTGTTTTTCCAGTTCTTCACAGTTGGTCTTTGTCCTTATTGCTCTGGAATAGCTTTATATCAGCAGCAAATTTTGTTAGCCTACTAACTTTTGTTAGTACTTTTTCTAGGTCACTAATGAATGTGTTCAGCAGCAGTTTCCTACAGAATCCTCTTTGTTACCTCCCTCCATTATGAAAGCTACTCATTTACTCCAACCATCCAGTTCTGATCTTTTAACCATATCAGGAGCATCCGTCCTGGTACTCTTACATAGTTACTCTTTTCAGGTATAAAAGCAGAACTATCCTCAAAAACATCTGAAGTGGCTCCTGTTGCCCTTTAAAGTAGCTCATTAGGTTGTGTATTCTGGTGGGTAGAAAAAAGGGTTCTTATCCTTGCTAAACTTACTAATATCCTGAGGAAATCTTCAGCTTACCAATTCTCTTGTGGTTTTTTGGAAGCAGTTTGTGATTTAGAGGTGGATTTTGCTATGTTATTCTCTTGCCTTACTCTGTGCCTTGAAAGTTTCTTACTCTAAAAGTTAAATTTTCAACAATATAGCAATGATCAGCCAGTTACACTGTCAAAGCATGTCCATGCCCAGATTCATCTTGGATCAAATAAGTCGAGATTTTAACTTTAATATTTCTAAGCTCCCCCTGTGGTCTGCAGAAAAAGGAGGTTCTTTTCCCCTCCACCTATTTTGGGATAGAAGGGATATCTTAAAAGCTGTTTATCTCTCTATTGATTTCAGGGAAAATCTTGACAGCTGGCTTAACTGAGAGTCAGTCTCCCATAAACGTGGCTATGATCAACCCATCAGAAATCATACTGTGTAGGTCTTTAGTGAAGTGAACCTTTCTGATAATAGTACAGTTTTGCTGAAATAGTTTTGTGTTTCACAAAGTGTCTTCTGCTGGCAGAACTTTTCCAGTCAAGACAGACATTGTGTCCTGTCTTTAACACATAGAGCTGTACTGGCAGGAGGTACACGTAAACTAAAAGGCAGTTTAAAGCAACCTTCAAGAATCACAAACCCAGTGAGATTTGTTGCAAGAACATTGCAGGGCACCTCAGTGGTTCTTATGAAGGGAGATCTGAATCTGTCCCCTTGGACTGCTAATGTGAATGTCAATAGGAACTCATTCTATAGCAACTTGTCACAAGGAGTGTTTGATGCACCTATATTTACAAAAGCAATGAGGCATTAGCATGGGTTACAAGTCTGGAAGTCTGGAGAAATCTAGAAGTAAATTTATTGCTCCTCTTTTTAAGGTCTTGTTCTAGTTTGTTTCAGATGATAATGTGATTGTGCTTTGAGAGTTTCTGTGAAAAGTTAGAAATATGCAGAATTAAAACTCGCTCTAGCCATGCTTAGACCTGAAGCAAATTTTGTGTGATGAGATGATGGTTCTGGCATGAGTATTCGGATTTCAGGAGTTCATATTGCATCAGCTGGGTTGACCTCAAAGCCTTGCTCATTCTGGGAAAAACCCTCCTTTCTAGGAATCCTGTTCAAGCAGATCCCAAATCACTGCTGTTCTGGTAAGGTACAGTTGGTTTTTTTGCTGTGGAGATGGACACAGAGCCTGCATCCAACTGCAATGGTTGAATGGTGAAGCTCCACAATGCAGGACTGTCTTCTGTGATGGACTGACAGAACCTCTTTCAGGACATACAAAGTCTTCCAAAAATAAACTATCCCAAGCTCCATGCAGAGGCAGGAAGATTGACAAAGTAGTGTAGAACATCCTACATATATTAATCATCTTAAATGCAAAAGGACATAATTCTTTACACATGGAAGTGGTCCAAATAATAAGACCAGAAGAGAACAACCAATAAAACCCAGACACAGTCAGGAGAGCTGACTGGTGTTAGAGAGGGCAGCTGGGCTGAACAGTGCAGCCAGGAGATTTCCATCCCTCAAATCTCTCATGACTGTTCCATGGGGGCTGGGAGGGGCAGCAGAAGATGCTGTCCAGATCCAGTCCTTTGCATAAAGGACTTGCTTAGATCCCAGTTTCTTCCTTGTGCAAGAGGAAATTCAGTCCTAAATCTCCACTTGAGTATGAATCACCATAACTGTGGAAGGGTGCTGATCTTTTCCCCTTACAGTGCATCCAGTGAAGAATGCCCTCCCTCCGTTAAAGGTAGCGTAGAACATTCTTGTTATTGTTCCATCCTAATCATGCGTTTGTATTTAGTTACTTTTGCTTTTTCTCTGCATGGAGATTTCTGAGTGTACTAAGCAGACTGAATTCTTCACAAGAAAACTGCCAAACCCTCGTGCAGTCTGTCCTTTGATGACTAGATAAGTAACATGTCTGATCCATAATCTCCTCCTGCTGGTGATTCTCTGGCAGCAGCATATAAAATGAATATTACAATAAGCTCCTGGATGGTTGGCAGTGTCTCCATCGACTGGCTCTGGGCCTGATGCTCCAGCTCGTTGTCATTATGGGCAGCTGAAGTGACCATAGAGAGCACTGAATGAGAGGGAGCACTGCCGTCCCAAAAAGCACTTCCCAACAGTGGAGTAATTCCCTGACACAGTACTTACTTGTGAGAGGCACTAGAAGATCTGGATATTGCCATACAATACCCGAAGGGCAGTAATTAACAAGGAAGGAATGGATTGCCATAGGTAACATATTTTTATGAGATTAAAAGCATTTCATAAAAGTAGGCGAACAGATGGGATAGGATGAAATGATGGGCCTAGAATGAGCAGTGAAGATTTTACAGGTATTGCATCTACATCAAACAGAGCTGAGCTTGGCAATAAAGATATTTTACCCAGCTTTGTGAAACAGCCAGAGCTCAGGAGAATACAGCATCTGTGCGAGATTACAAAGAAAGGTTACCTTGTATTTTAGTTCAGAAATCAATAAATAATATTGGCTAAAGTAATAAGGAGGATATTTATAGAATATATAGAGTATTTTTGTGTTATCTGACTAGGATTTGTCACTACATTAATTATGTATAAGACTCAAAAGATAGAGTTAGCCTTGACTCACTCTGGTGGCATGAGTCAAATGATCAAATGTGGCTGTGAGCTTTTCTGAAAACACAGTCATTCCACAACTTCCATATTCATGTTATTAAATAACAGTCATAGAAATGCTGGTTGAAAGGGAACTCTGAAGGTCTTGAATTACTCTTTATGCAGATATTCCAACATCCTGTCAATAAATTATACGTACATTTCTTAGTTAGGTAGAGGATGCAAGTTAGTATTCATAAAACCAGCTTTCATTTTTCACAGAAATAGAAGACTGTCTTAAGGAGACTCAACCTGGACTGTTATAGAAATCCTCATCAATAATGCATCTGCAGACACTCCCTGTTTCAAGGAAAGAACACTATGTACTTTTGGCTCAACCTAAAACTTGTTATACACCACAGGAGTGTGAAAACTTTGGTTATAATTACAAGAGTTAATTAGGACATAGTCATTAGAGGAGGTACAGAACTGCTCAGAAAATGACAGTGTGAATTCCTTTTTCAGGATTCTGTGTGTGGGTTCAGGAGCTGTCAGGGTCATTAGATGCAGCCAGCAAATTAGCACACCCCCACGGAAATCAAGATATTAGTCTAGCTTCCACATGAGTAACTAACAGCTCTGGAAATCAAAGGGATTGAGCTCCCTCTTATTGGCATTGAACCAAAGTCAATGGAGCTGCTCCAACTAATACTGGTTGGACCAAGGATCCCATCCACCGAGCATATGCAGCATATATCCGTAGACATTGTAGGTACCATCTTTTTAGTGCCTTATCAATCTTCCTGAACTGTGAGATGGCAATAGAGAGGTAGGTATCTGTGGAGGATTACCAAAATGTCCTACCATAATAACCATTGTATTTTGGGTCAGGGATTGTCTTTTCACTACAGAACCTAGAAGGATGTTTTGTAGTACCTTTTGTATTTGCAGGAACTTCAAGCCAAGATCCAGCACTTACTTTCAGGAAACAAAAGCAGCCACAGGAGAATAGTTGTGATGACCGTACTGTGTTGAAACATGAGAAAGTCCCAGTTCTGGAATAACCATGCTGCAGGTGTTATAGACACAGGATCGAGGATGAAGCTGAAGAAGAAAACATCAATAATGTAGAATCATACTATTATGGAATGATATATTAAGACCAAAAAATTACAGAGAAATCTGTCAGACAAACAGTCCTACCATTCACTTCGTATTATTTGGAATCTAAATCTCTCTTGTTTCTTTTGATCTCTAGCAGAAAGGATAGAAAGGACAGAGCTAGCAAATTGAATGAATGCCATCTTCAGAAGAAGTAAGCAAAGAAAATATCTTCCAAAATATTTTCTTGGTAATTTTCTGTGTAATTCTAAAACCCAAAAAGGTTTGTAATGTGGCAGTGTAAACTGAAGTTTAAATTGAAAGCTATGTATATATATACACACCACCACCACCACCAGAGACATATTGGACAATGATGATCTTATGCAAGACTGTTTCCTTAGCTAAAAACCAAAGCTCTGTCTAATAATAATAAAAAAAAAAATATAATGAAAAATGTGTCACCAGCCCCAGTGCATAGGTGCCTGCCATAGGTCTCCTGCAGCCAGGAGACTGTCAGAAAAAAAGAAGTAATGTCATTAGTTACAGAATTTCTTGTGCACTTCACCAAAACCTAGAGGCATTAACTGAAGAAGCTAATAAAACCACCCTGTATAGGGATGATGACTTCAAAACATTCCTCATGGAGGTTAAGTTGTTTCCACTCATTCTCAGCAGCCACCATCATTTGCACTCAGACTGTCATCTTGGTCCACTAGTTTAATGATCATTCATATTTCCCACTTCCTTGCTCAAATCTGGAGTGCTATTGTCTGCGGTGTAATAGCCTTTTTGTAAAAAGCTGGATATAGAAGCATTCCTCAGAGCTGTCCCATCTGTCTTTGATGTCTTTCCTTTGCAACTGCTGATTTGTGGAAAAGGTCTTTTCCACTTCCTCAGCTCACTTGTTCTCCAATTTGTTGTCATCCTTAATTTTATTGTCCCTTCCAGTGAATTTTCTTTAGTTTAATAGAGATTCTTGAGTAATTTTGCATCAGAGATAGCATTATGGATACTGCAGTTACTCATGTGGAAAGCCCCATTATAACTCCTGGAGTAAATATTGATCTTTTTACATAAGCTTTCATGTTCCTAGGATTACTGCTCTTTGGTACCATCCAAACTAATGCTTCTACAGGATCAATGCAAGAGGCACATGCTGTCCCTCTTTTCCTTCTTGTGTCCTGGCACACAATATTTCAACACATTGTAGTCACAGAGTTTGCTCTAAATTAATCGGATAAATTTCAGGGAAAGTAAATGAGCTGAGCATGAATCTCAGGTAAAGGTTTTAAAACACAGAGAAAGCATGTGTGGGCTAGGATGACTGGTGAGCTCCCTATTGGGGACAGATTTACTAATAAGGGGGAAGAAGCTCTCTTTGCTGCAAAGGATTGTCTACTGGAATTGAACATGGGGAATGATGAGAGATGCTGGTATTTCCCTCTTGTATTTGAAAGGTTTGATAGGCATAAAGTAGCATTAATAGCTACCTGGGACTCAAACGAAGATGAGCCCTTGTCTGTACCTATGTTTGAAAAAAAGAGAGGAGCCTTAAACATGCTGAGTTTCATGATCAAAGTACTTTCCACAGACTTTTCTGGGCTGTGGCTTCAGGGTTTCTGCACAACGCTTAAGGAGCCCAAGCCGGCAATATTCGTGACTTTACTTATGTCCAGGCTGCCCAGGTGTCACAAGCAAACTCTTAAGCCTGCAGTAAGGTGCCGAGTACTTGCAACAGTGCAGCTTTCAGAAGCTGTTTCCTCCTCACATCTTTGGAACATCTTTGGAGTGTGACATGTGAATTCTATCAAATTAGTGCAAAATTCATAAAACCTCTATCCTTTCTTATTTTTCTGTCCTTTCCAGCAACATTAGTACTTTGTACCAGGATTTACTCAGGCATGACCCAGAATCTAGGAAAGCCATTAGATGGTCCTTCTTTAGGTTACTGGGTCTGCAAGCACACCGATGTATTTGACTTGAAATGCATCAGCAAGTCTTTTGAAAGTCCCTGACCAGCCAGATATCTTTCTGCAGTGAATCCACTTCACACCTCATTTGTGCTTTCGGAGTGTAGTCAGTAAATCTCTTCACTAGCTGGGCATGACTTGAATAATCTCTTTTTTTTAACTGTTGATATTTATAGTAGAAATAGCAGCAACGTTACTGGGAAGACATACACTTTTGTTTCAAATGAGCACGCTGTTTCAATTTGTGGATGTTAACTTGCAACTTCCTCTTAATCAAGAAAGTGACACAAATCTTGTTGAAGATAGTAGGCACCATTATGACCAGTTAGGCCTGATCATTTCTAGCACCAGTGGAATTTTTTTAGACATATTTCATAAAGCCACAGAAGTAAGTCTAATCAATAAGAAACATTGGCTTTAAATAAGGAATGCACACATGTTATCTCAAAAGATGATACATTTTATTAGTCTTGTCAGTTATAATTGCTAGTAGCATAAAGAAGTGACTATCTGCTCCTGAGTGCTTCACCTGTATGTAAAGTTCTTGATGAAGCCAGTTGGTCTACTAGAATACACAAGTTTACATCAATGTAGAATAATGCAGTTAATAACTGCATTTTTAAGATAAAGTTCATCTTCCTTTTGATGCATAAGTTGATATATTGCCTTTGAAAGAGTGATGCAATTTGTCCCACCTTCTCTGCCTTAAGTGAATTATCTAGGAAAAGGGCAGAAATCAGAACAAGCACTCATGAACCAGCCTATATCCACATGTGGGGGGGCCATTCAGGTGCAGTTGTCTTAAAGAGCTGATTAATTTTAGAAACATGGGCAAGTATGTGAAACACTAATAACGCATCAAATTTGATGCGACCAGTCCAAATACTAACAAAACAATGAAACACCAAGGGTCCCTGCAATCCTATTTTGCAATTAATGAGCTGTTGTTTCCATTCATTACATGTATCCTATACATCTTTTTATTTCTGTGACAAAAACACTGCTGACATCAGAGGAGACAGATCAACACCCTGAAGCCAATTTCTCACCTTCCTCCCACCAACAGTCCTGTTGCTAAAGAATAAAGAGTAGAAAGGTCAAATAGCTGTTGGTGTCCAAATAACTTCCCCAAACACTTTTCTTACTGCACCATTAAAATGGGGCGGCCATTAGCATTTATGAAAAGAAGCAAATCTGCACCCTTTACTGGGAGAAGCTACACTCTCCTTCCAAAACTAAAGATGAAAAAGGCCAGGGCTATTATTTAATGATAGAATTCATTCAGTCTTGTGGTGTAGCCTTCCAACAGCAGAGGAAACGTTCTTTATCAGGCATCTGGAATATATTGTTCCTGGGGACTCTGAGATAAGAAAGCACATTCTCAGCTTCACATTCAGCATTGGTGTGATTTGAAGGGTGATAACATTTCTCCAGCCTACTGTGAGAATCACTCATTTATTATTTAGCCGTATCTCCAAGCCCCCTTGGATCAAGGGCCCTTTTCTGCTCTGTCAGGCAGCTGTTGTGTTAAATGTTCCTGATTTCTTTACATTTCTGCCTTCAGTACTGTTATCTCTAAGTTAGACTATCCCAGTGTTCAAACACGGGGTCCTTATTTTACCTTTGTAAGAAGAGACAGGGTGAAAAACTATTATGTGATGGGTGTTTAATGTGTTTCTGGGAGCTATTTGTTGCTCATTTAAAGTCTGGGCTTACCCTTTACTAGAATGTAAAAAAAAAAAAAGGCAAAACGAGGGAAGATGCTATTTTTCAATACTTGCTCTAAACACCTCTACTTTACTCTTTTCCCTGCCTTTACAGTACAGTTGTTAATGATGTTTCTAATTGCTAATTGCTCTCATCAGTTTCATCCCCCCAAATCTCACTTGAAGCTACTCCTGTGATTTAAGAGTAATGAACAGCTTATTAGTTCTGAGGTGAAAGTGGCATGAATGATGGAATTGTCACTTCAAAAGCCTTTTGGGACATTTTCAACATGTTTACGAACAGAAGCCATTTCAATATCATTCCAACATATTTTAATAGAAAAAATGGATTCATCCTGATGGTAAGTTACCTTTCTGCTAACACAAAGCTAAATTCAGATTTTTTTCTCGAAGTTTCTTTCTGGGGCCACCCATTGACATCTATAAGGGTATCAAAGTCTTTGTAACCCTCTGAGAACCACTCAGCTACAGAAAAGGAGTGGGACAGCTTGCGGGAGCTGCAGATTGAGGTAATTATACACTTGACTGCTCAGTCTTGGCAGATGATGTTGCATTGTCCTTGTAAGATAGACTGAAGTTCACAGTTATGTGCATTTGAAGGTAGCGAACAAAGCACCTACATCAACATTTCAAGAAAAATACTTTTCACACCCTGCAAACCATTAAGGTATTTATGTGTAATGTTGCTAAGGTTTAATTTCAGAAGGAAGAACTTTGAAGAGGATTGATCATTTTCCCATGTTCAAGGAAAATCACAGATTCACAGAATGGTTGAGTTTGGAAGGGACCTCTGGAGGTCATCTGGTCAAACCTGCTGCCCAAGCAAGGCCACCTAAAGCCAGTTGCCCAGGACCATATCTAGTTGTTTTTTTAATACCTCTAAGGAGGGAGACTCCACAATCTCCCTGGACAATTTTTGCCAGTGCTCCGTCACCCTCACACTAAAAAAAGTGTTTCCTTATGTTCAGATGGAACCTCCTGGCTCTCAGTTTGTGTCCACTGCCAATGGTGATGTACAAATCCGTCACAAAAGTTTATGGAAGGATTGATTTAAAATCAGAACTCAAAACATGACTTTTAATATACATGTGCACTCTTCAGTATGCTAAATTTACCATTAGATTTCTTTGCCCTAGTGTACAAGCTCTGGACAGTGTATACAATTTAGGCTTACAGAACAACAAAATAAAAATTAATGTTTTAATAAATTTGTGTTTACAACTATTTTGTTTAACAGAACTTTGCTTTGTCATGTAAACTGAGACTTCATTTATCATGAGCTCTGTAGGAGCAAAAGAACAATTTACATTTTTGTTTTCTAATTCCATATCACTGACACCTTATTAGAAGACAATATGTATTTATAGTGGCTAGTTTTTACATTTGGATACTGTTCAATGTATGCCTGTCATTAGCCATAGTAGAGGATCTTTGAGCCAAACAAGGCCCTCAAACACTCATTGTTTAAGAATGTGCTGGTAAGAACAATTGAACAACTTCATTTAGAAGATAATGAAGTTTTGCTGAATATATATCTTGACATATGGTTACTCTCATTATAAGGTGTATCTACTACATAATCTGAACATGCCATACAAGGATTTATCTTTAAGCCAGTTGATACCGAGCCATTTCACTGAAGCAGCATGGAGTGCATCCTAAAAAGTGAATTTTCCCCCAGTTTGCACCAAAATCAATCATTTCTGCCCTTCCAATTCCTCCCCTCCACTACACAGTTTTCACATCACCACATCAGTCCTTTGCTCAACAATCCTATGCGTGTAGTAACAATTGTTTCCAGACGCGTTGAGGCCTTCTCTAAGTCATTGATTTCCAAGCAGGAGTCACCATGCTGAAGCTATAGTCCACATTTTACCCTCTGAGAAACCTCTGGTGCACTCGGAGACTGCCTTAGAGAACAACGACCCAGTGAAAAATGTGTTAGATATACAACAGCCAAATGGCGATGGAAAAATGTTAATGACATAGATTTCCTGTCCAGACTTAAACATAGTTCCACCACAAGATGGTCTATTTCATTAAAAAAAATACTAAAAAAGTTCTCAAAACTGCCTTATTCTAGAAAAGCTGAGAAGCATGTGTTTGTTGCTGTTTGTTGCTATCAGTGTATTGAACTATGCAGTTTCCCTCCAGACTTGGATCAAAGGCCACCAGCTAGGATGTCTGATTGCACAAAATTTTTGGTCACAGTTCACAGTCCAACCCTACTGGAGAGATCCCAAATGCCCTCAGAAATATCTACTTCCAGTTTCCAATCATTTTATTTAAAGCATCCTGCCTGTGAATGCGTTGTCAGTTTAAAAAAAGCTTATGCAATGACCCAAAATCGTGAGCACCCCTTGGCTGGTAATTGGCCTCAAATCAACTTGTTTTCGCCTCGGTCATTTGTCAGTGGCTCAATTAACTGTGGATTCCGCTCTTGCTAGGCAACAGCAGGAAAAATTGAGTCAGAATACTGAATTGTCATGGTATCTCAGACACCATTCCTTCTTAGTGAAAAAATTGTATATTGCCAACTTCTAGAACCTAGAACATGATAGTTTACCTGCAGAGACAATATTGTCTCCCTTTGGTGTCTGTATTCCCTCTTTCCTCCCCAAATCCTTGCCTCACTCCCTCCCTTGCCACAATGAACATCATTCTGGGCATCAGCCATGCCACTCTACAGGGTTTGTACCCAGTAGCTGTAATCGTTGGATAGCGTGAAGAAGAATTTTTCTTCTTGATTACACTATTGTAAGAGGTAGATGGGAAAAGAAATTGGAAAAAATGCTTGCTTTTAAAGTTAAATCCTCAAGCACTGGTAAGAAATGAGCAGATTAAGGCTTTTTATATGCCTGTAATGCATGGAATCACATATATATTAGTTGGAAGAAGCTTCTGGAGGTCTCTAGTCCCAGGCAAAGTTTCTAAAGGGACATGAATGCATACTGATATTGGCAGGAGGTTGCTGGTGTTTTGTATGCCACTACATTAGGACTATTTACAGCAAAATTGATAGTGAAGATAGTGAAGGTTTTCTTTGCCAAGACAAGAAACAAGATCTGTACATGGTGAGATAGGTGCATGCCTATTACAGAGAACAGAAGGAAACCTGAAGTATAGAGCATGTTACTGTCCCTGACGGTCAGATTTTCGCTCCGTCTTCTTTCATTCTGCAGAAGTAGTGATACCTAGCACAAAATATACATAGCAGCTGGTTCCCTCCTGCTTTGCAGATTTCTTGGGGATTCATATGCCAGCTCACTGACTGTTTCGGTCTCACTACAGGCAGTGTGCCACACCATTTACACCATGCAAAGAGCTTGGCCTCTAAGCCCTGCAGGTGTGGGAAGGCAGGGGCATTATCCAGAGCTGAAGTATTTTATAAGTGAGGAGCCAATGAAACAAGGACTCTATGGGATATTCATGGTCCATCACAAAGCAGGAAGGGCGTGGACACTGTACAAAGTCTTTAATGCACTAGGATGGGCTGTACTTAATTTCAGATCACCCCAAGTCACCAGAAAAAAATACATTGGAAATCTGAGTTACTTCAGCACTAATTACTCCAAGTTACCAATCTAGTCCCTCCTTACATGTGGGCAGATCACAACAGTCCAAAAAAGACAGAGTTTCTGAGGATCTGTGTGCTATGGGGTGGTTGGAATAAGCTTGAGAAGGAGCAAAGAAATGTGACTTTCAGAACTAATCTTGACATAAATGACTCACATCTCTTTCAGTAGCCTGTAGGCCAAAACCCAAAGCTGCCTAATTTCATCTTTCCAAGCCACCAGTCTGCCGTACCTTCAAATGCCTTGCCAAGACTGCCCTGATTTTTCTGGTTTGTAATTTAATTAGGAACCTGTCTGGGAAATTTGTAAAGGATTGTACCTCATAGCTGGATGTGATCCAGCTGTTAGTTGGTAAATGAATAGCTCTGGGGCTCCTTTTTGATTCTGTAATTCCTCAGCATTGAACTAAAAAAACCTCCAATCCAGCTGCTGATTCCAGGCTCCAAACTGATGCTAAAGAAGGCTGCAAATTTTTTACACAGTCAGAAGAGAGTTTGAAATGTTGCAGTTCCCTGTTTTCAACATGAGAATCAAAAATGCAAAGTGTACAACCCTTCTAAGAAAGCAGATCTTAGAATATAAACTCCCCCAAATCAATTGCATGTTATTGTTTTGACCACTTGCCCATAAAAGCATTGTACTGAGTTCAACATATTATTTTTTTTTCAGTCTTCTAGACGCAAAAGAGATAAAGAAGGCATTTCATATCTCTTACTGTGCTACATGACATACTACCATTGCATCTTCAGGCATTAATAAAACTAGTATCTTTGTGAAATGCTTATATCCTCACTTAATTTTTTCCTAACAGTTAAATCTCGCTGGAACTTACACGCCCTTTACTACACTCCCAAAATAGGAAAGTGCCTTGCAAATAAAGGTGAGATTCTCTCCACATTATCTACATTCACAGCTAGTGAAGCAGTGAGGAGGACATATAGGTGTGACATACCTCTGATTAATTTAAATTTTTGGTAACGTATGCTTGAAAATGAAAGATAAAATCCACTGACTATGATCTAATGAATTAACAAAAAGAACAAACTTGTCATATAGGAAAGCTTTAACAATTATGAGCATCATATGCTTCCTAAAGTTATATAGAACTACTTCAGATTCCCTCTATCAATTTTAAGATGTTTACTTCAAATTTATGCTCATGCACCTGGGGTTGTAACTTGGCCCAATGTTTTCATGTACCGCCACCTCAAATTTCTTTCTGTTTTCTTATAGACCTTCTGAGAAGTTTTCTGCAAGCTTATCTCCATTATTTCTGGGCACAAATTAAAATAAAAGCTGTTTGGACATCTACACAGCAGCTCTCATTCTTCTGTTTGACCAATCCTGAAGGTCACTCATGATATTTTGAACAGTAAAGTGCTCATTTTCAGAAACAGTCACAGTAAAAATCCTTTTCTCTCGGAAACCAAGAGTGAATGGAAATATAATCAAGTAGCATGATTGTATTATTAGTGGTAAATGTACACCTTTGGAAAAATACTCAGAAGAAAGTTATTCTCTTTTAACACGGGGAAAGGATGACACCTCCCATGGAGAATAACCACAAGTCTCCCAGCAAGGTGTCCTTACTTTGCTTGTTCTGTGAACACCATATATATAAAAACTAATTTTATACGTATGAAGGGAATTTACAGTAGGGACAGAGAAACTAGGTATAGAGAAATTTCTACTCCTAGTCTCAGTCAAACTTTGACCTGGACTAATTGCTGAATTGTTGTGCATTGACCTTGAAACTTGTTAAAATGCTGAGCAAAAACTTCTTTCAAAAAACTTATATGTAGTCGAGCTACATGAATTGTCCCTCGTCAGCCATCACTAGCCCACAATGATACTGAGCAAGCAGTCAGCCTCAAGAAATAGGTCCTGTTTGCCACAGCTGTGAACAATGAGAGAGTCTCACTGGCAACCTCTTGCATTAGAGGTTGCATTCAACCATGCGTTAGAGACCATTAAACTATGAACACCACACTTAAAGGCAGCAAGAGCCACAAATGGGTTACTTTTTCTACCAGGTATGTGTTTTCTACGTGCATCTGTTCAGACATGCTCTGAGGAATAGAGAACTGCTTTTTGGCATGTCTAAAGCCAAACACTACTGGCAAACTCATTGGAGAATATATTAATTGTCATACAACAATTTCTGTACTAAAACTATGAAATACTGGGTATAATTTTGACCACCTCATAGAAAAAGGTTGTGTAAAAAACCTACTTGAGAAGAGCAACCTATAATTGAAGAAACTACCTGATAAGAGAGTTTTTTCCCTGTAACTGATCTGAATAAAAGGAAGCAAAGCAGAAGTGAAGGGTTGACCTAGTCAGATTGAACACTTTCTTGGAATGTCCTTTTACTCTTGAATCATAAAACCACAACAAAATGAGAAGCAGAGCAGCAGTAATTTTCCAATAAGTGAGAGGAAACACATTTCTCACTGCAATGCCATAGGCAGTAATAAGATCCTCAGCATGCTAAATATTTATTGTTATATGCAACTGCTCTTGGAATAAGTCACATTATTGAGTGACAACTTCTCCATTTGTATGTCTCTACTGGGCTGGAAGAAGCTCTGAGAAGCAGATTGGAGTAGGAAATCAGTTAAGGGAGATGATTTTTTTTTCAGACTACTTTACTAAATTAATCTCAGACTTAGTTCTCTATTTAAACACAGGCCTTGAATAAACATTGCGTTTACTTTTATCGCATGACATTCAAATACAGTATTTGTGTCAGATACACTGGAAACATTCCACACTGCATCTAAATGGTTGAACTCATTTTAGTGATGCAACTAGCCTTTAGTCAGAAAAACTAAATTCATCACATGCAATGATAGAAGTGAAACTGAAAAGGGAGAGTATTCTTTTTCTTCTCGAGGTGTAACAGTTACTGGCTCATACATTAGTACTCAGTTACATCAGTAACTGAGTCATGTTAATATGTCAGTACTAAAGAATGACCACCATCCCAGGTGGTAGTGTAGTAGACATGTCATCTGACTTTATTGAACAAGAACCCTTACAGGAGAAGCAAGGCAGCCTGTTTTCAAGCAAATAAATTTCTAAGACATTTGCTTGCAGAAAGCGGTTCTGCCACTTAAGGGATTTTGGCCAGACAGGAGCATCACCTCTGAGAACTGGCCTTGGAAAATCTGTTGAAAGAAGCCACATGAGAAAGCTCGCACTTGAGCATGCAAGAGCACAGTGGTATGGAAGGGATCAATGGTAGGGGACAGTGGAGCACAAGGTCAGGGAATGAATACTCTGTGCCATTCGAATACGGTTCCAATTCTGCAGAAGTCCCTTATTTAGCATTTCCTGTTGGTTAACTCAATGCCTTCATAAATGCCTAGCTAATAGAGAACAGCAGACTTGGGGATTTTAGTCCATGTGAAAGTTGATGTATGTGATAAGACGTCAGTTTTCTCCTTAGAATGAGCTCTGTCCTAAGTGGTTCAGCTGCTTTCACTGGCCAAGGAACCCGAAGGTATAGGGAGGAGAATTGTGAGTATTAGAAAAACAGGGCTGAGCGTGCATTTGAGGATCTGGTTAAAAGTTTCCTGCTGCATCTGTAGATGCCACAGAGTTACCTTCAGTGCCCAAACAGCAGGTATTAGAAAGGGGGCAGGTTGTTTTGGTGATAGCAGTACAATACCTAGTTGTCGGTCAAGATATAAGAAGGAACTAACTCAGACCTGAATATTGCTAGAAGGTTGGCATAAGAGATGGGTAGGCTTATGAAGAAGAGAAGGCAAAAAGTATGATGTGATGAACCCAGCAGCATTAACTCCAGATCCTCACCTTCCATTTCCAGCACTACCTTTGAGCCCAGGCTCTTGTCCAGCTCCTAGGCTTTCATTGCAAAGGGACCAGCTATAAACCGTGGCTCAAGTAGAAAATACACAAGTGTGAAGTTGTCCTCTGTATTCTCATCTTGTGCTATGTTTCATTTGTGGATTTTGGTCTTTCATTAAGGACTTGTTGGCTACATGGTACTGGGGAATATTTTCATAGCTGAAGTGTTTATGAGCTACAGTCTGGGCTGCAGCTTTGTCACGAGCAACAAAACCTCTCAAAAAGTGTCAAACCTCTCAAACAGCTTTCTTTCTACCTCCTTCTCTCTCTGCTTAATTTTCCTCATTGTGGACCCAGAGAAGTTGTCTTGGTTTACTGAAAGTCATAATTTGGCCCTTAGTTTGTCAGATTTTCTTTTGAGATCTCTTGAAGTGAGACAGTAGTATTATATATGCCTTCAGCTATGAGAAGTGTCTCCATTGAACTTCATTCCCCTTTCTACAGAAGGAGAATATATGTTTACACTGGTATTTGGCCACTTCCTCCACAGACCCATGTTGTAGTCCTTGTAGATCATACACTGCTGGCAGCAGCCTGCACACACTTTAATTCCTATGGCTAACTGAGTTTATTCTCATTAATGACAGCTACTGGTACAGACAAGGCTGAATTAAGATGCCACCTGTTCCTTAAAATGGTAGCTGTGAACAGGGGGTCCTTTTGTAGTTAGTTTCTATTAATTTTTTTTCTACCAATATAAAATCCACTTGTCCCATCCCACAGGATGGGACACATCCTCTCCTACCAGACTATTACAATCAGGCTGATTCAAGACCCAAAATTTTTCCATATCCTTTCTCATCAAAAACTGCTCTGCTTGTTACAAAGACCCTTTTTATAATCCCCTCTGGTACGAGGTGGGACAGTTAACACATCTGCCTGGTGTGGCATTCCAAATTTTACGAGTTGGTTGAGTAAGGGGAAGGGAATTCTTTAAATACAGAAACTAGCCTTGGAATGGCTACCAGCGAATACTCAATCCCAGAGGGTCAAGAAGGGCTCGGATGACTTTTGGTAAACCAAATTTCCTGCACATTCCAGCTGCCAAGGCAGCCATTGGCCCCTTAAACCAGCTCTCAACTGAACATTTTTAATCATTCCCCTGAGCCCTTTTCAACAGCAGTTAACTTGTCCCAGGAAGGCTCAGTTGCACTTTTTGCAAAGGAAATTATTAATGGACTTGTTAGTTGTTTGTTATTATGTGTGTGGGAACAATTTAAAAAGACAGTGCAGGATGATTTTCCTTTGGGAGCCACTGGAAAGAAAAAAAGTTTAGAAAATTCATTTGCAAAATGAGTCTTTTGGATCCCTGAACAGCAGGCATTTGGTTTTACTGCAGGATATTTTTGTTAGTTCAGATGATAAAATAAACACGCTGTTCACAACACCTCTTATCCATCTGCTCCGGGGCGAGTGTAACATGAGTATTTCTGTTTCCTCTCAGGACAGCCTATCCAAACCCTGACTCAGCAGCATATAACTTGACGACAAGTCACGTACTTCACAGGCCACTCACATGGGGAAGCAGCTCTCGATTTTCTCAAAGCCTGGGATGTTTTCTGCACCCAGCCTTATGCACCTGTGTTGTCCCCAAAGGCAGCCACTCTGCAGGTTACACCTGGCACCCAGCAGCGTCTGGACCCACCAAGAAATGTGCCAGGATTAGCAGGCTTCTACCAAATCTCACCTCATGGTGGTGGTGGCCAGATGTGACAGGGTACTAGGTCCATGGACATCACAGGTTATGTGCCTTGAAGTTGTTACAAGAAGCAGAGAGAGACCAAATTTTCCCTCTGAAAGCACATGCAAGTTACTTAAGAGCTGTTTGACCATATGCTTCTGACCAATGTATACTTTGACCTAGGAGCAGCCTCAGGGCCACTCTGTCCCAAAAGCATAGGAAGGGTCTATTTGTACGTGATTGCTCATATGCTCAGATACCCAACTACTTGCTGGCATGTCTTGCTGAAGGGACTATAAGCCCATGGGCTCCAATTAATTTAAAAAAAAAATCATCCCTTGAAGCTGACTTAGGTATGCTCTTGATATATCTGCTCTTGATGTCTCTTCTAGCACTTTATTTCTATGATTTTGAGTAGCAGAAATGAATAATGAGCCAGTAGATGCTTGGAAAAATATTTTTTTTCCCACTGAAGTAGGCGACAGTTATAAATATCCTCCAGACAGACTCCACCACCACAGCAATGGCAACTATATGATGACAGTAGAAGATATCTCAATAGCAAACGAGTCAGGTTGCTTCTGTGAAAACAAATTTACCTATAAGCTCAATTTCAACAGCCACTGACTTATACAGGAAAACCCAACTTCTTTGCCAGTGAAAAAAATTGCTTTTATGTTGCCAGTGTTACAGCATCACAACTTGAAAGCTATCTCCATTATTCCAACAAGTGATTGATTTACTCCTAACCGCGCAAGTGGTGACTCTGCATTCATTTTGGGAGTCAATTACACAAAAAACATAAAGTAACAGTTGTAAGAGAAACCCAGATTACTGTTCTAAACTGTTCTCTTCTTCCTTCTATCATCTAATCCAAAGGACACATGAGTACAGAGTTTAAGTTCACTATAGAAAGGAGAAAAGACCAAAGTCAATAGACCAAAAGAACTAAAGAATACTTATTTGTATCAGTTTTTTCTGTTGAGCAGGATGCATCACCTTGATTTAAGTTTTCTGAATACTGACAAAGGGACTTATAGGGCAGCTTTCAGTTTTAAAATAAAGCCTGTGGACAAGTCCCTCATACCCCACCTCCCATTTTTCTAATACTTGTTATTCTATAGACTATTGTAATCACATTTGGAGTGGCATAAACTGCAGAGGAATGCTTCAATGCCATGCTACCTTTGCCCATGATATATAATCCTAAGAGTCAGTCCAGACTCTAGGTCCAGGAGTTTGATGTTAATACAAGTAGAACAGTCACACCTACCTGATTATGTGGAATTTTGCATCATGTATCATAATGAACATAATAAAATGTGAAAGCTATTGGAAAAAACACCACTTTTCTAAAACAACACTGAAGAACAGGAAAAAATGATATTCTTTTCATTGCTATAATATTAGATATTTTATCCTGGATTGTTAACATTTCTCTGTGTCACATGCAAAAGAACTTTTATTAATGGAAATCAAAACCCACAGCAAGGAAAAAGCATTTTCCGTCCTATTTCTGACTGTTCCCAACTGAGGAACACATCAGGCACAATACAGCTTTGCAATTACACAAGCCTTTAAAAGATGCTGGCAGATGGTTTGAGAGTTTGGCATTCAGTATCAATAAGAAAACAAAACCATGACAGTTTCCCATCAGGTTAGAACAATACAAGAACAGGACAGAAAATTTTTAACATACTTATATTCCATACCACACACCTAAGGCTACTGATAAAGAATTTTTTTCCTCTTTTTCTTTGCTGAGTTTTCCAGTAGTATATTGCCCAATTTATAGCCAGGAACAATTAGAATTCATCGACAGTTTTCTCCCGTGGAATTACATAAAAGACTCAGGCCTCCAGTGACAGCATTTTTTCCTGCATTGCCCAGGAGTATGAAATCAAAACCACAAGCCCTTAAGGGCCCTACCCTCAAGTGCACAGGGGAAATGCAGAGCCATCCAGTGTTGCATCTCCACAGCTCCTGGCAAGCCAAGATCTCCTGAAACTACTGGTGCTATCACGAGTTGTTTTCA
>VYZM01018949.1:55125-96693 GCA_013398915.1 Dromas ardeola
TCTGAATTGGTCTACTGCACGTGAGCTCCTGTTTAAACAGCAGCACTATGTTCACACCTTAGAGGTGTGGTTTTGCTGATGAGAATGCAGATATATTGTGCATTTTTTCCAAGGCCTGGAGCTGTATGAGAGTTTCTCCATGATCAATTATTGTCACCCAGATATTGTGCAATGGAACAACGTGTTAATATGGGCCTATCCACCATCTCTCATAAGCATCTCACTAAGTTGCCCACCTGTCCCTAAATGCAAAGCATTGTAAGATGACAGTGTCTTGGCCTTGCAATGCACAGCTATCGCCTGAAGACAGCATTTTTATTAACAGGTGGTTTGCAAGGAGCCATTGCAGTACTCCACTGTATTAGTCTGTTTCTGCCCCTGGTCATGGTTTCAGACAGGCATGGTGTGGGTGCTCACACAGCCTGTCCTTTGCGAGGTGGCCTGGATAACAGCTAGGAAGACAGGAATGTGGGTGTAACCCAGTGAGAACAAACAGGACACACTAAACTGGCCAAGGGTACTTTCCAAAAACCACCATGGTAAAGGTGATGACCATCAGCATGATTAAATGGTAGCTAAGGAATGACAGCGCAACTTTTGAAACAATGCAGTCAGCTTGAAAAGTATAAACAGTGCCTGAAAATTTGTCATGGAGAGAAAAGCTGCCAAAACATGGTCTGGTTCCTGCAGGACCACAATAGGTGAAATAATGCAACTAAACTTTGATCAACTGAAGTTAAAAGCCAAAGAGAACATGATCCTCACCATCGCCTCTATTAGCAAAAAAGAAACTGCAGAAATTAGATTATTTTCACAAGAATAAAGCAAAAGATGGAACATTTTCTGAAGTGGAAGAGTCAGAATTAGGCACTTCAACTAATCAAGAATAACCTCTCAATACAGAAGAGAAAATTAACACCAGCAAGAGGGAAATACGCTTAGGGAAAACCAACGTAATAACAGTGCTCATTTAAATTTAGGAAGTAAGTTTGGTAGGGCAATATTGGGATAACGCAACAAAATCTGCATCTAATTTAAATGGGAGTGTGTTGTGTTCCTGAACAGAAGTTAATGAGACTGATTTGAAACACCAGTCATTGTTAGGAGGAAAAAGAGCTGTATAGAGGCCTTCAAGTCTGTATGTTCTTTAAATGAAACTTAAGGCCATAATAAGGAATGGCATTTTATCAGATGTCATGATCTCACAAATAGATCATTTCAGGGAATGGTGGAAAGGCAAGGGATTACATGCAAAATAACAGACCTAATCAGGTACATTAGATATTTTATAAGTTGCCAGTGTAGCAACCAATAGAAGGGCTTTAAGTCCAATTCCAAAAATACAGCACAGGGACAGAATTAAGCAGGGCTGATTTTTAAGTAGGTATATGAAGGCCACAGAACTGGAATTTGGGTTGCAATAAAAATTACTTAATGCCACTAAAAATATCAGAGTTTTTTGTTTATCAGGAGCAATATGTTATTTCATAAAAATTAAGCAATTATATAATATAGTAGAAACTTGATATGGAAATTCAAGCATTAATACCTTGAGTACAGACGAGGTGGTGATAGAAGGCATTGGACCAATTGCTAGGAAAATATAAACTGCCTTTAGAAACCTATGAAACAAGACAGGTCTTAGATGTAACAGTGCAAATGATCAGGTTTAAGAGGATAGGTTTAAAAAATAGGATGTGTAGGAAAAAGGCAGTTAAACCTCCAAATTTGGTTAAAACCGCTGTTACCACAAAGTAATGTAATTGTTTGGATCAATGTCCCCAGGTCAACAAAAGTGGAATTTTACACCCAACTTGTTTTCAGCAAGTTGATAAAGCAATTGATAGTTGCACAGTGAAGGAAAATAACATTACACACAAACACCATTAAAAGCAGCATCCTATATAGACAAACACTGGCTGTGGTTCAAATACCACCGACTGAATTTGTGGAAAGATGGAATATCACTTGTGCAGGATTTAAAGATCCAAGTATTGCCCTTGTCACTTCCAATGCATACAAGTAAGAAGAAAAAGAATGTAATGTGGTGGGCATTAACTGAAATGAAATGTTAGTTCTGAAAAAAGCCTGACTCCCTGATTAAATCCACATGAATATGAAGTGGTGTAGGACGCAGAAGCTCCCTTTTGCCCTTCAGCCCATACACAGTACTCATGTTACAGTAGACTTAGACATGGCAGGGAGCTCAGTCATCTCTTTAGACAAGCCCACAGCTGGATGGGCAGTGCTGTGGGATAGGTGTGTATATTAGAAGTAATCAAATGCAGAATGGTACAGAGGCATCAAAACAAAACAAGTACTGAAGGACAAATGTTCTCCACAACTCAAGACAAAGATATGCAGCAATACTGAGAATTTTAGGCAAATATTTTATTTATAATAAAAAAAAGATTGCTAGCACAAATCCAGCCTGTTTCTCCTATAGAAGAGCTGCAGAGGAAGGGAAGCTGGACATGAACTGTTAATGAATCTCAGGCCCAGGGAGATTGTCTAGCAAAGGAGTACTTCAGGTCTAATGTCTAATCCCAAATGGTGACAGCTTCTTTCTACAAACCATCTGTTTCCCCACTGTCTGTCAGACCTCATCTAAAAACACGTAGCCAACCGCATCTTGTTTTGGGAGATGTGTTGACAGACAAACAAACACGGTTTCTTTCTAACCATCATCGAGAGGCAGCAATTAGCAAGACCCCAGAGAACAAGGTGGCCAGTTCTGTCTGCAATCTGATCAGTAACACTGCATGCAGATTTCCTTGAAGGTGCTTTGAAAAAACAAATTCTTATGCTTGCAGTTCAACAAGTCAGTAATCCACAGGGAATACACCACTTTGTGTATTCAGATGAATCAGTGACCAATTAAAACCTTAGTAAGAAATAACCTTACTCTAACCTCTGTATTCAATTGCCAAGATAGTTTCAAACTGAATATAAACATGAACAAAAAATACACCCTGGAATATAAGATGCCCATTAAAGCAGAAGACGGGTCAACTCTTTTCCAGTTATTAGTGGAAAAAACACTGATGTGAAGGACTTGGAAACAATGGCTGAAGTGGGACATATGCATCTGAATTTCATACAAAATGGAAACTTGCAGTCCCATGTTACCTAACCACTTGCCTTTAACTTTGGGGACTGAAGGTTGTGCCCCGGAGCCTAAAGCTGAATTCCCCTCTGCAGTAAGAGGTAGGTCAATGTCAGTAGGGCAGAACTATCCAGCACCAAACTCCAACTCAGTCTCGAGACACACTTGATAGGAGAGTGTTTCCAGATGCCACGGTTTGCTTAACTCTGGTGTCTCAGTCTCCTCCAACACGCATTCATATTTAATCTTATTTAAGAGGCAGGACACTGCCAAGTTCGCTACCTAGAGCCAGAAAGCAGGAAACTTATTTTTCCATTCCCTCACTCTCATTAATATTGAAGAAAACCTCTACCAGATGAAGACTTTGTTATTGATCAAGTCCTTCACAAGTTACCTGGTATGTTTATCTTTTTCAATCAGCTAAGCATGGAATGTGAAGTACCAAGCTAAATTTTAGCATAATGACTGGCTTAATTGCTACCATCAGTGTGTTTAGTGCTGTTCATTTGAACCTTGAAAGAAAAAAATTTTCTACATTTCTCCAAAGTCCGTTCAATTTGTTCCCCAGTCTGATACCTTGGGGAATTTCCTCAGAATCTAGAAGAAGAGGTAGACAGTGTAATACATACACAAATTTATACAGGAGTTTGAAAACATACTGAGAGATGACTTGAGTGGAAGCTCAGCAGCATTTGTATTTCCAAAAACTAAACCAGAATTTGTTAGTCTGAGTAGCTTTCCTGTCTCCTGGAGAAGGAGAGAATATATATGTTGGAGCAACACTGCAGCTTCAAAACATTTTTAAAATTCAAGTTATAAAAATGTATCTGTCTGTAATTTTACTTAGTTGCAGCCTCAGATAAGGTGCTCAAGGAAGGAGCATACCTAACAAAGTCAGCAAGTCTAACAAACCTGCAGCAAGTCAACTAGATGAAAAATAACCTTTTTGATTTAACTCTAGTTGAAAGAATTTGAGGTTCAGTGTTTTCTCTTATGCCTATAAGGGAAAGTTATTTTATGGCTTGTCTTTCACCTTACTAACAAGAAAAGAAAAAATAAATGGCAAAGTATTCCCTTCCCAGCTTAAAAGCATTATTTTTAGACTAGGACCCTACAATACTAGCAGATATTAATTTCTCTACTACAGTAAGTAGAAAGGGACACCATGACCAACAGAAGCTGTACAAGCCAGAAAAAAGCTAATAACCCAAAGGTGAGAAAAAAAGAATTGTTTTCTCTTCTTCTTTATTTGCCCCTAGAGACCTTTTTATAATGTGTAAACCCTAGAAGTCTCTAGAGAATTTTAACAGTAGGTGAAAAAGTCCCACAGAAGCATTTTACCCTTTCATATATTGCAGGTGACCAGAAAAAACCTGTCCTGCTCTCACATTCAGGACTGTGGAACTGAATAGCCAAATACTGGAGGGCTCAACTAAGAAGTGGTATTTGTGAAAGAAAACAATACGTTATAAGCCATTTAATCCTGCATAGGTTACTGCAAGATGAACTGGAGTTTAGAAAAAATTGAGATAATTTATAGAGTACTTGGATAGTAAGAAAAAGTTACAATTGACCACTAAAATAAAATTAGGAGCAATATACTAACAGAAAAACAATAGTGACTAGCCATGTTAAAACATTATTTGCATTATAAATAACCTTATGTTTTCTCAAATGGTATAAGAAAAAAATTAAGAGCCTAGTTCTGGAAAATCCTTAAAATGTAACACTATGTAATGATTAAAACTATTTGATTTTTTTAATTTAAGAATATAATTTTACTTCTAAGTAAGCCTTGAAAAAATATACTGCTTTCCTGCCTACCTCCAGACATTCCCTTTCACAGACACCTGAAATACCTTTCACAAAAAGATGTAAAAAACTGCAGGTATTCTCTCTATATAATGACCTGACTTACTTTTCAATTAGTGGAGCCCCTCCCCTGGAAGGAACTTGTTTTATAAATAGGTTGTTTTGTCTCAGTAAGATTTATCTAACATACTTTAATTATTTGTACATGTTCAGGATAACCTAGGAACAGATTAAAGCAAAAAGAAAAGGAACAGCTGAGATGTGGTTTGTTTTTTCTTATAGTATTTTAATATTTTTTTCATATCAGCTACTGCTAAATGTTTTTTGTTTAAGATTGCATTTTTTGAATTGTGCTTTTAGGTAGAGATTTAGTACTACACCTAACATCTCAGTAATTTTAAACAGGTGTAAGGGAGAAAGAAAACAACCTCTGTTAAATGAAAAAAAAAGTAATTTTTTGGCCGACTAAAGCAAATTTCTTTTGGGTGTTATCAAGATAAGTCTAAACACTCAGGTAGGTAATTGTCAACTCATAATTTGTCAGATCTTTCAATGATATTTAGTGTACAATTCCTCCTGCAAGCACAACAAGGAAGAGAAGTAAAAGTTGTAAAGTTAATAAAATATTCTGAGTTCTAGGCTGAAACTAGGATTTCCAACTCACTGAAACACAACTTTCTTTAAAATAGAATTTTCTTTTACTGGTCTAATAGCAAAGAACTATTGCATACAAATAAACACATCTTGTTTATATGGCATTATTTTTTAGCCTGTTATCTCAAATATTTTATTATTAAATATCAGCATAATAGGATAATTTCATTTCATAGTTTAGGTTTAAAGTTCCGTATCAAATATTAATAGAGTTAGGTGCTTATGTATGAATAGTTTTTCACATGTAATCAATTATAAGAAAAAGTATCTGTAAGAACTGGCTACCCTGCATTACTGTGTACTTGTTTTAGACTTGATGTTCAGATGCTGTGAGACATAGATTAGATAATTATGGTGTAGCCTCTTGGCTACAAGATCCCCAGAATTATTTCAAACCTGAATTATTTAATCTGACCAGGGAATTGAGAAAGAGATGTTTCTGGTTTGGTGCTTGGGTTCTAGTACTTGTAATACCTGGGCTGTAGGTCGCACTACAAGAGTTTTCACATCCCAGGAACAGAAAGAAAGGAGGACAAAAAAAAAACCCAAAACCTTTCCAACTTTTCACATACTTTGGAGTAAATGTTATGTTTAAGGTGTTGAATGTCAGTACATGAAAATTCAATTAAGTTCAAAACACAGTTCCAGATCTGCTTTCCATCAAGCTGGAACTAGAGAGTATTGCAAATATCATTTCATCATTAAATGAAAACACAAAGCGCACTAGGTTCTTATTCCTAGAAATCAGTCCCTTGAAACTACAGGCAAATGCATAAAAATAATTGCTACGTTGTTGGAAAAAAGTTTTACTATTTACACTTGTATTTCCCTAATTATATTTGCATAATGTAATTAGAGTAATTTGGCATACTGTACATTGCAAATTTGTATTTTTTCTCACACTCCAACTTTTTCCTTTTGCTTTTTTTTTTCCCCCCACTATTAAATGACTTCTGTTCTAAAGAGGCTGGCATGCAAGTTCTTGTGAAATTTTCAGTCCTCCTTTGTTTCAAAGATACTAATAGTCTTTAACGTTTCATGCTCTGCCATATTGCGCATGGTGTGACAGTGTAAGGGCGGTCTTCTCAGAAAGTAAAATGTAGAGGTGCAGGGCTGACCAAAGCCAACACATGGAGCAGCACGGTGTGAGGATTGAAGTAGGCTTTGCAGCTGGAGGAGCTCAGATCGCACCCCTCATGACTGTATCTGCCCTCCAGGTGTTTGGCTACAAGCTCATAGTAAATAATGCAGTAAGGATCTGGCTAAACTCAGACTGTTGTGTTTTTTGGTTTGGTTTTGTTTTGTTTTAAAAAAAAAAAGAATTAGTCAATGAATGGTCCTGGTACAAATGTGGCAGTAAGATCTCTGTAATGCTGGAAATGAGAGTAAATGGTCTTGTCTATTTTCGTTTCAGCCTGAATTTTTAGAAATGATAATTTTATGAAAATCCTGAAATAAATTTAGCCCAATGCAGAATGTCCAGCTCTAGTTTTCAGACGCCCACAGTTTATTATTAAAAATTCATCAGACTTTTGTCATAAGTATCTTTGTCATTTTACATTTTTCTTCACAGTCGGAAATCCTTTTTCATGAACGTATCACTGCAAGGGCTGAAGTTCAAAGCAAAATATCAAACTATGAGCCTTGCTGTAAAACTGTAAATGGTGACGATGATGACATGATGTATGTTAACTTAAATTGCCCTTCAGGAGAATTGTTTTAGCACAGCTTAAAATCTTCAGGACCCGTATCTTTTCTGCTATGGAATTAGATGCTATTTGCACACTGTCCAGCTATTTTAATTCTATATTTATGTTCTACCAGTTCATAAAGGATAACCTCTAACGATCAATCTTATACGCATTTGAAGAATTGCAAATTTCCTGTGATGAAATAGCTTCTCAAGCTGAAATGGCAACTGGACTTCTGAAGTATTTCTTGTTCTGAAGTAGTTCCTGTTCTTTCCTAGAGATTTACCCAATCCTTCAGTAGCAAAGGTTAAAAATCCTAAATCAAAGTGAAAACCACTTCCAGTCTCAGCAATTTGATTCTTAAGGAAAACACTATTTTCAAACTGTGTTCATGCCCTTAGGAGTTCAGTTGGGGCTTTAGTCTAACTCTGATGGCCTCGTAGCTGGATCTTTTACTAAAACTATTCTAAACACTCAAGTGTTGTCATTCTAAAGTAGCTTCTGTGTAATGATCATCTTGTTTGTCATTAATTACTCACATTAATGTTTCTGGCTATTCATCTACAAGCCTTCCTGAGTATTACATTCTTTCACTTACTTATTGAATAATGTTATTAATTACTCCATAATCTTGTAGATTAATATAATTTCATCAGTGTAATGTAAATCACTACAGAAAGCTGTAGGGGTTGATTCCATGATCAATGTATAATTGAATTACTTATTGCTCTTGCCTTATGCATGGCTTGTTCAAACAAGGATGCCAAGGCTTGACCTGGCACCCCAGGATCTCATGTGGGTGGCAGCCTGCTTGGCTATTGGTGTTCAGATATAAGAGCAGTGTTCCTTTTTTTTTAAAGACTTCTGGTTTTAGAAATATTGCTGCTGTTCACTTCCCACGACCATTCCGTCTTTTGGGTGCTAGACAGGCATCCTTTTTTTATTTGCATCACAGTGGAAAATCTTCCTTTTTGCTTATGCGCCCAAACTTTTTGATACCAACAGGACCTCCGTCTCATCAGAATCCCTGTCCCTCATTACTTGCCGGTGGACTTGGATGCTTGGTGCTGGTGCTCATAATTTTGCAGCAGTGGTACCAGGGGGCAAAAGCACCCATACCCCTAATGAGCACTGCATCACAACTTTCCAAGGGAGACTGGCCGCAGTTGAAGAAGAGGAAAAGTGATTCCTTTTCATTACCTGCTCTCTTATCCTGATGACTGAATGAAGTTTGCAAAACAAAATAAGTAAATTTGCCTGAGACCAGGAACAAGCCAGTAGTGATAAGAATACCTATAGTCTGAATGTCAAGATGTCAGGAAGTAAATCAGTATATCCTCATTACTTTTGCTATTATGAACGTACACACTTTTAAAGTTAAATATCTACTGGTACTGCTATCATCAGTTAATCTGATGCAAGTTTTTACTTTCTTAAACTCACCGATCTAAATATGAAGCAAGCAGACTAGGCAAGGCACTGGGACCTTTTGACGATGAGAGAAACAGGCAGCTTGGGGAGGATCTTCGTCCCATGGAAGATGGTTTTCTGAAATAAAAAGGAATGATCTGCCCCATGGAGCTGCTTATTTTCATTCATTTTCATTTTGGATACCTGAACAAATTTTGTCTGTTTACTTATTCTTTGAGAATATGAATAGATGAAATGAATACCATTTTCCTACCCTAAGAGAGTCTTGTAGGCATAGAATGTGTTACGAAGTGAGGTAGTGCTTTGAGTGGCAGACAGGTTAGTACACCAGATCAAACCAATGTTGAACTTGGCCAGGATTGTTTCACACTGTGGTAATATCAGAGGAGAAATGCAAAAGCCAAGCAGCGTTTTAATTTGTCCATTACACTAATCTACACACAGCCATCATGATTTGTATGCAAGGATGGGACACCTGTGAAATCCACTGTAACTGCCATAAGTATTTTCTGCATTTCATGTATTCTTAGACATGCAAAATGAGGCTTATTTCTTTGAAAAGAAATACTTTTCAGATGTAAGCACAGCAGCAATTACTGTAACTACCATTAGTACAGCTTGCAAATGTTTAATATTTATTTCCAGATATCCTCAATACCACACGTTGGCAGTGAGTTCCATTATTGGTTTACATATTTCAAGAAGCTGCATTTCCATTAATAATATTTATCATCTGGAGAATTTTATGGAAATTTCTCTTTGAGTTTTTGGACGTGGAAAAATGAAGAATAAGAAGCTTTTCCTTTAACTTCTCAAAATTTAATATATTTTCATCATAACTCCTTGTATTCATCTCTTCTGTAAACAATCATACAATCTTTCAATCTCTTTTTATGAAATTTTTATTCCAGGACCGTGATCATTTTCATAACCAATTTCTGAACCATTTGTGATTCTGTAATATATTTCAGGAAGTTCTTCTGTATTTTTTATGAGAAATACAATAGCAGCATTTTTAACTGTTGTTTGTATTTAATCTGCCTTGCAGCCTCAAAGTATTTTCAGTCTTCACTACCTACTCATGACATTTTATTCCTGTTTCCTGCACATACTCTGCTATATTTTGAAATAGAAGATAGGATTTGTGTCAGCTATTGCTGATATCTTGAAGTTAGACATCTCCATCTAAGTTGCAATTATAGTCAGAGCAGGTTATACAGATTTACCTTCTGGAATTGCCTAAGATAATTACCTTAACATGAAAAATATTTAGTGCATGTATTATCAGGAAAGTGGAACTTAGAATAGGAACTGTTGGTGTTTAACTCTTGACAAGCAGAAGCAGGAGAAAATCATTTGAGATATTCAATAAAGCCTGATTTAATGTTAGCATTCTGAAGATTTCTTGTATTTAGTTTCAAGTATTGCCACCCAGAGCCTGTAATTAAAAGCAGCTATAAGGGACCATCTATTGTGTTTCCTGCTCCAAGACACACTTACCTCTATTTACATCACTTTCTAGCAGATGACTTTCTAGATGTTTGTTATTAAAAGCTTCCAATGATAAACACACAACTTGTCCCTTTTAGCTGCTTAATTACATTCACTTGGAAGTTTTTACCTGTTGTCTGACCTAATCTCCAGTTCTCTGTTTTTTAACATTCCCTCGTGCAATGCCCTCAATAGCTACAAACAAGTTCTGCCTTGACAGCAACCTTTCAAAAATTAAAGATAAATATTGCATTGCTGCTTCTGTCATCTCTATGTTAACCCATTCCAGAAAGAAAAGAGCCTTGACTCTCCCTTCATAAAATACAATTCAGTAGTTTCTTAGGTTTGTCTTCTGGATATTTAGAAACAGTTTGGTTACTTTTTTTCTAGCATGGTACTGGGAATGGAAGTTAAAAAAGCTCAGTCTGTGATTCTATTTCTTTTTTTCCCCCCTGTTTTAAGGTAGGCAAATGCTGGGTGTCATGGGCGGAGTGATTAACTTCACTCATAAGAGAGAAGTAGTAAAATACTTATTAATATAAAACAGTGATTAAACAAAGTTAGCAGTGAATGTGACAGTGTTTTATGAGATTCAATGGCAAGGTACACTTGATTATTTACTGCATAGAGGACAGAGTCAGACAAGCTGTCAGGGAGGCTCTCCCATTGAGTCATGAGGTTCAGAAAGGACTCCCTTGCTTTCTAAACTCCTTCTCAGAGAGGAGTCTAGGTGCGGCTGGATCCAAACCTAGTCCCAGATTTGGTCAACGGTTTATGTCTAAAGGATTATATATGTGCAATCAATCCTTTATATCACTTAGCTAAGATTTCAAAGTTTCGCATGCTATTAGTCACTTACCAAGAATCTGTTGCGGCAAGGAATCTCTCAGCCTCAAGGAGTAGAACCTTAAGCGAGCATCCCCACTCAACATGAGGCCCTGGTGTGCAGCCCACTGCCGTGCAGGAGAGCTCAAAGGGCTCTTGGGCTGTCCACTATTTATAGAGTAAGATAATTGACCTATAGTCATATTCGCATGGGAAAAAAATACCTAGGTCCCCACTCCAGACAATGTTTTGGCTGTGTTGCCAGCCATCCCCCAAAGTCCAGATGCAACTCATCACAGCTCCCACTGATGATTATGGCTTGAGCAGGAGCCAGGCTGGGGAGGGGAGAAGGGGGAGAGCACACTGCCACACTGGGTTCTTTCCCAGCCTTCAGAAATCTCCCCTATCTGCTCTACATTCCCAAGAAAAACACCAAGATTGCTCTGGTAAACCTGAAATCTTAGAATGATTGTCTTCAGATACAGCATATTTGAAAACATCGCATGTGGGCAGTTATTCCCTGCCATGTTCTTTCTCAATTGTATCTTACACTGTATTCCTTTGGTGGTGGTAGCTATGTGAAAAGTTGACTACTTTGTTCACCTGATCCTATGTATGGAACTTTAATTGCATACCTTGAGAAACATACCTGCTTTCAGAACTGATAATGTGGGGTCTTGTTACTACATCAAGCAGATTCTAGATGCTGAAAGTTCAAAAACTAGTTTCTGACCACGAGGAGGAACATGCTTATGTACATTTCAAATTTAGATAATGAAGGAACTGTGGTGAGACAGCACAGGACTATATGACAAGTTCAGTGTGAACTGTAGAGTTCAGTGTGAATTTGTATAACTGAAAGATAAATAATACAACAATCTGAAAGTATGGAGGAATAGTTGTCTTTGATCACTGCAGTCAGCTGCAGTGTAACACTAACACTTGGTGACACCATATTTTTCCTCTGCAGAGCTCGGTGGTCCAACACAAAGTGGGAAGGATAATTATTGCTATTTTGTTAGTGGGGAAACTGACCAAGAGGAAAGTAACTCACCCAATATCATGTCATTTATCTCTCTTACAAAGAATTAGATTTTATGGCACATTTCTAAACAATCTGCAGATCATACGGGTAAATCTGATAAAACCTCAAAGATTTTAGCTTCAGTGAACTGGCCCTTTTGAATCTGCCAACTTTCTAGAGCATAAAGACAGCATGATATAATCAGAACTGGGTAACTTCCCAGGTCTTTTCATCAAGGATATGATTATAGAGAGCCTAGGATTTCCCTAGGAGCTATATATCCAGTACTAGGATCAGCAGATGCTTTTTCCAGCCATAAAGACTGACAGAGAATATATTTTGATGCTTCCCATCGCTTAATCCTTTCCTTACAGAAGTTGATCCTTATAAGTATTTTCTAGCTCAGCTGGCCTGTCATCTGATGCTCTCAGAAAGCATATCAATCATTTCCTCAAGATGATCTTAAATAAAAACTCCTGCTCCCTAAATGAACTCTGGTGGCAAAGGTAAAAAGCAAAAGCCTGCTGGAAAGTATCTTCAGCTGACTTGTCCTTATGCTACTGCAAGTGAGGAAAGCTAAACCTCCAAAGAACATCTCAGAAGGGGGAAAAATATGAAGGTGTGACTGAGAACTGGAAGGTAATAACAGATCCCAGAATAAATTACATTGGTTTCAATCACGTCAAAAAGGCATTAACCTTGTCCAAGGGCAGATTTTAGGTTGCTTTCAGGGTTTTATTGCTTTTCATTGATGTCTGTGCAAACTGCTTGCATTTCTGATACCTTTTCCTTAAACCTAGAAACATTATTACTCAACACATTTTTATTTTTTTTATGGTCTTGTAGGATTCTATTCATCTTTGTGCTCTTAATTTTTGTCCCTTTCCTTTCAGGACTGAATAAAATAAATGATGACTCATTTTTTCTTTGTCAGGTAGCAACTTGAGAATTATTCCTATGCTTTTGCAAATCCCACATGGCTTGAATCAAATGAGCTTGGCAAACGCCGAATCTCTTGGCTGTTCAAGGGTCTGACTTGCTCTATTATGATGCGCTCCCAACGATGGTGTGAGTGAAAACTCACTCAAGTAGAAACGTCTTAAAACTCCTATCTTTTGTTAATCTCAATATTTGTGCTAATGGTTTCATGAAAATTACATTGTATGTAAAATTATATTAATAATATATATAGCAGAATTCACCCCAAAATTTAAACTTTATCTCTGTATTTCTCTGGTCAGTCCTCAAGTTGGGGAAGGTTATAACCAAGTTTGGGGAGAATGCAGCATGTCCAGTTCCACTTTTGAAAACCCCAATGCTCTCTTCACTCAGCATTTGAGGAAATTCCACTGAGAAGATATTCCCACCTTGTCTAGGGGAAAAATAAATGATTACTCTTGTACTGGATTGGAACATCCCCAGAGCCTTTCTTCATCTAATATAAAAGATGTCTTTGTCTTCACTGGGGTTCAATGGAAAAAGTTTAGGTTTGAGGTCTTTACAAAAAAAGTTGTCTCTGTGTAAATGTTTGTCGTAGTTCTTCTTTCTGAAAACCAATTATTTAGTTTTCTTTACCTTACAGATGGATTTATTCATATTTGCATATACACATGACATACTTGGGATGAAACCAGAGAGGAGTCTCTACAGTATATAAATGTGACTGAAGATAATTAGGTCCCAGAGGGAGTTATGTGGAAATCTAGTCATTCAGGTAACAGCAGCAACAGAAATATGGTAATATGGAAAGCAGCTGTAAAAATCCCAGGATCCAAACTCTTTCAGATCCATGGCTCTCAAATCTTCCTCTATGAAAAAATACTCCAACTCTGTATCAGTCTTGGAGGAGATTGCTCCTGAATTATCAGAAGGATTAAAATGACTTCTGCTCAGTGGAATCAAATGAAGAGAGAAATAAGTTGGTTAATGTGTGCAAGGCAGGAGGTAAGAAAAACACTGCAATTACAGTATCAGAAAACAATTTTAAAGAAAAAAGAGAACCCCATCACTAATGTTGGTGAGTTCTTTAGATATGTGTCTACACACAGCCTTCATAAAAGCCATTTGCCTTTAATGTACACATTCACCAATTATTCTTAAACACATTATCCCAAAATTATTCTGCAGCCTCTCAAGTACTTCTGTTCAATTGGAACTTGATTGAAGACCAGGTGCTATTGCAAATAAATGTAAAGGCAGTCAGGAATAACTGAGCCTAAAGAATAAGCTTCCTATGGAAACAGGGCAAATTTAATTCAAGGTCATAGGGAAAGGTTACATCCTGTAAAGATTAACTTTTCTTCTGAAAAGATCTTTAAGGGTTGCAATAATGGTTATTATTTCATTGGTCATGTACCATTTCAGATTCTTCAAGCTGTGTTCTCCTGTTCTTCTCTTCACAGCAATTTAAAAGAGAAACCAAGACAAAAGTATGTCAGTCAAAACTTCTGAGCAGATTGGCTTTGGGATTTCAGCATGGGTCAGCTGCAGTAATAAAACTAATTTGAAATGGTGTTAATAATATACTGATTCAATTATTTTTTAAGTAGTAAAGAAAAAAAGAGAACAACACTGAAATTTTTATGATCCAACAAATGATGCAAGTTTTTCTATTTCTTAATTGATACTGGAAAATAAAAAGGAACATTTCTTCTGCTGGTATCAGTGGGTATGAGTCTGAACTCAATGGGAGACAATGATTTTATATCAACTTGAGGTTTTGGCCTAGCTGATTCTTTGCATACCAATGAAAAAGCCTACCCTAGAATGATTGTTCTAAGACGAAAGTGTTTGCAGCAACAAGCAGCTGTTAAAATAAATTAATTACCTATCTGATTACACTTTGGCTAACTCCTTGCCCTGAATAGAAGGAAACTATACAAAGAACCTGTATACTAGCATTTACTGAATGGTTCTGGTGACATAAAATAGATGCAGAAAATAATTTTATTGAGACAATTCTTGGAGTTTGTGAGCTCAAGAAAGAACTAATTGCTGATGAATTTGTATCCAGTGGCATCATCTGCAATATTAGGACATCGACAAGTACAAGAAGGTTTTCTGACAGCTGTTCTGGCTGTGCTTTGAATCTTAATCAGGCATTTTTGCCAAAGAGTTATAATAGCACTTACCACATACTCTCCTTTGCAAACATTATTTAATTAAGCAAAACTCTTTCGAAACAACAAAAACTGGAAAGTCTGCCTTGCAAAGATGGAAGGAGAAGAGAAGATCAGAAAAAGAACAAGTGAAGGCAGCACATGAGAGCTAAACTCTGAAAGATTACCTGGGATTGTGGTTTTGACCTATCCAAATATTTAAGCTCTGTTGACCTGTTACCAAAGACATTGAAGTCCACAAAAAGACCTGCACTGATCTCTGCCCTAGTGGATATTGTCCCTGATGATCTTTCTCCTTCAGCTGGTTGTATTTTGTTCAGCTTGAAAAACACTTTGGTCCCTTTGTTTTTTTTTTGCACAGAGTTTGTTCACAGACTGAGCTTTTAAAGAGTAACATCATTATCTTGACTTTTTTTTTTGCATTAGACACACCATTTCCTGATGAAGTGAAGATCTCTGTTGACAGATAGCAGACTTTTGTCAAGTCAGAGCTGTTGGGAGCCACCTCATTTGCCTGTGTAGTTGAGTTAATGAGCTTTAACTTACTGTTTTGGAATATTATGCAGTACATCTAGATAGTAATGTATATGTTATGCCTATTCTTGCAAAGTAGCTCAAGTGGTGCCTATAAATCTCAGTAGACAAAACTTTAAGACATTGTAAAGTGGCGATTTGACATGAAAATTTTTTTTCTATCTAAGGTTTGTTCTGTTTCGAGATTGAGCTATAATGGACTTCCAATGCCAGATTCAGGCATTTTAATGAATAAAATATGGTCACTGAACAACAACTAGCAGAGGGAATATTTTGGTGTCAAAAGAAATATTTTGAATCTGTGAATAGGCTCAGTAGAAGAACTGAAATTGTGCTAACAGAAGACAGAGGAAGATGACATCACATGGACTGCAGTTTGGGAATAGGCTTGAATGGGAATTTTGAGGGAATATCAGAGTTTTATTAAACTTTCTTCTGCATGATTAAAGACCTAAAAGGTACTGTGGGGGAGAGGAAGAAGAGTTTATATGACATCATCATATCATGTGATATTTAAAGACAGACTTCATCTTGTTACAAGAGTAAGTAATTTTAAGAGAATTTCCTATATATTTAGAAGGGGAATGATTTTAGTCTCTAATCCCAACTGATTTATAGATCATATTTTAGTTCTTCTAAAACTCTATTATCTTTTCTCAGTGATGTTTTCACACCCTTTTTTCCCTTGTGGTTTGTACAGTGGACATGTTTGAAATCTCCTCTGTATTCTCCTTTTCTCCTGATATATACTGTCCCTTTGTCATCAAGTGGGAGAAATGACAGTTAAATAGATTTTTTTTCATCTGAATGCTCCAGATAGTGGTATGACTAATTCATCTTCACACGTTCCAATATGACTGTAGTCCTAAACTTTTCACTGGGATCATAATCACACTTCCGTCTTACATTGTAAGGTTGTCGTGAGGTGTCAGTCTCTTTTCCCGAGTAACAAGTGATGGGACAAGAGGAAATGGACTCAAGTTACCCCAGAGGAGGTTTAGACTGGATATTAAGAAACATTTCTTCACCAAAAGGGCTGTCAAGGGTTGGAACAGGCTGCCCAGGGAGGTGGCTGAGTGACCATCCATGGAGGTATTTAAAAGACATGTAAATGTGGCACTTAGGGATGTGGTTTAGTGGTATACTTGGCAGTGTTAGGTTAATGGTTTTGTGAGTTTGGTAGGATAGAGCCTACATCTGACAGAAAACTTCTTCCTTTCTCCACATAAAGATTCATGGAAATAAGAAAGAGATATAATTCTAGTCCCAGGATCCAAAATGTCTTCTCCTTTCTCTTTCCAGTGCCGGTGAGATATAATTCTGATCAATATACAGTATCATTTCCTTGCTTCCAGAAGCTCATCATCTTACATGAACCTCCAGATAGTAGTTAGACAGTCAACAGCTGAAAAGGAGAGGAGGAGAGATTGGTTCCTCACATATTGTAAAGGCTTCTATAAGAAGAGTTTTTAGTGTTGACATCCATCATTTCATTGCCCTTGGTACATTTGATGTTTGGTTTGTGGTTGAATTTCATAATCTTTCTCCTAGAGTATCACTTAGATCTGTACTGTCCAAAGAGTTTGATCGTGGCGTTGATGTCTTTGGACTTGGGAGAACATTTTTAACTATAGGTCACTTCACTAGTTCTCTCTATTAAACACATTCATGTTGGTTTTTCTACTTTGTGGTGTCCCTTAAAGATGACCAGTCATTTCTTACTGCTAACCCTTTCAATTTTTATCAGTGAACCTTTTTATGTCCCTTTTTTATCTTTAGTCTCACGACATTCACCTTTTTCTTCCTAGAACTCTAGTTACTAATGACCTTTCGATACACCTCTTTTTCTTTTCTCTTCCTCTGTTCCAGTAGTATTTTGGAGTTAAATATGCTATGGAAGCTAATGTGGCAGCGAAGAAATGAGTCATCTGCTAGAACAGGGACTTTTTTTCTAGTCTGCAGCAGGAATTTCCTTGAATTAAAAGAAAAGGTCAGAATTTAGTGAACAGGCAATAACAATGCAGTGAATAATAAATCTTGGTGCACAGCAAAAGTGCATGTGTCTGGGATTTAAAGAGGAGGAAAAAGTTTGGAGAAATCTGATTTTTTTTTTTTTTTGACAAATGCTGCTGTAGACACAACTGACTAAGAACTAGCATCCTACATGTATTGTTCTTTTATTCACACATACACATTCTGTCCTGGATTTGAAATGCTTTTTAGCCTCACTAACTTTGTCCTCTGTTAATCTCTCTGATGTTCTTGTCTCTCCATGACAGAGTCTTTGCCTACAGATGTTTTTCAACTGAAGGTCTTTGGCTTTTGTAAATAATGGCAGGAGGAAATACTCTAGGTAAATGATATGAACAACATGTATGTGTATGCTTTTGAGGAGCAGCCTCAAACATTACTGAAAACATTAGACGGATGCAAAAATGCCTATATCAAAATCAGGTTGTCCCTTTTTATTCCTTGTTCCAGAAAAAAACAGCTCTGAATAAACCCAAGCACACTGTAATGGGAAAGAACAAGAGAAAAGTGGAATGAAACCCAATGGCCTCACGTAGCACAAGAAATACTGGCTGATGAAGAGTGTTTGCTCATTATTTTAATTACAGAGACTTAGAGTGGGGAAGGGCTGAGAGCAAGGAAGGATTGTGAGGGTGAAAAAGCGTAGCATCTTCTGTAGTGTAAAGCTGCTCAGAGCCCTGAAGCTGACATAGCTCAGATCCAATCCTCCCCCAAAGGCTTGCTCTTGATAGTTGTCAGAGAAGCTTGCTGATTTATTCAGCAAGCAATTCTTTGGATGAAATCCTGGTGCCACTGCTGCAGCACAAAAACAAATGATGAAGGCTTACGAAGCTTTTCATTCTCACCCTGACAGGAGACATAACACGCTGGGGACAGGCACATTAACTACAGATTTCAGTGTCAGGCTTCTCTGTGCTACAGATTTGTTTGCACACACAGGCAATTAGCAGGAAGAGATTATTATGAGGGTTATCAAGGACCCAACCAAAGTCCTAATTTGCTTTGTCACAAGTGCAGATGGATAGAAAGACACAGATCAGCCTCTTCTACACAGCCTAGCAAAAACTCTAGTTGGGATAGATCATCTGTAGGAGTGGGTGCCAATGGCCAGAAATCTTTGTACAGTGGTGAAGGAGGAGATGAAAGTTTCCTCCTTAGGCCTGTAAAGGTATATTGAAAACGTAGCCAGGAGATGTACAAAGCTTAAGTCCGAAGCATCCTGTTGAAAGGAGGATGGTTGAAAGGAGGTAGTTCTGGAAGTAAATAAGATGTACAAATAGATTTCAGGAAAAACAATAGAGTAAGAATCCATAGTTTGTCTGCTTGGGTTTAAATGCCTGCACATCCCATGTGGCTTATATAGCCTCAAACTATGCTACAGACTTTTGGTTTTCTCTCACTTATAGATATCAAAATTACTGAAGCTGGCAGGTGTTTATAACATACACAGCAGATGTTACTGTCAAGTGAAACTGGGAGATTTTAGACAGTGATTTTTGCTACACAAGGAAAACAGGGGTGCACTAGGTAAACTAAAACAAGTATGGATTTTCCCTGTGCTTTTGCATTCATATTCATGTGGCAAAGCCTGAATGCTGGTAATAAAGAAGGGTTTCATTGTGCTGTACCAGCCACTTAAGGATATGATGCCCCTTTGCCAAAAGAACTTACTGGGTAATTTTTGGAAAGGAAGGAGCATATATTCAGATTGTGACTGTACTTTTGGTGTACCTTAGTGCCTTCACAGGAGGGCACAGTCAAGCCTCTTGTGACTATTTCTGGAAATTCCATTAAAATCTCTGCATGTCTCTCCTGAGAGCACCTTGATGGACATAGCGTGCATCTTAGGGATAAAAAAGAAAAAATATAAAAAGAGAATACTTAACTTGTCCATTCTCCTAAGTACAAGTAAGAAGCCTCTGTCTTTGATCATGTCAGGCTTCATGGGATTTCGTTGAGATTATGATTTCATAGTGTCATAGAATGGTTTGGGTTGGAAGGGACCCTAAAGATCACCTAGTTCCACCTCCCCTGCCATGGGCAAGGACATCTTCCACTACACCAGGTTGCTCAAAGCCCCATCCAACCTGGCCTTGAACACTTCCAGGGACAGGACATCCACAATTTTTTTGGGCAACCTGTTCCAGTGCTTCACCACCCTCACAGTAAAGCATTTGTTTGTAATATCTAACCTAAATGTACCCTCTTTTAGTTTAAAACTGTTACCCTTCATCCTATAGCTACACTCCCTAATAGAGAGTCCCTCCCCATCTTTCCTGTAGGCCCCCTTTAAGTACTGGAAGGTTCTATAAGGTTTTCCCGGAGCCTTCTCTTCTCCAGGGTGAACAACCCCAACTCTCTCAGACTGTCTTCATAGGAGAGGTATTCCAGCCCTCTGATCATTTTTGTGGTCCTTCTCTGGACTCGGTCCACCAGGTCCATGTCTTTCTTGTGCTGAGGGCTCCAGACCTGGATGCAGTACTCCAGGTGGAGTCTCACCAGAGCAGAGCAGAGGGGCAGAATCACCTCCCTCAACTTGCTGGCCATACTTCTTTAGATGCAGCCCAGGATGCTGTTGGCTTTCTGGGCTGTGAGCACACATTGCTGGGTCATGTTGAGCTTCTCATCACCAACACCTGCAAGACCTTCTCCTCAGGGCTGCTCTCAGCCTGTATTTGTGCTTGGGATTGCCCTGAACCACATGCCAGACCTTGCACTTGGTCTGGTTGAACTTCATGAGATTCCCATGGGCCCACCTCTCAATCCTGTCCAGGTTCCTCCGCATGGCATCCCTTCCCTCCAGTGTGTCAACTGCACCATACAGCTTGGTGTCATCAGCAAGCTTGCTGAGGGTACACTTGATCCTCTCGAGTTAGCAGAAATGGTCTAGCAAAACTTTCAAGGTTGGGGAGAAGAGCACTTGTATGTTGCAGTTGATGATCTTAATCTGTATGTCTTCAGTCATTTTTTTTTGTAATATAGACTACATTCCTTCAGAGTACGAGTTCTTCAGCAGAGATACCCGAACTCTGTGAAAATGAGCAAAACTTAGTACTCTCTGTAAGAATGAGAACTTCATAAAATGATGCTCAAGGTTTAGACAGAAAGATTCGACATCCTTTTCAAGTTAGAAGGAATCTAAACCAAGTTAATATAAGGGTAATGATGCCAATCATCTTGTTAGGCTCTAAAGAGCTTCATAACACTGTAGGACAGAATTATCTCCTGAGAGTTCTTCAATGGCAAAGAGAATGGCCTCTATATGGAAAGCCTTGCTCTTGTAACAGCATTACAAAAGGTCTTCTGTAAGAGAAGAATTGTACAAAAATTTGCGATATACCAATGAATAAATAGAGAAGACTGGTAACCAAGGAGGAAGAGGAGCTGACATGACACTTTCAAATAGATCCCCAGTTGTTTATTAACAACATCCTACTGAGGCCTTGACAGAACACACCTACAGATCTCTTGTTCAACAAGGCGAAATATATCCTTGTTGGTAATAGACTTCTTTGCATGTGAGATCACAAAATCCAAAAAAAGAAGGAAAAATAAAAGGAAAAAGACCCGTCCTTGTTCCTCATGTCATTCAAGAACTTGCAATCGCTTTGATTGACAAGCACTCACCACAGGTTCTCTGAACGCTTTTCAATCATGTGCCTATCAGGATTTTGTAGGTAGTAACAGATCATTATATCTCTATATGGATCTAGCCAAAGGGTTAGATATGTGATGTAACTTCTAAAGCAATAAAATAAATGAAATGAACGAGGGGCATTTTAAATGCATCTCTAAAATAATGAAGTGAACCTTTTAAATTGGGTCTGGCTCAAATACTAATTAATTTGGCACATGGATAATCTCCAGCAAACTCTTACTGGGGCAGAAAATTCCCCTTTCCATCTCCGGCACTTTTAAAACACCTTCAGACCCAATCCTGGAAGTGGCAACTTGCAACCAGAACATTTCACTAATAAATCAAATTAATAAAAAACAAAGATAAAATATCTGAATACTTAATTTCAGGCAAAATGACAAGGTTAAATGCTTTGCTGGCATTTGGATATTGTTCTGAGTGCATTAGAAATGCAGATAGACTGACGGGGTGTTGGGAAGGCAGTGATCTTAGGACATAATTTATAACCTGTCATAGTAGAAATTATTTAAAGGAGAAGGGAACATCTCTGGAAATCTCAGTAATATATATAGAAAAAATCAAGAACCAGTGAAACTTAGTCAAAAATGGAAGACATTGTGTGATTTTAAAGTAAAAATTCAGGTTTCATTTAAACATAAATGGAGAATTCTTGAAAAATAATGGGTGTATTGTAAGACTTGAAGAACTTACAATCATAAAGATAATAAAAGTACAGGAAATGTGTCATTCACTGAGAAGCCAAAAAAATGGTACTGTTGTGTGTACAGTAAGAAAGATGGTAACAAAAGAGCAATAGAAATAACAGTGTTATTCAGAAAAACAGTGATCAACTATACAAACAAAAGTGGAAAAAAGAAATTACTGAATATCGTACTAGTTTTAACTTGTCTCTCTTTGAGATTGAACTTTGGCTACATTAAACTTTGAAAGATAAATTTAGGACAGAGCCTCTTTTCATTGGTGTCCAGTGACAGGACCAGAGGCAATGGACATAAACTGAGATACAGGAGGGTCCCTCTGAACGTCAGGAAAAACTTTTTGCCTGTGAGGGTGGCCGAGCACCAGCACAAGTTGCCCAGGAAGATTGTAGAGTCTCCATCCTTGGGGATATTAAAAATCTCCTGGACAGCTGGACCAGATTATCTCCAGAGGACCTTTCCAATCTCAGCCATTCTGTGATTATTCTTTTGAACCAGAGTTTAAACGAATGTAAAAAGGCAAAACCTCTACATTTGTGGTCTAAAAAAAAGTGGAAAGTGAGTAATAATAATTTATAATTATAAAAAAATTTGATTCTATGAAAAAAATACTGAAAACTCTTTATTTTTTGTTAACTCCTGTATAAAGGCTATTCTCTGTCTTCCTTGCAAGACTTTGATTGCAATGAAATTTTATGAGACTAATTGCAGATATTCAAGTCCTAAAAGAAAATAATAATTGAACAGTTTGGGTCTTGGAGCAAGTAGTATTCCATAAGCAGATACGGAATGAGTAGTCAGAATTAGTCTGATAGCTGGAAGCCATATAGCTGCAGATACATTGCAGAGCCTCCACTAATAATTCTTATCAAGAGGTGAAGGATCTTAGTCTAGGCTGAGAACTGTTTGCACTACTGCTAGTTAGTTCAGAGTACTACCAGACCAATCCTTCAAAAGAACACTTAGATAAACCCTTGGAAACCTTTGTTTAGGAAGAGCATAGTTTCTTAACATGAGAATTATCTGCCGAGAGCGCAGTGTAGCTTATGTCTCAAATGTGGCTCCAGCCTTTGGAGAAAACATGTCTTGATGAGCTTTGTTCATGAAATTCCTTTTTATTCCTCTTGTAGCACATTTGAACAGCTCAAGACTTTCTTTGAGGTGGTGTTCTCCTGCCAAATATATTGCAACTACAGTCTCTGGGGTTTTGGAACAACCAGCAGAACATCCTTGCTCAGTGAGCAGAGTTGCTGATTCCCACTGCTTGGGGATATGAAACGTTTGAATTTGGATTTTCTTTGTAGCCTGCATAGATCCTGTATACTCTCCTGAGGTATTTCTACTGTGCATGCATAGCTGAAGAGGTGATGGGAGTATCAACAGCTTTTCACCTCCTGAAATGCCTACACAGATTCAAGGAATGGCTGTGTTTGAGAGCCATGAAGCATTACCTTTTTCGAGGCTGCATGAAAAAGTGTCAGCAGATGACTTTCAGTTAGAACAAAAAGGAGATTGTGCTACTCCAAAATGAGGAAACATTTGCCCTTTGGAGGAACAACAGCATTTAAGGGAAAAGACTTAGTGATGACCCACTATCAGACATGTCAGGAAGGCTTGATCGAGCTGTGTGCTGCTTTAAATGACCAAGTGCACCTGCCCCTCGACAAAGGATCTGGAAGAGTGGAGGATTTGTACTGAAGCATTTCATGGTACCGAAGCATGCAATTTTTCAAGAGACCATCTCAAAAAACCTGGAGTTTTTGCATTTGCTTAAAATTTCTATCTAAGCTGGGCAAAACTTGAGCCAAAAGTTCCTTAATTTATGCAAAACACAATCTTATCTATATGCAGAAGACAATTTATGCATAAACAGTCCAGTTTGTTAACATCTCTCTTCTACCTGGGCTAAACTGGACACAGTATCAAAAGTGCAGGACAAGAGGAAAAGGATCACTCTGCTGGACCTGCTGGCTGCTCTCTTGCTAATACAGCCAAGGATGCAGTTAAGCATTTATGGCCATAATCCACACTTACTTATGGCCACAAGGACTTGCATTCAATTTTTTGCCCACCTGAACCCTCAGGTCCCTTTTTGCTGAACTAATCCTGGCATAAAACAGTGGATTTTTTTCTTTATAAGAACAACCAGTAAAAAGAGTATGCGAAACTGCAGACCCCAAACTGGAAAAAAAATAGGACGAATTTCCAGCGGTCTCAAGAATTTTTGAAGAAATCTGGCTTTGCCATTAACTATTTCTGTGGGACAGAATAATAATGGCAAAATACATCCTAATAATTGCATTTATGGAGTTTGATCTGTACAAACAAATATGCTGTGGCTTTCGATCTCCTTCTGAACCCCTGGCAAAATGTGACAACATAACTGTTCTTTGGCAAGAGGAACTCTTACTTCTTCCTGACAGACTCCTTTGCATACGTTGAAATGGCAAAATCAGATAAAATGTTCCTGTTATTGAAAAAGAAACTCCAAGCAATTCAAAACTCAAGGCCATTATGATTGACAGGATGCTGGAGAGTCACTGACATTAAAGGATTTGACAACCTTTCAAACACATGTATCAGATGATAGTTTTCTTTCTAAATTAGAAATTTACTGTTCAAAATCCCATAGGGTCATGAGATATTGCATTTCAGAGTTTAGTTGCTTCCCGCTTCTCATCAGCTTATCTTTGACATTGTGTTTTGGTGTGGCAACTCCTCTTTGCTCCTGCTGAATCTCCAACAGATGTCTCAACTCCCACCCTGCAACATCCACCTCCATCGATGTCTGTTGTACTTTTCTGACCCCTGCGTTAGATAACGGATTGGCAACAGTCTACATGAGCCATTTGCAAATCCAGAAGCCCTTGATTTGCTAGCAAGCAATACGCTTCTCTTTCAGAGAAAAGCCACAAGGTAATAAAAAGCAAGAACTTGCAAAGGCGCTGCTAAAATGATGGTGATTTTCTGCTTAGTGCAGGAGCTGATCTGGCAAGAGTAAATGGGAGACGGATCTACAGAGCATTCAGGGGCAGCAGCTTCTCTGATGGGGCTGAACCATAAAATGCTGCCATCTCTCCCATGGCCAGAAAAGTGAAGAGCTCAGGAACAGTCCCAGTAGAGCTCTACGGCACAGCTTCAGGAGGTGAATTCTATGTGGGAAATTATCAATATTTTTGCATAGTTTTAAATCAGGAGGAGAAACAAGATTGTTGTGGATTTTTTTCCTGTGTCATTCCAAACAGGAGTTAGCTTATGTCTGGATAATTTTCTTTTTCTGTTTCTCTACTAGACATCTTCTTCGACAGAGAGTGTTTAAGTGAGAGTTTGCAGAGATATCAAGTAAAAAGTAAAAACACATTGGCTATGCCCTGAGTACATGGGCAGTGATTTCAGGATTTTGACATGCCTTAGTTCTTGCTGTCTCAGTCAAGCAGTGAACTTTGTCTGGACAGGATATGGATATCTGAGGAAAGGTTTTGTTACGGAAGAATCTTCCCAATAAAACCTCCATTGAAGTCTTGGCTTGCATTCCTATTACTTCCCCTTTCTTAAATTTAGGATTTCTTACATAAATAAGCACTACACTAAACAGAATAAAATCAAACTTTTACAAATACCTTTTAGGGTTATTGAAGAACTGATGAATTTTGTGTTGATTACATACTTAAAATGATCATATATTGGGTGTCCTAAGAAATCTTCTTAGGGAAAGAAAAAGCATGGGCTCATATTAAACACACAACAAGAAAGGATGATGCTTCAAGAGCTGAAACTGCTGAGTGAATGGTTTGACTCACATTGAATATTTCACTTCACTTCAAGCAGATCAATCTCAGGGAATAAAAATGAGATGTTAATGTGCCTGACATTATAATAACAAAAATAGGTATGCCCTCTTTTCATCTTAGACATTTGAGCTCTTGCTAGCTCAAGCACTAAAGGGAAAACATCCAGTTGCCCACGTACGGGTTTTCAAAAGCCTAAAAGACCTGCACTGATCATGGTGTGCCTGGGTGACATTTTGCCTTGGAAGGTAAATTTTGATCTGTTTGTGTTGTAGATGATCAGGAAATCTGAGGGCAGTATTCCAGCTGAGGCCATCACTGTACAAGTAGGGAATAATAACTACCTTATACTAACATAGTCCAGGCTGAAATTTGTCTTTTTCCATCAAGATCCATGCTGATTCTATTTTGCCTGTGTTCAGCCCCAATCTGCTGGGGAGGGGACACCTCCAAAGGCCCCTTTTTTTGCATGGTTCCCCTTGCTTCATTCTTAGACCACTTTGTATTTTTTTTAATTGCATGACACCATGAGGATTTTTGAACTTCTGTCAAATTTACCAAAGTGACTTAAAATTCTGGTTCTGTTTTCCAGAGTATTTTCAGGGTTTTTTTTCTAACTTGTTAGCCGCAAATAGTATCAGATTACTTTGTATCTCCATGGTCAAGTCACCAATGAAATACTGAATAAAACCAGGTTCAGAACAGATTCTGTAGGACCTCCACCTGAAACATCCTCTCATTTACAGAAAACTGAAAGGATGTCATTTTCTTCTCCTCCAAGTTTTTAGATAGTGATTTTCTGATTTATATGTGAAATATAGGCCATATTCCCTAATGTATTTGAGAACATCATACCAGAGCAGTATGAAAAACTTTTAAAACCTGTTGCCCCTTCTTCTTTCTCTCTATTTACATAGGCTAAATTATCAGTCAGCAAGGGAAATTAGGTTGCTTAAACATAATTTATTCTCGACAGTTCCACATTGGCCATATTTTTATCACCTTGCTATGATGTAAGTGCTCATGAAATGTTTAATAATTTAGTTCCACTATTTCCAGAAACTGAAGCTTAGGGAATTTGAGGTACTTTTGATTCCCTTTTTAATGCATACTGCTATGTTTTCTGTTCTCTTGAATCCACTCCCCTGTCCCATGAACCATGAGTTTCTAAGGATAGTTTTTACTGACTCAGATTTCTTAAGTATCTGTACAAAATGGTGTCTTGAAGGCAGGGTGAGAAAAGATTCTGAAAGCCCAATATGTCTAATACCTGAGATGAGGAATGCTTTTGGAGATCCGTTTCTATGTAAGTCTTATTTCTCATGGAGACAAAATTAGGCTGTTAGTGTCAGGAAAGATATAAATCTTGGAGGCAGCTGCAGAAATGACTCAGGCTTCCGAAGATAAAATGTGTGAGATGTTTGAGCTGAAATTAAAGAGCATAAGAAAGGTATAAATAATAATAAAGCTGTGTAATTGTATCTCTTTCAGTTATCTCAGAACACTTCTGGCAATAATTTAAAGGCAACTGGTGAGAAATGTTATTCCTTTTGTAGAAGAATAAAGTCCTAAAACTGATTAATCATCTCATATGACCTTCTGACAGTAGGTTTTGCAAACTGGGAAACCAGACTGCCATTTTTCTACACTGAATATCAGGTGGTTTTCTTTGACTTTATTAATATTGCAGCTGTTTTAACATACACTGTTACAAATTGACAAGTGCTATGCACTCCCCATAAAAGACACCCCTATGGAGTATGCTACATACTAGAGTTTCCCCTCCTTCTCATAATCTGTCCTTTAGGTTGGATTATAAATAAGGCCTCAATTAAACAAAGCTACAAAGCATAACCTCACCTGCACCTTATTTCTCCATCTATTTGTCTGTTCAGTGCTAAACTATGGGCAATAGCTGTTGCTCTGCTTTGAAGTTGTGTTTCGCTTAAGTTAATATTTCTCATATGATTTGTTTTTCTTGGGCAAGCTCTACAATACACCATTAAACAGATACAGAGGAATAAAGACAGGATAAGTGAAGTTTATTCCAGAAAGTCGGTCCACATGCCTCTCATGACTATCTGGTGTTGGAAGGATGTAGGAACAGACTATCAAAGATTTTCACCATAATTAGATTATTAATGTCTTTACTGTAAATAACAAGGTCAAATAATAATAGCAATCATACTTTGGAACACTTGCTATTTAACTTCTGTGTTATTTGGTCTAAAAACTCTTGCTAGGTTTGAAAGGTGGTTAATTTTGTCGGTAACACTCTTCAGTATCACTACAGTCTTCATCCCAAAATCTTAAGCACTTGAGCTGAAACCAAAGTCTGTTCTAAAACCAAAGGGATTTTTTTTTCAACTTATGTATTTATTTTATATAAAAGTGTCTTATACAATTAAATAGTGCAATAAAATCCCCAATAAAAATAAACCTTCAGTACAGAAATGCCATTAACCTTCTTAGGAGAATTCAGCTATGAGCTGACATATAAGAGGAGTCCAGATAAATCTAAGACTTCATTTCTTATAGCCTGCAGCCATGTGATTTTTTTCTCTTTATTATAAATAACACTAAAGAATATGTTTATGAGACCCAGCAAAGATGTTTGAAAGGCCTCTATAGCCCTCAGCAAGGAAAAGATTATAGACCCAAGAACTGAATATTCAGAGAATAATACACTTAAAATCTTGTTCTGTGTACTATGAATTATTCCCTCCTAAAAACCTAACCAAACTGAAAAAAAATAACTGAAAAAAAGAAAAGGAAATAACTTGCAATGCCAAGTAAGCAAGTTAACAGGCAAGGTATAAGCAATTGCTTAGATCCTAACCACTCTTCTTCTGCAGGTGAAAGATGGAGTGCATAAAAATTGTGTCCTGAAATGAATGCAATTCTCTTCGTTTTCCACATAGCAACAGAAAACAGGGCAGACATTCCTGAGAAGCCTTAAGGTGCATACACACAGCTATATTTTGTCCTATTATGACAGGAGAAAAGCTTGACAAGAACTGATACTGGAAAGTTCATTCTAGTCAATTCTAAAGTTAGAAATTGAAGACTTGACGAGGGATTTTCCTTGGGTTTTGGGTTTTTTTGCCCCGTGGTGGATCATGAAAAATAAACTTTTGCTGAAAATTTTCACTTTTCTAACCAAAATTTCCCAGTTCTAAACTGAATACTAAAATTATGTATTTCAGTTCAATATGACTGACACTGAAATATTTTAGTTTGAAATGATCAACCAACTTTTGTTGCAAGGCAGCTGAAGACTCATCTGTAAATTCTTGGGGATCGTTGCCTCTCAGGAGCTGTTTTCCAGGAACACTATTCTGTTCCTTCCTAGTCCTCTTCTGTTCTCTTTTCTTAACTGCATATTAGACGAGGCAGTTCTCCACTGGTGGGCTGTATCTACAGTTGCACCTTTCATGGTGAAATCTATTGCAAAAAAAGGACCTACAAATTGCAGCAATGGACTCACTATTATTAGAAAAATTCAATTTAATCTGTAATTTTTCAGACTGTAGAAACTGTAATGCCCACCCTTCCCCAATTTTAATTCAAATTTTGGAAATACCAAGTTTTTTAAAATGTGTTCATTCCTACAGTGAGGAAGGTTCTAGATTTCTGTCTGCTACAAAACCAACTCCAGACATTTGAACACCAAAGGTTGAACAATGATTGGAAAAAACTGTGATGGGTTAGGACAGGTTCACCAAGTTGAGTGCTGCGGTTGATACGCCTGAGGGACGGGGTGCCATCCAGAGAGACCTGGACAGGCTCGAGAAGTAGGCCCATGGAAATTTCATGAGGTTCAGCAAGGCCAAGTGCAGCATCCTGAACCTGAATTGGTGCGGCCCCTGGTATCAATAGAGGCTGGGTAATGAAGGGATTGAGAGCAGCCCTGAAGAGAAAGACTTGCAGGTACTGGTGGATGAAAAGCTGGACATGACCCAGTAATGTGTGCTCGTAGCCCAGAAGGTCATCTGTATCTTGGGCTGCATTCAAAGAAGTGTGGACAAGGGGTCAAGGGACGTGATTCTGCCCCTCTGCTCTGCTCTGGTGAGACTCCACCTGGAGTACTGCATCCAGATCTAGATCCCTCAGCACAAGAAAGACATGGACCTGGTGGACTGACTCCAGAGAAGGGCCACAAAAGTGATCAATGGATTGGAACACCTCTCCTATGAGGACAGCTTGAGAGATTTGGGTTTGTTCACCCTGGAGGAGAGAAGGGTCTGTGAGGAGACATATAGAACCTTCCAGTACTTAAAGGGGGCCTACAGGAAAGATGAGGAGGGACATTTTAGCAGGGCCCGTTACGATAGGACAAGGGGTAATGGTTTTAAACTAAAAAAGGGTAGTTTTAGACTAGATATAAGGAAAAAGATATTATGACAAGGGTGGTGAAGCACTGGCACAGGTTGCTCAGAGATGTGCCATCCCTGGAGACATTCAAGGTTGGGTTGGACGGAGCTCTGAGCAATGTGATGTAGTTGAAGACGTGCCTGCTTATTGCAGGGGATGTTGGACTAGATGACCTTTAAAGGTCCCTTCCAATCCTAATTTTTCTATGATTCTATGTTGGATTGCCTTTGTAATGAGGATTTCAAGATTAAACTCTCTAGCTGGAAACAGTCAAATACAAAGAACAGGGCTTAGTGTGCAAAGGTGGACTTTTCTGGTTGTATTTTCTATATCTTGTAAAGCCTCGTAAAGGTAACTTCTGGACTTAGCATGGTCCTCCTCATTGATACGTATTCCTTACAGCTGTGGTTCTGAGTGCAACTGCCAAATCTTCACTCTGAATTGAACTGCACCTTTGCCAGATTCAAATGCAAACTGGGATGAACTCTTCTGATCCACCTTCTTAAAGCTTTGAGCATATTTGTACAGGCTAGCAAAGACTCTTTTCAAGAAATGGAAAAAAACAGATAGAAAAAACAAAAGGGAAAGCAAACAGACAATCTTGAAAACCTCAATTTTTTCTTTTGAGCAACTTGATCTAAGTCCCGAAAGTTTTGCAGAAGACACACAAACAAGATGTTTGATCTCTAATTGTAGAAGTGTTCTGAACTCCCAGCGAAATAGCTGTTTTGCCCCTTTATGTGGGTGGAATATAAAGTTTTAATAATCTCCACCATTCTGAGTCATTCTAATCCTATTATCTGTCAATCCTCTTGGTATTCTGTATACTCACTTACTTCTCAGAGGTTGGACTGAATTTTTTTTTCCACTCAAATCACCTCTGCTACTTTCACACTGAGCAATATAGTAAAGTTCTAGTGCTCTGCCCTCCCTAATGCCAACCACAACACAAATTGCTGTGCTTTTGATACGGGCAGAACTACCCCAAAGGCCACCACATCTCCTCCCAGCACAGCTGAGGTTATGCTTACATTTTGAGTACAAAGTGGTGACTGGAGAAGGTGCAGGATATGACACCACCTGCACATGAGATGATCTCATCCTTGTTCTGTTTTACTCTAATACTTGATTTTTTCCCCAAGACCAGCTTGCTTGGCAAATTAAAGCAGAAACAGTAACAATGAAAGGATCTACATATATTACTGTTGCATACTGAAAAATAGCACTTCTTGCTGTTATATGTCTAACTTCAAATTTTCTCCTATTATCACTGACAATTTCCATTGTTAGAAAACGATACATTAACAATATTTTTTTTCTGTGGGACCATTTCAGGGCTATTTCAGTCCCTAATTCCCCTCCTAACAATATCATAACTTTTCTCATTTAATAAATTCATGTCCTCATACACTTGAATACCATGATAATGAGCAACACTGAAATGTCCAAATGGAAAAGCTGAATGAGACATTATACTAGAAATCAACATTTATAACACCCTCAGGTGGCAGGTTTGCAATTAACATAGGAACTTAGAGATCAATTACACACGGAGTTTTTGCTTTGTGATAATTAATCATCATGCAATTGAACTTCTTAAGTACATTACCTGATATTACTAATTAGAAATGACAGAGGAAGCTAGATAACTGCTTGTTACTGTGTACAAATGTCCACAAGATCTCCAGGGCTGCTTCTCTTTGCAGATCAGCTTGAGCAACAGGGAAATAGGGTTTTTTGTTTTGTTTTGTTTTTTTGCATAATCAATGCCAACCCATGTTTTCATTAACAATGACTGTTCAGTTTCTGTTAATCTATCATCTATTACTTTTATGTTAGTTTTGATATGTATAAAGTTTGCTACATTACTCCAGATATGACTCTTTCAGTTTATCTTGCTTGCATCATGAGCACAGTATAAAGTATATGTCCACCATGTGCACAATTTCGTTAAGAAACATTGCTCCTTTGTTTTGAGATTTTCTAAAATATTTGCTTGGCACAAGTCCCAAATAAATTAATAGCATCAGGATACCTAACTTAATAATAATAATAAAAAAAAGACGAATCCTGTTTGTCAAACCTTCATTTACAATATTTATTTGAAGCAGTGTTTTTTTCCCCTAAAACTAAACCGCACTGAGTTCCTCTGGCTTTTTATATAGAAGATCTGTTTTCCAAAACTGTCATCATTCCTATTGCCTTTTTCAAGGCTTTGAATTATGCATGTACTTCTGCAGTTATAGTGTCTGAGCTGGTGACTGGGACATTTCCAGTGCTTGAGAAAAGCAGGATGTTTTTCTTCACATACCTTACAGTGACAGCAATGTTGTAGGCATCCCAGTAAGAAGTGTGTGTTCTCCTGGTAAGGCTGACTCATGGTTTCTTTAAGTCACTCTACTTTCCATGTACATTTTCTACAGAATTTTGTAGCAAGGAATTTTTTGTCTTGTTTCCATGCAGTTGATTATTCCCATTTAAAAGTAGTATCTTGTAATTTCCTGCATTGAATTGCATCCTATTTATTTCAGACCATATCTTTAATTTGTTCAGATCATTTTGAATGTCATGCCTATCTTCCACCATTCTCTTGGGATCTGTGAGACCTGCTAGTTTATTATCTTTTGCAAACTAATTGCTTTTGCAAGTCCTAATGGGATGCTGTTCCAGAACTTCATTGCTCTCAAATGGCAAAAGCTTTCTAATTTCCAACCCAAATATATTACTGGTCATGTTTGTTCTTGTTCCTACCCTATCTTAATTTCACTAGTGATTTCATTTCTATCCCAATGCATTTATGGATGGCAATCAGATCTTCCATTCAGCTTGTCACTTTCATAGAATCGATAAACAACATTTTTTTGGTTTCTTCCCGTGGTGGGGTTTCCATTCTGCCTCCCTCCTCCCAGCCCTTCTGTAAACCTCCTCCAGTTTGATTTGATTTTTCTTGATCTTGAGAGAAAACTGCTGAAATCCAGCAGCTTGTTCCTGTATTTTCAGTTGCAGTCAACACTTAAATGTAACTTATTACATATTTACACATCCATGCTAGAATATCTATGTCTATTAAAAAAAACTCAAATAAATTATTCTGTATCTCATGGAGTTTATTATGGCAGATGAATTTTGTCTAAGTTCCCTTTGCAGATTGAGTAGATCACTGCATATAATACTTTGAAGTCCACATAAAATTCTCTTGGAAAGGTAGTATGCTACATAGAAGCACAGACCAAAATGGAAACTTGTAGATTTTCAATACCTGCTCTGCAAACTTTGGCAAACACATAGTATACTCCTCCTAGCAGGCTTTTAGAGATCAGTAGTATGGATTTCTTTGACAGGAAGACTCCCCTGAAGACATAAGTCCCTGTTCTGTTCTTAGAGAAAAACATTAGCAGCAGATGTAGGCGTTTTCTTAATTTCTCACATCTTGAGGAGCAGGGATGAGCAGGAAGTGTTCAAAGAGTGAGAGAAGAACAGTTTGATTCTCACCTGGTGAGTGAAGCCTCCAGGACTCGGAAGTCCTTCTTCTCTCTTCAGATACACTTCAATTTCTTCAGCACTGATGAGTCTGTTCCATCCACTTCCCATGGTCCAACCATAACCCCCAGCAGCTGTTTTTGGTAAATTGGATTGTTTTTCTCTATTCAGACCTCTCACACTGTTCAATCCTCCTGTGTGTGGGCTTACAAACTTCAGTAAGTGAAAGAAATAAGAGGCAATCCCAGAACAAGACTCCAAAAGCTCAAAACTACTATTGCTTTCACAGATATTGATCTAAGCAAGTTCCCTCTGGGTTGTCTGTAGTCAAAGTAACAGGGAAGAAATACTAATGATTTCAAGGTTTCTTTGAGCAGCCATCCAGTCTCAGAGCTATTATTTATAGATCTTTCCCTTTGTTCAGGTAAACCATCTTCGGGGCTTGCATTTTAAATGAGAGACAGGAACAGAATGAAGTTGGCTGATGGATCTCATGTATGGAGATATATAGCTTGTATTTCCATCTCTGGTTACTTCTCTTGTGGCATAGGCAGTATTAAAAGGAATTTGAAGGATCCCCCTCACTTCTCTGCTGTTTTTGAATACACAATCTGGGTTCTCTTTTATTTCTTGCTGTAGCTCTTATTCAGAGAAAATAAAGCAGTTTAGAGGAAGAGAAGCTGTAAAATCCTGTCTCAGAAAGTGCCTGTTTTAAATTGATACTAAGGAAATTTATGAAAAAGTCACAGAAGTCCTAACAGACCTGGGTCCCTCCTTTCTGTGAAAAGTGTTGGGGGAGAGAAGAGCCACTTCACATATAGGAAATATATATATAAGTTGGAAAGGTAAAACAGATTGACATAAATCCCTCTTCAGTAAGAGGGAACCATCAGCTGCAAAAGTCAACATCTTGCTTTTTTGCTTGGCCCCTTACTGTTGTTTTTTAAAAACAAAAGAAGCTTATTTTACCAAAAAATGAGTCATCAACTTCCAGACCCATCTCAACCTTTCTTTCCAGTGTGACAGGATTCCTGGTATTACTTCTTTATAGTTGCGTTGTAGCTGTGTAGGGCATCAACAATGTTGTCTAATGATCTCATCTTTTTACTACCTTGAAGCCTAAAAACAAGATTAACTTACTAAATTTCATTAATTCTCAAAGAAAAAAAAAATTCGAATAACACTAAGGGTGAAAGTATAAATAGCAATTAAAAAAACAGTAAAAAGATAATAAGGATGTATTAAATTCCAAAATTAAACAAAATAAAACCAGGAAAATTGAGCTAAGAATGCACTTAAAAATACAAGAAATTAAGATGAAAAAAATGTTAAATGTGACTTACAGTGGAATTAGATAATAACTACAAAGGTAAAGGTATTAAAAGTAGTGTTGTAAAAATAAGTTAAGTTTATCATTTTTTAAATATATATATTTCCTCCCCATGACATCACATTTCATAGATATAATTAAAAAATCAGATGGGAAAGAACCTCTGAAGATCCCTAGTCAAACCTCCTCTCTTGCACAAATCAAAGCTACCTGCAGATTGAAACTGGGTTGGTTTTAACCTTGCCCAGCTGAATTTTGAATGTCCCCAAGAGTGGAGATTCAACATCTCTTTAGGGGACCTCTTCCCATGCCCAACCACTCTCTCAAATAAAACCAAATAATCTGATATTTCCATAGCAATGGTCGTCCTTACTGATACCCACTGCCACTGTTTTCTTGTTAAAGATTACAGATCAATTGGCAGATGGAAAAATAGTGATACTGCGTCTCCTTATTTGACCTCAGCTTTTGATATACTAATTTTGTACACTCCTTTCACCATTCTAGATCAGTTATAAGATTTTGATAGGCATTTTCAATTACCTTGATTATGTGTTGGTCAAAACCTTTCCTTTCTAACTGTCAAGAGAGGTATTCATACATTAAGTCAAAAAAACAACATAACCAATAGCTTTTTTTTTTTTCTTGGCATAGTGAGCTGTAAGATCTTTATTTTCTGAGCAGTTGGAGAGCAATATAATATCCCATTGTCAAAAGTTAATGGGGCATGTCTTTGCCACCCTAATAGAAAGCATCCATGGAACTATTTGCAGCACTATCTATTTAGTGGTGATTGGCTTCTAGTTATATATATATATTATCTTTTTAGCACCCTTTGTCTTAGGGATTAGCACCCTTTAATGCTGTTAGGAATCATAACTGTGATCAGCATATATTGAATAAATGTGCCAACACTGCCTTTAGGGTCCTCTTAACACAGATTTTTTAGGACGGCTCTGTCCTGACTTTTTTTCCATAACTTGCTGTAATTATAGATTTGGTTTCTGAATGGTCAACTACATTGGGACTTGAAAACAATTTTAGGCTTTGAAAGGTTACTGCTTTCTTTTAATTTTAATTCTATTTCCTAAATTTCTTCATCTGACACTGAAGAAACCCCTTTCAGAGGCAATGACGTTTACTATATGCCTTCTCAGTTGTTTTTTTGTTTTAATCTCAACAGGTAAAAGTCAAATTTCAAATTTTTTTTCAACCCTTTACAGAATAACTTCTTGAAGGAAATCAGATCAAATGTCAATAGATGCGTTTATGACTAAAGGCTTAATTGCTGGACATCACAACACTTGTATGTCAACAACATTTCAGTGCCTTTTTGTGTAATTTTGTTATAAAATTATAGCTGAGTCTTTCAAAACCATTTATCTTGAAGACCCTCTTTGATTGTGGTTTTGAGGAATCCATAAGCACTTTAGGTTCTCAGTCATTACATGTGCCCTCCTTTGGGAGAGCTCTTTGCAACGTTTGGCATGAACATGAATTGGATTGAATAGATAGGTGGTTGGGCTTTTTGACACTTTGTTTGTGTAGAATCTTTGATCGCATACACGTAGCTACCTGCTGACTCCTTTTGATAGCATTCCGTTATGTTTAGGGATGTGGCAGAGGAAGCTATGATGGTTTTTATCAGTTATCCCACATAGTGGACATCCCCAATACCATGTTTTTTTTCCTGAGTGTATGGCCAAGGCAAAGCTCACCAAGTCTCAGCATACTGGGTTGCTATTTTCTATAGCAACTGAGGCCGCCATTTCTGTGCAAGCAATCTCACTTCTTAAAAAGAATGCTTATATATTTAATCAAACTAGATGTGGGTTTATGTCCAAGTAATTTACCTGAACGTCCTGCTGAAAGGGTCTCCATCCCTATCAAAGATTTAAGTACCATTTAAGAAGGTACTGGCAAACATTCTCAATTTTAAATTTAGAAGGAAATTTAAGAAGAAACAGTCTTATTTAAAGACACTCTGGAAAATGCTTATTTGTCTCAGTGGGCCCGCTGTCTCTGTTCCAGTCTCACTGGTCACTGTTGATGACACTGGCAAAGCCTTCTTTCTTGGAGTATGTGCAGATGGGCTTTGTACCAACGATGTTCTTTTGAACCATTATTTGAATTCAGAATTCTTTGCTCAATTCCAAATATCTGCTAAGGTCATTATGAAGGGAAGAAGGGTTATTCTTCATCTACTGCAAGATTTGATACAGCTCCCATGCATAATCCAGATTTAATTAAAGTCTATACTTTTCACATATGCTCACAACTTAACAGTGGCATGGTTATGTGCTGCTTTGCCTGGTGCTATTTACGTCTAAGATGGACCGTTTTGCTGGGCAATACATAAATTTGCCTGCATATGACTGTCCTTGTCCCAGAAAGCTCACACAAGACAAAGCAGAACATGTTGCAAAATAATCAACAGGAACAGTACAATAAAAACTTACACTTTCGCTGTAATAAAATATAACAATTATAATGCAGCAATAGACTCACTCCATTGAGTTTGTTTCCTCCTTCTCTAGGCATTTTGAGAGCTGGATTTAGAGGACAGTAAGGTGACTGTGTGGATACTTACTGAGTACTTCCCACTCTTGAGGGCAGCGTGGGAGAAAGCATGACAACTGCTGGGAATTTTGAAAAGCAGGTCTTCGAGAGGGCAGCCAACCTTTAGAAGCCAATCCCACCTATGACTAATCATCTGTGACTCATCTCAGGCTTTAGTTTCTTTTATTAAGGCTTTCCAAAGTCTCTACACCTAGGAAACATATAGGCAATACACAAGTACGATTAAGTCAGAGCAATCCACGGGCTTACAGGTTATTACAAGAAATAACAGCATTAATTCTCCTAAGTGCTTGTATACAGAAATAGCAAAGGAAGATGAATAACTTCAAGAGTTGCACAGCCCCAGGTATAACGGTATCATGTCACCTCAAAAAAGCCCTGTTTTCCTAGCACCAAACTTTCTTTCTCCCCGGTGCACAATGCTTGTTGTTGGCATAACTATTCATAAACCATTCTCCAGATCTGAAAGTAAGGGCTGAAGGGAGCACACAGACTTGTGACTACAGAGTTTCTTTTCTTACCCAACAAGTTTGACCAATGGCTGCTTTTTTCTGCCTACTTTCTACGAAATCGCTTTTGAAAGTCCATCTAATAATTTTTATAGTTCGTCTGGTTTCCAAATCTTTAGACTATCTCATGCTGTAATTCCAGACTTCTGTTTCTTCAGCATATAGAATAAGGCCTATTTCATCAGAAAATAACAGCTTCTCCTTTGTCCCTGTAAACACAACTCTCCTCAGACAAATTCAGTAATTCCTTTACAATTCAGTCCAGTGGTGGAAAATTAAACGTGTTCAAAGTGCAAGAGGCACAGTGACAAGTAGCCTGTGCTTTTAAGGTGTGTGACACTTGCCAACTTTTACAGCTTCCTACAACCTGCCATCTCCAGCACCTTTTCCTAGTTTAAGCTCTCTGTTTTCCTTCACAGAAGTACAGCTCCAACATTTCGAGCTAACACTGCAAGCTCTGCAGACCATGCAGTCAGGGAAAGGTCAGCCCATGTTTCCCACCTCATTTAGCTATTCGTTTTTTGAAGGCTGAGTCTCATCCCTGAAACACTCTCATTACTCTCAAGGCAGAAATTGAGGAGGTTTTGCATGTCCTTTGAAGTTGTGATCATACGGAAATGTTGAAAGAAAAGCCACATAGCGCAGGAGGAAGAAAGCCCTGTTACTGCCAGTTTGAAGATACTGCTGATCTTTGGATATGAGAAGGTGCCGAGCACACCTGCTAGTGGCTGGATCTCCATATCCTTACCTGAGACAACCCGTACAGGACTCAACAGATATCCTTCTGCCTAGTCTCTACACATGCCAGTTAGTCTTCTAAAACTCTACTTTTAGGAAGAACAGGTCAAGCTCTTGGAGAAATGCTCTTCCTAACAGATGCACCTTCATCTCTTTTCATCTGTAGAGCCAGATGTTCACTCTTCCAATGAGGGGCTTAAGAAGCCAAACCTAGCAGTGGAGGAAGAGAAGGACAAATTGACATAACCGGTAGCTTTGGATATATTGCTACTAATGAGGAACTATCAACCTCACCAACATTTCCCTTTCCAATATGTGAGACTTCTTCGTGTAGGATGTGAGAAAAATCTCACCTCAAGATATTTCCCTAGGATTCCCAGAGTTATTCTTTACACTCATACTCCTGAAAACTGATTAAATCAAGCTTTCCTTTATTCCTTGTTTGCTGTTGAATGGTAATTAGTGCTATATGAAGAATAAGTCCTCACTATGATGGTGTTTTCCAAAAGACACAATGTGGGCGCTACCTTCATGAAGAGGAAATGTAATGCATTCTTGGCTGTAGCAGGAAGTGCATTGCTGATGAGGAAATTTTTTGAGAGAAAGCTCATAATTTTGTAAACCTGCAGTTTGTTATGAAAAACATTCAGTTGTATGTGCTTAATGAATAAAATGGATAGTTCCATGGCATTCTAAACTTACTTGAAATACCAAGCGAATATGGCCTTAGAAATTTACGAGTTTGGGAGTTTCAAGAATGTAGATTTTTTTTCACTCATGTACACAGTGCTCCAAACTGTTGCCTAGAATAAAAAAAAAACAAGATACCTTACCACTTCTTCATGAGCCAATCAAATTTTCTTGTGAACCTATGCTTTGCTACAATATTACTGCAATCTTACTCTACCTAAAAGACGGTCAGCTAATACATCTTTTGACTAGAGGAGGGAATTGCTGTTCTCAATATATTCCTGATTCATTTTACACTTTATTTTTTTATTCTTTCAAGAAAAACTGAAGGAGAAATGCAAAACAATACTGGTAAACTAATTTTCTTGGGATTTAAACATCTGCTTGGTTTTTAATCAGATGATGGGGTATCACATATCTTTGGAAAAGATAGGTGTTTCTAGGACTGAGGAAAATAGATGATATGATGTTTTTTTTAGTCTAGAGAAGTTGAGATTGAGAAGATCAGTAGTAAATGTGTGAATATCTGCTATCACACCAAATTTCTGATCGCATATGCCAAGGACTTGAAATAACCTTCAGATTCGTTCTCGTATCTGGGAAGTCAAAGTGCCCAATCATTGTTTTGATAGAACTGTCGATCTTGCTGCCATTTGTTAAGAAACTTCCATAAAACCAGAAATGCCACAGTCTTACTTGGTTGCAGTGGAAAAAAAACTCTTCAGTTTCAGAACAGATGATTGAAGTGATAACCACTGATTAAAAGGTTTTATTAAAGCTGTGTTCTTGATACCATTTAATTAACTGAGTTATAAGTAGATAAGTTCTTCTGAGGCAGTCTTGCCAATATTTTCTCCTCCTTTATGATCTGAACTCTCCATCTGACACAATAACCATCTCTCTGTTTTCCTAGTGTTTTCTAGTCTTTTCTCTGTGAAGGTGGAGCTCACACCCACCAATGAAACGGAAAAAATGCATAAATGCATCGAAACACCTGCAATTTCAGTTCCAAGCCTTCTAAAGCTAGCACCTGAATCTCTAGGACCGACTGTCCATTGCTCTTTTGGAAATGTTTGGATCTAATATTATCTACTTTGCTTACAATGCTGATAATGATAGAAGCCCTGGCTTATTTTTCAGAAACTGCATATTGTGGAGAGTAGACAGAGTCTACACAGTCTCCTGGACCTTCTGCTTCAAGCTTGATCCAAGAAATATCAAAATATTGCTGATCCTTTCTCTGCATGCTACTTTGTCTACTTCATGTTTTCTCTTCAGCCCTTTCCACAAAACACCAAAACCTGGGTGGCAGGAATCTCAGCTTTGCAATCAGTCTCCTGTTAAAGGAAATACACAATGGCCAAACTTTATGTGGACATGTGCAATGCAAATATCTACCTCTGAGATAATCTCTGTAGGATCCTTTAGTAGCTGGTGGGAATCAAGTGAATATACTCAAATGAGTCTGGAGGATGAATCAGCTCATGATGGAGGTGTGTAAAGTAGCTCTGATGATTCACGATTTAAAATTGCCTAGTTCTCTCCTTTAATTCTTAAGAGAGCCTTGGGTGACTATCTCATGTGTGACTGTCTGAAAAACAAAAATTAAAGGTTAGACCAGATTAATTCTGTCTGGAGACCTTCTTTTTATTTTTTTTTTAATTTCTTTTTTTTTTTTTCTCATTATTTAAGCAGAGATTTACGATAATGAGCTGTAACTTCTCAATGATAATTGTATGATGATAGACATAGTTAGACACAAACACATTGTTTGCTTGCATGTTTGAAGTACCATTCAGTTAACTGAGGCAAAAATACATTTTTAAAAGGAAAAACAAAAATAAGTTTATAAATTAAAACCATCATAATTTCTGACACTTTTAGTAGATTATAATCACTAATCACCAAAAGAATGTTCCATCTATGTTGCTGGGCAGGAAGAGGGAGCAACTGTCTCCACTGCATATATTGTAGACTTCTATAAAATCATTTTTTTACATGAAAT
>VYZM01018950.1:313-14441 GCA_013398915.1 Dromas ardeola
TTTGAAAGATAGTGCTTTCACATAGGGATCCTTCTAATAACACAAGCATAACAGTAGAAATAAGACCTGAAAAGTCAAATTGACTTAAAATTAATTCAAAGCAATTTTGCTAAATATTGGCTCAAAAAAGAAATTTATAAAATTTACATTTTATTTTAGTTTTTCTGAAAACCTGCATTACAATATGGTACTTTAAACAACGAAGATTAAAGATTGTTTTTATTTTTCTCCTAAAAGTTTAGCTTTTGGTAGTACAAAAGGACTTCTTAGCCCTACAGAGCTCTGGAGCACCCTAGGAAAACACTTGTCCTGAAATCTATTGTGTTAAAGGCAGAATTTAATCTGCACATTAATACAGAGTAACATCAGTAGCCTTGAGACAAAAATACCCAACTTTCCGATGAAATATCTTCATTACAATAACGAAGCTATTGATAAGCTATAAAAAGCCCAGTACATGAGCATTTTAAAAAACACATCCACACTGATGAAGCTCATAACTTTTAGTAAGATTCAATTGCCTATCATAAATAAATATTCTTGATATCAGCAGTTGTAATGAAAATTTGATGGGAATACAATCCACAGAATACTGATATTGCTGCACTTCCGTCAGTTTAGTAAATACTTCATATGAAGTAACTATAGATGCAAGGCCTTCACCACTGATCTACATTGTGACATCAGAGCGAGTTATGTCAGCTTCTGGTTATCCTGCAGTGTTTTACTGAATAATTTCCCTAGAAAGATAATATCAGGATACTTCCTCAAGTACACGATATTTGTTTTGTTTTAAGTCTACCACCAAGTTCTGAAAAGAACGCATAAGTTATGCAAAGCTACACCTAGTCTAAGTAACACAATGTTAAAAATGAGAAAACCAATACTGAAAAGAGTAAGTTTGTTTTACGAAGGCTTTTATAAGTTATGCAAACTCCAATTTTGAAGCAAGATTGTAATGTGATTAATTTACCTTTGTATTTCCTCTTGCTGGTTACTTGAAAGTACTGCTGCATTATGATTTTCAGGAACGCTTGCTTGCTTTTCTTCGTATTCCCTCAGTTTCTCTTTCAACATTAGGATCTAAAACAAAAAAGGTACCTTTTAGTTGGAATATAGTTTTTTTGGGGTTTTTTTTAAACTTATCATTCTGTGTTCATGTCTTGAAAAGCTTTACAAGATGGCAGTAGGTGATATTCCTCTTAAAATACAAACCATCTTATTTCAAAAGACTATATGGGAGAACTAGGACAACATTGCCTTATAGGTTCAATCCCATGAACATTTTTTTTTTTTAATTCAACGTTATAACAAATAATTTTTCAAACTTTTAACAACTGATTTTGACATACCTCTTTCTTTTGTTCATTGCAAATTTTAACGTACTGGCTTATGTGACTGTCCAAACTAACAACATTGCTCTTCAACTGTTAAAGAAAATAAACAAGTTAGAATTTAAGAAGGCTCCTTCATATCTTCCTGCATAATAAATATATTGTGTATAAGTACTAGATAATTACACTTAGACTGTATTATGAGGAAAGGGATGAATACAATCCTGACTTGGACAACAAAAATATTACTCCTGGCTTTTGCAATAATCTGTTGCATACCTATGGCCATGTCATTTCCCTCAACAGAACAATAAAAAATTATCACATTTACATGTTCAAGCATGTTTTCCGTTTGTTCAGACTAGTTTTACTGTTTAACGTGTATCTTGTGCATTTTATTATAAAAAACTATCTTCAAGTGTGCAACAAACGGAAATTACAATCAACATCATACTACGTAAAATAAATTAGGAGCTGCAATACAAAGGATTATGAAAAATAAGTCAGAATAATCTGGATAAGAGAGAGCAGAAGATGGGACACCCCAGTGGCTTTTCGTTTTTCAATATAATCTCACTGAGCTCCTTGGCTCCAGCTGAATTCTACCTGTGACAAACCTAGACTGGCTCTTGTACAACCGCTCAGACACTTCTTCAATATACTTTACAAGTTCTCTGAGAACATAATAGTAAAATATTGAAACTGTCTCTGAATTCTACCAGCTGAAGATTATTTCAAAAATTTGAGGATCACAAAACAAACTCTTTCAAACTGGCAACATAATCCTATTAATAAAGCTATGTCGCTTTTAGGCCCAAACTAGCCAGCTGTACTGTCTCTGTATCTACTACACATATCACTCATGATGAAGAGTTGACTGTAAGAAAAAACAGGTAACTGAACAAAATTTTGAGACAAAGATGAAGGAAATTATAATTGGTAAAAGAAATAACTCTCCTTCTCTTAACGCTATATTATTATACATTGACAAAAGATCAATAAATACTAACATACTCACAGAAGACTTAATATCCTTTGCTCGGTTTGCATACTTAAGAGTATTATATGTATCATCGTAGAACATAGAAGATGGACTAACAGCAGCTATCATTATTGTTCGGCAGTTTCCTCCAAGGGAATCTTTCAATAAACGAGTAAGCTTGCTGTTTCGATAAGGAATGTGCTGTTTCTTGCTCTAGAAAGAGAGTCGTATGTAAATGTTTACAGATTAGTCAACTGGACTTCGAACATTCACCTGCCTAAAAGTCTGCTTAGAATTTCAACAATGCCACAAAACATGACAAACAGCCTTGGAACTTATCTTTGACATAAGTAGTTTTCCCCAAAATTGCATATACATCTCAAGCGTTTTTAAATCTATTGGAACCGTTTAATACTTTTATAACACGTGTATTAGCCAGATCACTTTCTGATGTGCTGATACATAGCAACTATTTTTGTGATGTGGGCAATTAACAGAAAAGGTAAAGTACATTAAACTACTTTCAGTTCACAGAATAATCGAGGTTAGAAAGGACCTCTCAAGATCCATCTATTCCAATCCCTTTGCTCAAAGCAGGGTTAGCTGTAGCAAGCTGCCAAGGACTATGCCCCATTGGGTTTTCAATATTCCAAGGATGGATACTCCACAACCTTTCCAGGCAACTCAAAATCTGCTTTGTGAAGCTTTCTTTCAATCACATCTACTGAATCTTCATCTCACAGCAAAAAGTTAGATCACTAGGACTCCAATTCCACACCAAATAAATCAACATGAAGAATCTTACTTCTGTCAACGGTGCAGATTCTAAATTCTACCTCCCACTCCAATAAGATGGTGATAAGAATATGTGGCACCAGGAAGAGAATTAAGAGCTCTGATCATTTTTCCGTGGCATATTTGAAGGGGAAACTCCTAGCTGAACAGAAGGACAAAAAGGGTGTAGCTGTAGGTAATGGGCTTGGCTTTGGCAAAAGTTCAGGAGGTTTTATCATTCTCCCACATAACTGTCCCCACTCCTTCCCTTGAACTGGTGAGCCAGATCAGGAGACTAATTCACTGCTATGAGCAGGGGCTGTGCGTGGAACAGCACGAAAGAAGAGCTTTGGATAGGTGTTGTTTTCTCCTATAAAAGTCTCCTCCCCCAAGATTAAAGGGCATAAACCTCTGGAAAAAAAAACCAAACAACTTTGTTCTTGTATTGTAACTCTGGTATTGTAATTTTAGTTGTTGCAGGAAATTAAAAAGCATCTATGTTTCATTAAATGACCGAACCATAAAAAAAACCTTCATTAACGCTAAAAAAAAAAAAAAGGCTTTTTTTGTTAATATGCAGGAGGCAGTGTAAGACCAGGAGCAGCACACATATAACTGGGGGGCAAGAACCTTTCTAATTAAAACTGTATGAATCCTAGGCTTCCTGATCATAGGACAGAAACAAAACTTATTCACCTCTATGACTAGCCGATAATAAGGCAAAACCAAAAGCAGTTAAAACTGTTTAAGGCCTTAGCATTTCTACTCTGAGTATAAACAACAAAACCCAAGATGTTTTCCTCCAATACTCTTACACAGAAAAAAACCTGTGTAGTTCATTTAAATAAGCCTTTGACTTAAGGCAGTCAGAGGGATGCTGATTCCAACATCAGTATCAGCAGAAGTGAAATACTTAACACATACTTTAAAAGTTGTTTCTCTTTCAAGTAAAAGTCAATTTCAGCACTGATGCTAATGTAGCAAAAGTGAAGTTGCATCAGATGATTCAGTAACAGAAAAGATAAGGCAATTTTTTTTTCCTCTCCCCAAAGCTTACAGAGACTTTTTTTTTTTTAATTAGAATGACTCTAAATGTACCTTAAGTATATGTTTTTTTAATATATTCCATTAGGATATCCCAGAAATAAATTCCAAAAATACAGTAAGAGTCAAACCAGATATGGTATAAAGAGGTAGTGCCACTTTAATACTTACCATTTTTAAAAATGTTTTCACAACACTAGGAGGTAAAGATTGGATGGAAAAGCAGCACATACCTTTGGATTTGCCAAGGCATTAATGACATTTCCAAGAGCTAGCAGGGAGCGGTTAATATTTGTTCCTTCTCTAAAACGAGCCCCCTTGGCATTTGTCACGCTGGCACGTTCAGATCCTGCCAGGTCAATAAGAGACATTTTGGCGATGCGAACATTTTGATTAATACTAGCAGTTTTATCTTGCTGCCTTAGATAAATCTACAAAAAAAAAAGAAAATAATTAGAAGTAACCACTAACCAGTCTGTTATTACTCTAAGCAGTAAGTTAATTTTACAGTGTAACAACAGTTTTCAGAAACTTTTATTGGAATACTTCTTAGAATCCAAGTTAAACCTTTTAGTACGTATCTAACACCAACACGCAGTTTGGCCTAATGGAAAATAGCAAACCCATTTCTGACACTTCCCTCTTAAACTCACCTGCTTCACGTATTAGCAGGGAAAAAGCAACAGAGTGTGCTTGCACTGGATTTGGCTGGGATGGAGTTAATTTTCTGCACAGCAGAAAATATGGTGCTTTCAGATTTGTGACCCAAACAGTGCTGATAACACACTAGTGTTTATCTTTTCCTTGAACAGTGGTTGTATAGTGTAAAGGCGGTGGGCAAGAGGCTGCAAGGGGACAGCTGAGCCTAACTGACTGAAAGTTTTTCCAAAGTAGCCATTGCTTGTGGACTGGCTGGGCACCAGACTGCCGGTGGTAAGTGATTTCTTCCTCCCCACCTGCTTCACTTAAGTGAACCACAAGGTATTTCCCTCTCCTCTCAAGTTCGCCCTTTTGATTCTCTCCCCCACCCTGCTTACCACACTGGCAAAGACTGGTGAGCTTCAAATGAATTTCATAGCTAAAATAGCTCTTGATTCTTCCACGCTTAAGATGCATATGACACTATTGCACTTTAAACTGAAAAGGTGTTAATTTTTTAAAGGCACCTTTAAGAGTATGACATAAAGAGATATACATATATAGGGATAAACCAGGAAAAAGGCTGGACTTCCAGTGATTTAGACTTAACTGGAACTACCATTAATAGGAGAACAATGCTCATTTACTGCTGCAAAAACACATACCACTCCAGGATCTTTTGGAAAGCTGTGACCCCCAAGGCCACTTGTTGCCCCTCATCCATTCTTTTCTGAAATTTTCACCGTACAGGAGATAAACAAGGAACTAAATGCTTTTGCTTCCTTCTGCTAGTGAAGGTATTCTTTCCTCAGTTTTACGAGGAAGTAGGCAGAGCACAATTATACAGTCAATAAGAAGAATTACAGTTATCCTTAGGATGGCTTTTGCTTTTTCCAGGATTCTCTATAAATTTCCCATTCTTTTGTGTTGAGTGCCTTGCCATTTGTAAGGCTAATGGTTACTGACACTTTAATGAACACACTTTTAGACAGTGAATTGGGAAATATCTGCCATACGTATAATGTGGTTGACTAATGAAGACAATATCTCACCAGCTTTAAGCTTTGCGCTTGAGAAATTAAGTTTTCACAGCAACTTGTAATAGAAAAAGAATTGACAAGTATTGGGAGTGAATAAATGTCTTATGACTTGCCACAAGGTATGTCTATACCAAACAGACATGTTTCTACATAAAACAATAGAAGTAAGTTCTGTTGTACTATTTCTAGCACAATATACAAAAAAAAAAAAAAAGAAGAAAAAGCCACTTCCCTGTACTTACCTTGGTAAAGTAGCTATCTCAGGCTGGTAGCACTCTACCAGAACCCAGTAATTATCATTAGTGAAGCAGGAAAAGGTGGAGTGACAGCCAAACTATGTTCTACGACTCAAGCTTTTATAAAAATTCAAAAGAGACAGGAAATGCCCCAAAGCACAATCTTTTCTATTTCTTGGTCCGTCAGCAGAACACTTTCAATAGAACAGTGTGGCAATTGGGATTTTACTTTCAGATGCAGTAATTGCCTGACCTAGATAGAGATTTCAAACCTAAGACAGATGGTACAGTAAGGTAAAAACTTGCATCTCTAAAACCAGCTCAGAATGTCCTGGGCCAAGACTTTTACCACTCTCCGAGTCAGTTCCAGAAAACGTCCTGCTCCAATAAAGTTAACAAAACCAAGGCTAGCATAAAAGATAACCGCTCACTACAAACAGGAGCGACTCTTAAAATAACAGAAAACTTAAAAATAAAGAGGAATCAAGACCTCAATAGGGATTTTTCATCATTTATATCTGTGGAACAGAGGCAATAAAGGATCAGCAGGTAAGACATGTTCTGCAGAGTATCACAGATTTGTAGAAATAGATAAGAAACTGACATAAGTTATTACTTGTGGTACTGACTAGTTTGTAACTATTTCTTACAGATGTCAACACTGTTAATAAGTTCCTCAAGTAGATGGAGAACCTACTTTAAAAAATCTATGGTTGCAAACTTGCCCAGCTTAAAGCAGTCCACGTTAATTAAAATCTGTTAAACTTCCAGCTGCATTCATTGGACTCATCTAGTTAGCAACAGTAATATTCCTTTAAATTACCACATGCAGATGCAGTACTTATATTAAGCATTTAATTACACACACATTCTTATAAATAAGTGACATAATCCCCCCTCCTCCCAAGCATAGTCACTTCTGTGAAAAAGGCTTAAAACCCATTCATTCTTAAATGCACTATTATTCAAAGGCCGCACTAGTTTATCTTCGAGAACACACAATATTAGTAGGTATTTATGTAAAGCACACACAAGATGCAATTGTCTAACGAAGCAGATAATGACTTTTATCAATAATTTGTGCACTTAACAAGAAAATAACACTTATGCAAAAGCAATTAAATATCTTGATTGACAGCTAGACCAACTCAAAAGACAAACAAAACAAACATTCAGGATTATCTCATTACAGGAGTTAATTGGATTAGGAATATTGCAAAGAACATCAGAGAAAGTTTTTGGTAACTACAGTATCCTTGAACAGAAACAGTCTGACTGTTTTTGTGAATGAACTATGCACTGGGACTGAATGCTGAGTAGACAGCAGAACATGCTTTGCATCGTGGCATGGCAATGCCTAGTCTTTACATTGAAAGGTCTTTTCCTTCACAAACAGGTTCTAACACCTAGACATTTGTCCATGAATATCAAGTTCAATCAAGCATGCCATTTAACTGACTGCAGCTGCATATGGAGACTGGCGAAGAGACAGCCAGTGAGTTTTACACTGGGAGGCATTTACTGCAACTGGGCCATAGAAAAACAAAGAAAGAACACAGAGAGATTAGTCTCGAAATGACTTTGTCAGTTACCTCAAGCTCCAAAACAAAAAAAAAAACAAACGTTCACACTAGTTTAAGTAGTCTTAAGAATTCTATTATCAACAATAATGGTCTCAGAGAAAAACCATTCTGGGCTTAATACATGTGAGCTGCAAAAGCATATACTTTCTGCTTTTTGAAGTCAGATGCTTACTGTAACAACATTTTGTAAACATTCAGACAATTGCGATTTGTACTTTCTCATGCACCACACCAGTTTACAACGTGTATATAATACACACAGGGAAAAATAAAAACCAACACTTGTTCATTTCAGAACATAATATGAAATGCATTTACAAAACCACTGAGCATGACAGTTTTCATTCAGTGCGTTGCAAACAATCTGCATCTTAAATATATATATTTTTTGTACACACACACACAGAAATTTTATTTACTGTTTCTACAATATTTAGACATGAGAGGATCTTTGTTTTCATTATGGTTGTACTTATAATGCCCAAAAATAAACAATCTTTTCACCTGCAAGCATTCATATATGCTTTACTTCTGCTGTCTGTAAGCTGGAAATAGTTTAAAATGATGAATTTTAAAAAAAGCGTAAGTCTGATTAAGTATACAGATCCATTTTTTGTTATACAGTCAAACAAAACTGCAGTAAGGTACAGGTATACTAATTTTGTCAGTATAGTTTATTTGGTGAATATGCCACTTCTGCTAACAAGTAGATTTATCTACAGTGAGATCAATTTGCAAGAGTAAATATAGAATGTAGGCTGGAGAAGACAAACTCTCCAGCATCCCTGTTCACAGAATTGCTTGTCTTCTTGTTGAAGATACTATGAGTTTGCAACTTTTACCTAATTTATTTAATTGTTTGCCACTTTTAGAAATGAACTGAGAAGAATTCAAAGCCTGCCAGACAAGACAATCCAGTGATTTTCCCATTGAGTAAAGGTGAGGGAGGTAAAACACTCTAGCCCAGCAAGTAAAGAAACAGAAATCAGCAGTTTGCTCTCTGATTCACTCTGTGGCACTGCACTTTGTGCCTTATTAAAGGCAGCACACATCATGACAATGCAGCTCTCAAACTGAACAACTTTATGAGAAGTCTTTGCCTTAAATGTACAACCATGGGCAAGACCTCAGGTGAAATTAAAACTTGGAGGGGCAGTTTTAACAGAAGTCTAAGGTATATAAGAAAACATAGAAGTTTTTAGAGTGGGAATGACTTTTGCTTGTTACGTATTTTAGAAGTATTTAACACATTTACTGTCCATTGTTAACCTCTTTTCTCATTAGAAGTGAGAGTAAAGCTCTGGAGAGCTAACTTTACAGCTACTTGGCATTGCCATCATCCATGTCAAAATAATAAGTTTCCACTATAGTTATTAACCATTGCCTAAGTCTGCAGATATAGTTAAGAACTGCTTAACAGTTAGTTTATCTGTAATGCAAGGACCAGATTTCAAATTTAGTTTAATATTTTGGCAACATCTAAATACTACAAGATAATGTGCTTTGCAGTATGCACTAGCAAACAGAACAAGAAGTTTTAGCTAACAAGACGCATTTTTAAGTATTTTTTTTAAAAAATAACACATGTTTAAGAGGAGTCAGAAGGATAAGGTGGTGGTTATCAAACAGCAATAATCTTTGGAGAAGTCTTAAGTTCTAGCAGATTTGTACAACATGTGAAAAAACGCATCTATATAGAAACTAAAAATCAGCATTTCATTTCGATAATACCAGTATGCGTATGGAGATATTTTCAGGGAATATATATTGCTTTAGTTGTTCTAAAACTTGGTACATACCAGAATATTAAGAAATCACTTTAGTGTAAAAATCAACATGAACCAAAATAAGCAGGACGAGAAAGTACTACTTGAGAATCTCAGTTTATAATCAGATGTATAACTGCATTCTGTAAAATATTTTTCCTCGAAAAATCCTGAGCAACATAATGAAACCAGAAAGCATTAATACCCCCTCAACAACCTTCAGTTTATAAAATTACAATATGGAAGTATATTCAAAGCTCAAAATTACAGTTTTACACAAAAGATATATCTTCCAAGGAGCATTAGTTCCAACTAATGGAACTAGAGAGCTTCTCATTGAGTTAGTTTTTTCAAATATAATCATTCTGAACCTTTACATACTTACAAGGAACGAAAAGTTAACAAGAACAGTAAACTGGAAAACTTTAATCTCCTCTCACCTAAACTAAGGTTCAACACAGTTTAAAAAAAGAGCTTCCATTGTATTCAAATTTAAACAACAACTACACCTCACAGTGATGACCACAGCCTATCTGCTATATCATCTTACCTGAAAGACGGCATGGGACCGGGAAGAGGAGGCATTTACATCTGTGGGATGCTGTGTTCTATTTTTATTTCCATAATCCAACATTTGAAGGATTTCCTCTGCTGATTTAGGCTTTAAGTATAGAGCAAAAGATAAATGCATTTTTTTTCTTTTTTGTTGACTATAGGAGATTCTACACTGATTCTAAATACATTAACATTCACCTTCAAAAAACAAATAAAGGAACTTCAAGTTTTATTTATCTAGAAATAAAAGAAATTTCTGTTTTGGAATTGAGGCACTTCAAACTAACACTTCCAGTTAAAAAGCAGTAAGGCATAAAACGTAAGCACTTAACTGCAGAAATTTAAACCAGAGAATTTTTTTAGTAAAGAATTTAAAGAAATCTCCACAGGTTCTCCATAGTCAGAAAAAGTTTTATTTAAGAATGAGTGACTTAATTTTTCTTGTATTAATGTATTACACGGTGATATACTAATTTTTTTCCCCTATAAGACTCAAGCTTTGTGAAGAATGGTGTTCAGTGTGAACTAAATTAATGACACTGTTACCTGTTGAATCATCATCTCATGTACACAAAAGCTGGAAGCTACATAGCACATTACACTGAAAGGCTGCAAGAAAATAGGTCCACAAGAGTCGATTTTCAGATTGGAAAACTAAATTCTGTCACTGACTGCCAAAGAATCACTATGCTGGCCTGGAAAAGCAATTTAAAGTGAAACTTTTCACATGTGGTTATTTAAAAACAAAACCAACCCTAAGAGGTTGACACAAGATCTGCAAAGGTGTAGAACACTCCGAGATGGGTTAAGAACTGCTACAATGTATTAGCCAAAAACCAAATATTCCAAGACCTGAAGATGAGCATCAAATCAATGGTATCCTTTCAATACTAAGGACTGGATATGGTAATCCATTTGTGCTTAAGAAAACTAGCATTTTTTTCCACAACATGCTTTTGAATAATTAATTAATTAGATTCACAAGTTACTAAAGTATTGGTGATTATTGCCAGAAAAAAACCCCACTAAGAAATTACCAAGTTGTATATAACTTTCACAGATCAATGGGAACTTCACCATTTTCTCAAACACATTGTGAGGCTTCCTGAATTTCAGTATCTTATTTACATACCTGATGTAATGTTAGCCCTTGAACTACCACCCCTTTCTGGGTATCTTCACGAACAGCCAGAGGTCCCGAGTTTACCAGCAGATCACGGATCTGTTCATTGTAGATCTTTGAGAAGGAATTTAAATCTGTTAATAAAACTATCCTACCATACTTGACAGGATTAAACTTAACTAACCAGAAATCTTCATAGCCTTTTTTAATACTTCTTTAAGACAAAGTAGCAATTCATGCTGTAGAACTTTTACCAAACAGCTTTTCTATACTGAGCTTGAAATAGTCAATTCAATTGTATGATTTTTTTTTTTTTTAGCCATTGAAGTCAGAGTCACTCTTTCCTACTAAATAATCTTAATTCTTCATAAAAAGGCTAAGTTTACTCTCTTTACAAAAAAAAAACTTTTGCAGCAAGCACAAGTCCAACGCATTTATTGTCCTTTATTACACTTTAGAGAGATTTCTTAATCCAAATGTACTTCTGTTAAAATTCTTGAATACCTTATTTCTTGGTATCTGAAAGCACTTGAAATAGAACATGGCAAAGGAAACTTTTCCCTCCTCCTTCTCCCCCCCAAAATGCTAACTACTCTTCCATTGAGGGGGCTAGAAGGTAACAATTTCACTACTACTGCTTGACAGCAGTGCCAAGACAGCTACTTGTAAAAACAGAACTGTGATACAAAAAAGCTGAAAAGAGGAGAAGGTGACAACAAAGGCCAAAAAGAATATTTCTGAAGAGCTAACCATTAGCACAGCAGCTCTAATTCAAGTAGTTTTACTGTATCATAGGTAAATAAACTGAAAACTAAAAAATATAATTGAGAAGGGATTGGATATCTTTTGGTTGTGTGATTTCACAATGCTTATAGAATTTTATTGTGAAGTCCTGAAATATATAAATATATCCCTCAAAAGACATTTTCTCATACACATCAACAGATGTTCAGAGGGATGTAACTGATCAGCAAGACAGAAATCATTAGAATGTTTAGTGAATATATTAAAAGAGATTGTCCTTTTTGGGCAGCCTTCTGTAAAACTGTAACAGGTGCTTATGAATAACACCAAATTTGTGAAGCGTGATTCAGTTTCATTCCTATCAAGAACACGTTTTGTAAAGTCTCAGCAATGGCTGGGGTAAGGCAAAACCAGCTTATCTTTATTTATTAAGATATGCCCTATTAGAAGCAACATACCCAATACAGGAACTGGCTTACCTCTAAGTAAGAGACAGCAATGTTGCATATTTTATCTTCTTTTATTTGATCCATGCAATTATAAAGTGCCATCATGGTTAAATACATCACTCCAGGATCTTCAGGGGAACCTAACATTGTATGAGTCTTTCCGGCTCCCGTTGCACCATATGCAAGCACTGAATTTTCATAAAAAACAACAAAGCAAACACATGCACAATATACCAGTAAGCTAATCAGGAATGCAAAACTCAAGTGGACATTCACACACCTCTGTCACTCTGCACAGCTGTTTTCATAAACTGATGAAGTTTCTTACTTAGGCTTTACCTTTAACAGCTATAATCAGAAAGCTATTTCAAAATCACATTTATTTTTGAGTTTTCAGTTCAAAATTCAGATAAAATTCTGAAGTCTGTTATAACCCTACCATGAACTCATTTACAAAACAGAGTAGAGCTACCCTAACTTCCATAGGCTAAAAAGTCAGCCTCTCACATTTATAAATTAAAACAAAATGCTTTATCTATATCTCAGTCTTTTTGAGGGCCTCTGCAGCAGTCAGATACAATGGTAGAAACTTTGAGTTAGTTTTTGAATTGAAAAAGATAAATAGCAAAGTTACCTACCTGTGCAGTTATATCCATTTAAGAAGCCATCAATTACACTCTTGGTAGTATGCTCAAAGACTTCCAACTGGGATGAACTTTCAGCAAAAACAGCATCAAACACAAATTTAAGATCTTTGTTTTTTCTTTTGTTAATATCCCTATGGGTCAGTCTCTTCCCTTGAAAGAAGCTAACTTCTTCCTCCTTCGGATCAAAGACCAATATATGCTGGTCAACAACATGAACAACTTTGCTAAAGTTGCCATCTTTTTCCTTTTGAGACTCTGGACGGACACGGACCACCACTTTCACATGATTACAGACATCTTCTTCCTCTGTAGCAGACATAACAACGCCCCTTTTGCCGCCCTTCTTCGCTTCCAAGATTCTTTCAGATCAAACAGCTGAATCTTTTCTGCAATTGACAAAAAAAAAGTGAAAGGCTGTATGTTTCAAATATAACCTTTCAAATAGTCCATACCTTTAATTAGGACTTAACATCTTGCACCTGTGCTGGATCTACCCATTCCTTGTTAGCCCTCTGGACCACTACAATGATCACACAACTTTGGAAAGCACCGTAACTGGCCTGAAAAGGTGACCTAATTCAGCACAACTTTGAGAAAACTAAGTAGCATTTCCCTAGGAAATTTGTAAGCTTATTTCTACAATTTAAACTACTAATTCATTTGCTGGCGTTCCTTTATTTCAGAGCAAGCTTGCAGACAAGTTTCCACAGGCCAAAGCAAGCGGTTTTCTTGTTGTTCAGAAAAAGCAGAGCAAACAACTACCTGCTTTCTCTGAGTTACTGGTTTAGTGACATTGCACGTAGGTTTAAAGAGATAGTTAAAGTGGAATTCACACAAACATAACTTGCATAGGACACAGAAGCATGTTCCACTGATGTCAAACCAGAATTTCCTTTTAAAGGGCCGCCTTCGCTTATAACTGCGGGTCGTTCACCCCCAACAGCAGGCAACAACCTTCACGGTAAAGGCTCTCAGTGACAATTTTTCAGCTTGTCCTCTCTCATCCGACGCGCTGACCGAGACACGGCCACGAAACAAGGCGGTAACACCTAGAGTCAGGCTATCAGGGGGGGCCGCGGCCCAGCCCCACCCCAGCCCTCTCCACTCGCTCCTCACCCCACCACGGTATGGCTCTCCCCCGGGGCCCACCGCCACGCTCAGCCCCACGGTACAGCTAAGGATACGGCGGAAGGGTCCGACCCCCGCCCGGCT
>VYZM01018950.1:14564-25585 GCA_013398915.1 Dromas ardeola
GCCTCCTCATTGGCAGGCGCCGCCATGACGTCAGCAGCGCGACGGCGCCGATGGTAAGCGTGTGGGGACGAGCAGTTTAGCTCGCGCTGGGGCCTGGCCGCCGCCGCCGGTACTCCTGGGGCCAGGCTGGGCCGCGTGCGCGGTGTCGCCCGTGGGGCTTGGCCCCCCCAGCCCTATGGAAGCCGCAGGCGCTCGCTGCTGGGGCCGGGGGGAGCCCCGGCGTGGCGGCCGCACCGGCGGAAGGCCGAGGGTNCGCGGGGGGCGGCGCTTCCCGCCTTTTTCAGTCTCTCAGGGGGAAGCACGGGCGGAGGGGAGGCGTGGGGGTAGCCTTGGTGGAAGCGGGGCTGAGGGGCAGTGGCAGAGCCTGCGGTGAGGGGGGCTTCTCCCCCAGCATGGTGGGGTGGACAGGCGGCCTCTCGTGTGCCGCTGGGCGGGGAGCAGTCCTCAGCCTCTTCCTCTCCCGCACCGCCGTGAGGCCTAGCTTGGGCCCGGGTGCGGGCTGTGTTGCCGCATCTCCCCGTCGCCTCTGGGGAAGAGCGTTATGGAGTTAGTTTTTGTTCTCTAGCAACTTTTACTGTCCGCTTCAGTGCAAGTCCCGCTCGGCAGGTGGGACTCAAACTCTGCCTGAATGCTGCTTAAGCTGCACGCTGTGAGAAGTTACACTTTCTGCTCACTTCTAATTGCGTAGAATAGGATTTGTTGTAAGCAAAATGTGTCCCTGGTATTAACACCACCTCTTGGGCTTGTAACCGCATAGGGTGGTGAGAGTTGGATGGTAATTGTTGGTCTTCACTCTGTTCATACAGTATTTTCTGTAGAGGCATTGTGGTTTGTTACAAAACCTCAGGGCTCTGGTATGTCTGTGCAGGGTTGTAGAGTGTTACATGCTTCCAAATTTAAGGTAAGGGGAAATACTGCCCAGCTGAGGCTTAAATTATCAGAAGAATAACTTTCTATAGGTGATGGCTTAGCGTGTTCTTACTTATACAGGCCAAATATGTGAAGCCTCTGGCCAGGTAAATCCAGGCAAATAATGTAATAAATATCTGGTAGTTAAAATATGGTTGTCCTTCCGTTAATGGGATAAATGTAGGGTGGCACCCTTTCAAATGGTTTTGTGTCAAAGTTTGCAACTTTCCTACCTGGCAGGAGAGAGTATGCAATACAGTATTATAGAGGGTCTCAGTTCCATAAAAAGACGCAGATATCTTAAAAATAAAGGCTACCTGTGTTAAACTTTCAATTTGCTTTTTTTTATGGAAGGTGAAAATTTACTTAAGTCATGCAGCTTTCTACTAGTAGGTTACTGACTTGTTTTGGAGTGTTTTGGATAGAGGGAAAGAATCATCAGTTCTCCCTGTAGTTAAAAGACAAACTACATACCGCACTACTCTGATGTTTCCAGGGTTTCGAGTATTATTTCAGTTAGTTATACTCTGGAGAATTCTTATCTCTATGCTTGTAATATTTGGTATTACAAGATGTAATGCATGATAAACCCATATATTTACTAAACATGTAACACTAAATTACAGCAGTGTCTTAAATACAGTTGCAGTATTTGATTTGTCCATTCCTGTTTTAACTAGAAATATGTAAAACTTGGCAACCAGAGTGCTACTGTTCAGAGCAATTGTTTCATTACATTTGGCAAATAGAGGGGAGCAGTTTGAAAATAAAGTTGCTGCTCTGGTTGTGCTCAGATTTGGTTAGTTGTTTAATGTTAGCATCTCTGGGACATTGTAACACTGTTACTGGTTCTGGCAAACAAAAGGAAAAAGAGGTGGTCCTTAAGAGAAGAAAACTTGTTACTTGAATATGATTGATTGGTAGATAACATTGAAAGTTCTGAAAACAAAGAGATTCTTACTTTTTGCTGATACGACATATCTATAAAACTGCCCATCTTGGACTGTATAATGCTTTTATTTAATAGCATTTCAACTCTGTTTTTTAAACAAACCTACTGTTTTAAATGTTTGTTTTGAAGTAATTCCCTACATCTACTATTTTTCTAGGTTGATCAACTCCAAAATGTTATCTCAGTGTTTGTGCCAAGTTTACAAATGTTTGTTTCTGCGCAACTTAAAACTGAATTCAGTAAACGTGGCTACTTTGGCCAGAAGGATCCATTCTTCAGCAAAAAAGCTTTCTGACTGTGAGTTAAAGGAACAAGCTGTCCAGAAATGTGAAACTGAGGAGTTGCCTCAAAGTACAGAAAACAATAATTTTGGAAGATTGCACATACCAGTGATGCTGGAGGAGGTTGTTAATTGTTTATCCCCCCAGCCAGGCCAGGTGAGTTAAATGATTAATTAACATTTGTGATTCAGCAGCAGTGCAGCAGAAAAATCTGTGCAGTCTAGGGATAACTTTTGTTTAGAGGAATAAAGGGATGCTCTTTAAGAATCAGTTTCACCTTTTAAAGGTTCTATATTGTTTTCCAATTTAAATTAAGGCTCTGTATTCAAAGTAATAAAAATCTGGTATCTGTATGTCTGAATCTACAAATAAGCAGAATTTGTTAAAGCTGTAGTAATTATTTGCATAATCTCTTGCTTTTGTGCTTATCTTTCTGGATTGCTCTTGTGTATTTCTAGGTTGTGTTAATTACTAAGAGTAGCAGGGAGTTCTTATGTATGGTTATGTCATCAATTTGTAAGAGCTCTCTTTCTTTTGTGTATGTTGGTTTTAAGAACAGTCATCATCATACCTTGTTCTGAGACACTTCTTTCAATGGTTTCACTTATTTTGAGGCATTGTATTTCCTTAGGATATGCTTACACTGTGTAATGTGTGCACTGTAGAGGTACTGTAGTTATAAAATTTTATGGCTGTGTATGGTCCCAGAAATGGTTTAGCATCAATAACATGGAAGTATTACAAGTCGTCTTGCTTGGCTACAGCACTGTGAGTAGATTCCTTTTGGTATCTGGGTTAACGCAGGTCTCTCTACACTGAAGTGTTGATGTATCTATGTTTTACTGGTGTACGCAGCGTAAGTCTACTGTCACACACTCCATTTACAAAAATGATGTACAGTGAAATAGCTTTCATTTGAGGGATCTTAAATACAATATTAAGTCAAATGGATTTCTTATGCAACTTAAATGCTTAAATGATTTTCACATTTCAGGTGTTTTCATCTGTGATTTTAGTGCTTTTTATGTTAGCATCATTAAATCTGACTAATTTAGGCTTATCAATGTGTAGTTTTACTACAAAGACTGAAATGATACATAAAGAAGAGGAAAATTCAAAGTGTGTGTGTATGTTTGTTTATTTTTCCTTGAAAACAGCATTGTCCAACAGTGGCAAGGGGATATAGCAAGTTTGAGGTGGATTCAGGAATCAAAAAAAATTGTGGTCTAATGTTGTTGCATTGCCTTGTGAGAACTTCTTAAGTTTGGAAGATAATGTATCATTTTAAGTGGTTTGAAAACCAGAGAGAATCTGAAGAGCGTAATTACTGTAACGTACACATTGCTCTTGCATGTGTCCTGCTGTTGAAGATACCTAAACTAGTGAAACATACAAGGAACTTCAAGTTCTGATTTCATTCAGATGTCAGAACTGTCATGATAAATTAAATGGACATATAAATTGTGACACTGTATGTAAAGTATTTTTCCCAGTTGTGTAATTTTCTGCTTAAGTAAGAATTAAGAAGGGGCTGATGAAGAGACTGTTTATTAAACTGTGTTTGTTGATATAAAAAAAAAAACTTGTTTGGCAACAGAACTTGCAAAAGAAACTCTGTTTGTGGTTATAAACTGTGGAGAATAACTATTGTTGTCCCTGAAGGCTTTTTGATAATTTAAATATTTATGAATGTAAAATAGCTTATCATTGGGGTGGGATTTTTTTCAGGTCTGTGTATACATGGTTTTGCAGATTGCTAAGGTAGTGGTGAACCACTAACGATGGATATAAGAGAGCACAAGTGTGTTACCTTGAACAGAAGCATTTATAATATGGCTAAGCTGCCCTAACTGAAAATAAAAACAGTGCTTCCATTTTTCTTTTTTTAAAGATAGAGTAAATCATATATTTGCAGCACTTTCTGAAGCCTCAAGTTTTGAAAATAAGTAGTGTCCAAAAGGATGCAGTGTGTCAACTAAGTTTTGCTAGAATAAGAATCAGTGAAATTTTAAACAAAGACTGAGACTGTTTCTCGCTGACATGAATAGTGTTACTGTTTTTGTTAAGGTGAATAGAGAACTGGGACTGTCATTTCAACTTATATTTTTAAGGTTATAGTCATGACTAGAAAGTCCGTGAACATTTTCTTTATTTTGTGAGCAGGGGTGGTAATGTTCTGATCTTGGATGTTGTTTTTCTGCTTTTTTCTCTCCTATGCACACAATGATTTCCTTTACTCGGCTTTAACACAATTATATCCTTTGTTATAAAAAAGCTGATTTGGGCCTCTATTTCTTGTTGTGTCCTAAGACAAGGAGTTGCCAATATAAAGAAAATCCAATTAGAAAGACAACATTTTCCCTGTGGTTTTGGTCAGTGAATGGGGTTTTCATTTTACTTGTAGGGGTTCCTAAGAAAATAAATGTTGCTTAAGTGAGTCACAGCTGAAATAAAGATGTTAGTACCCTCCTGTTGAATATTCTTGTTGATTGTCTTGTTTGTGGAATCTGTTTGTCAGGGGTTTAAGTAATAGTATTTCCACTTATCTTTGAATCTTCTTTTATTGTTTCTACGAAGTCCCTGTAGTAGTCTTGTCTTTGAAGTACATTGTAGAAATTAGCTTTTACTGATCTACCTCACTTCTCAATGAAAAGTCTGTTGCAGTAAATCCACACGCAGGTAATTTCCTCTTTAAAGTTCACCGTATTGACTAAACTACATTTTAGTCTTCTCAGTCCACTAGTGTTCTTTATGCGTACTTGACCAGTGCTTCTACAGTTGTCTGGGTAGCTTCAGTTTTCTCTGTTCTCTTAAAGTTTAAGGATAGTGAAGAACCAAGTACCTTTTCAGAATGAATGTCTTTACACATCCAGAAGCACGTTTTCCCAATTTTCACCCTACTTCATCCTATTTTTTCCTTTGTAGTAGTCACTTGCCTTTTGACTAGAGATGTGGATCTCTTCCACATCATACAGCTATAGTGATACGAAAAAGAATTTCATTAACAGTGTGTTCTAGTATGAATGCCAGAGGATGAAACTTTGAATTTTTAGTTATTCTTATGCGAGTGTTATAACAAAGGTTCCTACAGGTTGCAAAGCTCTAGGAAACTATTTTGATAGTCCTCCAACATAAACAGCGCACTTATATGTAAAATATTTAAACTCCAACTAGAACAAAAAGAAATATTATACCCTACTTAGATTTTATGGGGAAGCCTGGAATCTGACGACATCTATGGTTTTGCATTAAATATGATCTAGAATATACTAAAATGGAGATACAGTAAGCTCTGGGAGCATTATTCAGTTTATGATAGTTCTGGAACTTTTTTTTAATATCTGTAAAGTAAATGATAGGTGGTCAAACTATCTCACTTGAGGTGAGAAAGAATGAATGGGACTATCCCTTTTCTCCAGTGTTTAAGTGATTCATCAGAAACAGAGTTAATACCAGACGATCTTATCTCATTATGTTAATTTGTGTATAAAAAAAAAGTCAGTTAATTTTTCCCAAACAGATCTTGTCTGACATCTTCTTGAGATAGCTGTGACTTCTTGCGAAAGTATCAACTTTGATTCTTCATTAAGTTATTCAGATTATTTTTACTCCCCAGCTTTCATTGAAGGGGGTATCCTCTTTGTCTTGGAAATAATGTGTGACACCTAGCTTCTAGAAAGAGACAGGCATTTCTTAAAAACATCCAGCTTTGCCATGAGGGTTCAGTCTTTCAGGTATACATTGCATTGTTCTCAAGATAGCTACTATTTTCATGTATCCAAATGTCAAATGATTCTTTTTCATCTGAGAGAGGCTATGGGCATGGCCTTCCAAAATAACAAGAGGAAGCATAAGACATTGCTGACAGTCAAACATTGGTCTTTTGTCACTGAAGTGCTGCTTGAGCTCGCCAATTAGTTTGAAGGCAGTAGACCTTCACTTCCTGAAGTTCTGTTGCCGCTGTTGGATGTTGTTGATCTGGAGCATAGTTTCCTTCCTGTTCTGTAGAGCTAGTTAGTCAAGTAATAGGTGACACTCAAAGGAAGCTGAGGTAGACTGCTGGTGTGCAAAAGCAGAGTCTGTTGTTCTGAAATTGTTGCCGTAGTTTCTTTATATCCTTGTCCATGTGTCAGTATGCCTTTTCTTTTTCTGCCTTATACTGAGTGTTAAGCTCTTAAGGACAAAAATAACCTTTCTCTGTATAGCACCCTGCAGAGTGGACTTCTGTTTTCTGAGAAGGGTTTCCAAGTATCATGGTGTATAAATAGTTTTGTGGCTATGCTGGTGACCAATGTACTTACCGTAGTACTTCCAAAGCCATCTGCAAATAATTTATAACTGGAACAACCCATTTACACTAAAGGCTCTCAAAATGGAAGTTTTCTGCAGGGTGTCCAAGATAAACAGGAATTGAAAAGGGAAATGGAAAAATTAATTCTGAGTTCTGAAGTTGGATGAGGTATTTTGTAGGATGCAACCAAAATTCCGAGTTTGGCATGGAATATTAATTATATCATGAGATAAATGCTGAAATACTTTTTTTGGAAAAGCACAACACTCCATGGGCATAGTAACTGTTTTTATCATTTTAGCCTATTTTCCACTGGGCTTGTAAAATGAAAGTAGGTGACGTAAAGAAGTGATTTATATAGTGTTCTTTATTGTAGAAACAGCTATATGTTTTTGTTTTGTGGGAAGCATGCAGAAAATATCTTTTAATATGCAAATTGTATGGTTAATTTTTCTGTGGCGGCAGTGATGTACCTTAGAAAAGCAGCACAGTGGTTTATATGGTGATTGATAAAGATAAGCTGTTGTTGTAAAATAGGAAGAATGATACTGGAACTTGCAAGAGGCAATAAATTAATATAGAGAAATTATGAAAATATTCTGGGAATTACAGAACACGCTTTTTTCTGTGATACTTTAGTGTTACTGGTGTGTGTTGAGAATTATTTCAGCTGATCATGTAGTTCCTGCGTACCCTCTCAGTCACTCTTGTCTTGCCTGATTTCCTGGTTGTGTATATTGTGACTTCATGAAAGAGACCAGACAGATTTTGGATCACAGCTGTGTAGGGAGATGCGGAACAAAATGTGTGTAGAGTGCGTATGTATGCAAAGTGTATTAATTTTCTGTGGTGTGTAATAGGAAACTTGTTAAATGGAATCTCATCAGATAGAGAGCACTGTTGAAAATATTTGTCTAAAATCGTACTTAAAAGGGGATTTTTTGGTGAAATTAGCATTTGTAGGTAATGCGTGAAAATGGAAAACATTTTCAAAATATTTTCAAAAAAGTTGCAATTAAGATATGCACAAGGTAGTCCCTCAAATATCTATTCTTATATAAATTAGTAATATTATGTGTTTTTTATGATAGTAATGTCTACATGGAGATTTGGAAGACCAGACCCCATTTGCTTAAGTTCCTTAACTTAAAACCAATTGTTCTCTGCTGTGACAAGCAGTCTAAATAGAAAAGTAACAAGGTAGAAGGAGTATTATTTAACAGTGTGATGCCAGCAAATGTCATACAAGTTCTACAGTATCTGCGTCTGGGTGAGTTCCATCACGAGATGAGAGAAGAGACAAGGGGACAGGGAAGAAAACAAGACAGGAGATGGTGTTCATGAACAGCTTGTCAGCTGAGGGGGTGGAGAAAGTCCAGTCACGCTCTTTAATTATATGAAGTTTTGTGCTTTGCTGTCTTCAGTAGTGGGTCCCAAAAAAATACAGGGGTCATAAGTTCCCTAATGACAGACAAATTAAAACACATATGATTTATTTGAGAGCACTGCACAACTGTTCTCAGTTTTGAAGCTGGTGCTGCTGTGCTATTAGATTGTGGTACCAGGAAATGAAAAACATTCATGTATTGGATCTGAATGGTGGCAAGATAGGAATGAGGCATGGTGGAGGAAGTCCCTTCAGATTTTACTTTTTTCATACTTGAAGATTTTGCTCTCTAGAGAGAAGGTAACTAAAGGACTTGGGTGTGGGGGAAGAATAAGTTGATGGCTACAGCTGCACAGGGAAGAATCTTTTAGTTGTAATTCTTGGACATCTGCCCGATCACCTCTTCTTCCCACCTGCAGTATGGGTCTCAGCAGGCATATCTAAACGGTATCACCAGCAACAACAAGAAGACAGCTCTCACCAACTTTGTTCTGCGTCTTTCTCTATTGCAGTAGAGGAAGGGAAGCCTGCAGCTGCTATCTCCAAAGAGACCTGCAAGGGAACTCGTTCTGCCTCCTGAGAACAACTCTGCAGATGCGCCAGATTTCATTTTATTGTAATACAGGGTTAGCTTGCTGTTACCACTCTATCGCATAACAAATGATAGTGCTTCAGGAGGCTATTTAAGACTCTGTGTTATAATAAAGCAAGATTCAGTGCTTTCGGGTGACTCAGCTTGTAATGACGCTGTATATGCTCTCCTTTTCTGTTGTGACAGCATTAGTCTTTGCAACTCTTGGGGAAAACTAATAAAATTCACCAGAAAGTAATCTAAGCCCTTTAAATTTTAACTTGAGTGAGCCTGTGATCCCAGAAAGGGTGATAATTAATATATGTAGCTACTCATTTCCGCCCCATCTAGTACTGTGTGTCTTATTTAGTCAGCCTTTTGGCTAAGCTTTCTTATTAAATATTTGAATTCAAGTTTGCAAACAGGAATACAGAATTTTTCTGCCACACAAAATATTACTAGGGGTTTAAAAATCACAACTGGAGTATGGCAAATATCTGCAGGTTTTTTTTCCTTACTTTCTTGCCTTTCTGTTAAAGGTAATCCTGTTTTGAGTAGCAGTTACACAGGCTTGTTCTGCATAAAGAGATAATTAAAAGGTTAAACTACCAAATCTGATGTTTAAAATTAATGGGTATTGTAAGTCATCCAAAAGTATATTCTGATTTTTTTTTAAATTTGTTTTTAATTCTTTTCCTCTTCAGAGTTTCTGAGCATATTAACTTAATTCCAGTGGTGGTTGCTGGTGCTCAGCACCTTGGGAAAATCCTTTTTTAATTGTGTTCTAAACACTGAAATCAACTTTTGTTTTGAAATCAAACTTTTTGTTTCGTGCTCCCTCTTTACAAGAAGTTATATTATCTAATGTCATATTGCTGTAGGCACCTGGCAGCCAGGACTTACCAAAAACACGTACATGGCTTTTTTAGGTTGGCTAACCATAAATATTAAAGAATGGATTAGATTTTCAGTTGAGCTGTTGTAAAATTTTTATTGCATCTTAAATATCTCCTTAGTTATAATTGAGGAAAGAAGTTTCTTCTGAGGTAGCTGAGGAAATCAGCTCTGTCTTGCTAGGTCTAGTGATTAGCTGAAGTCATTCAGACATTGAAATTTTAATTTCCTATGGAAATGTTAATAATGGCGTGCTTGAGTCATAATGTCATTAAATCTCATTTCAGAAAACATTACTCTTGGGAAAACGAGTACGGTAAATAATGCATAGTCAAGCGAGGCCTGCCGGAGCTCCCTAAAAGCAGGCGACAAAGGCAGGTGGTGGTGTTTTTTGTTTGCTTCTCTTACCTCTGATCTGTGAGGGAAGGGGGAAGGGGCTCAGCTGTGTTCTGTCGCATTGAAAACACTTGCTCCCAGTAATCGTTCTGGATGTTTTGCTCAGTTACATGAAATGCAGAGTTTGGCTGGCAGGTTTCACGCTATGCAAGGAATGCCCCTTGGCGTATGCTCGAGGGTCCGAGCCCTTTGCTTCTGGACGTGCAGAAGTGTTTTACCAGCCGATGGACTTTTGCCAGGCTTCTGTGAAGGACCTACAATTGATGACTGAGAAAGCCATTGTGTATTTTAAGATAATTTGTAGGTGTTTACAGGTGGAGTATTCCGGTATGTTCTGTGGGATCAAGATCACAAATTAAGGTACGCAGTTTTAGAAAATAAGTGAAGGAGGTGAAACAATAATAAAGAAGAGGTAAAATGCCTTTTTTTCATGTTTTGTTACAAGAAATGCTCATAAGTAAAAAAGGGAGTATCTTGCCTATAAAATTGTTATTTCATATTTAGTGGTAATCAGAAAATTGAACCCTTGTGAGGAAAATACATTTGAAATTAATTTTGTGGCTGTTGAGTGATTATGATTGATGGGTGCTTCAAAATTCATAACAGTCTTTTTTCCCCTCTGTGGAATGATGTAGAGACGGTTGACAGAGAGTGCAAGTTACTAAAATGCTTGAATATGCAGTATACTAGTATAATTTAGTAGCATCCTCTGTTAGTGTTCCGATGAGATGAATGTGAGAAATGGGTAAGAATGGTTGCATTACGTTGAATTGTTGAATAGACCGGTACTGGAAAACCATTTTTTTGTTGTACTTAATGCACTATGTGAGAAAGTTGTTTTCCTACAAAATGCCAACTATTTATTTAGATTTCTTTTTGTAATGTACATTGTTAGACTTAGAGTCTAAACAACTTTTTTATCATTTTATATTCTCTCAGAAGTGCTTTTGGAAAAAATTACAGTCCAGTTATGTTCCACCTATCAGTCCTTATGTTTTTTAAATTACATGTGATAACTTTTTTACATAGATGAAAGGCATGTGCTGTATAGAACTGGTAGGAGATATTTTTTGCTTGCAATTAAAATTCTTTTTTGATGTGTACTTTATTTGCTTCTTTCTCTTCTCTCTAGTAGATACCAGAAAAAAATGGTTTGTATGGTGTAGTATGTTACCATTAGCAAAAATATAGAACTGTAAAATTTTTTTTCAGTCATATTTATTTTTTTAGCAGGTGATGTCATAAGGCCTAAGACCTCTTAATCCCTGTAAAATATTTTCACTGACAAGTTGAGCTCTTGTATACTTGAGCAAGGTTTGGGTGGGAGTTGTGCCTCTACA
>VYZM01018950.1:36709-73129 GCA_013398915.1 Dromas ardeola
CATAAGGTTCTTGTTAGCCCGCTCTTCCAGCCTGTCTGGGTCTTCCTGCAGGATGGCTCTCCCTTCCAAAGTGTACATACATTTTTTATTTTTCAGCACTTCAAACTTCTTTAGGTTAGGTTATTGCTGGGCAGAATCAGTCAGTTCTAAGTTGGAGTACTGAAGATAGAGACGGGATTTCTGACCTGCTGGTGGGATTTCTGTGTCTCAGTACAGAAGTCTGGAGCAACCCACCAGCAGTGGGATTTTCATTTGCTTTAGGTAGAGGAAATGGTCAGGAATGTTTACATATACTAACTAATAAAGTCATGCCTTTTTAATTGTGTGGGACAATGCTTTCTTCATAACACAGGCAAATAACTAATGGTGATAATATCTATTATTTTTCTTCTATAATATAAAGGAACATTTAAGTGAAATATTTAGAGGTTGTCTTCTGTGTGCATTGACATATTGCACATTACAGCCAATGGTTTTGCCTTCCTGTGGCACATGGATTGCTTTTACAAATGGTGCACAAAATTTCTATCAGATTAGTTTGTTCTTCCAGGTAGGTAAGGAAAAAAAAAAATCAATAAATGGCATCAAAAACACCAGTCTTGGAAGTATTTGTTAGTCTCTTTGCTGCTGGTAGAGAGAATAATTAGAGAATTAAGACTTCATTTCAGCAAATGTTATGCAAAACTTCTGTCTTCTTGGCCTGACTCTGAGTGGGCAAGAGTAAGTGCTCAGAACCTGATGGAGCTGGCATTTAGAAAATTCAGAAGATAAATTTTAACACCTACTGAGGCATGAAACAATTATGGTACCAACTTCAGAATAATTTCAGAGGCTATAGTAGTTAAAATAATTTAACAAACAGTCCAATAAGTACACTTGGAAACATTCTTTTACCTCCATGTTTTTTATGATTTTTGTAAAGAATTTTCCAAAGTGGTTTGGGAATGTATTTTTACTCAGTAAGTCAGATTGCTTGCATTAGGGTTTTTCTATATGAGTAGTATATTAAAATATATAAATATTAAAAGCAAAGGAGTGGAATACAAGGGGCAAGCTATCAAAAGCAACCGTACAATTATTTTAAGCAAGAATTAAGTCATTCAAAACAGTGATTCTTATCACAAAAACGTCTATCAATACTGTTAGTTTAGGAAATAGCTCACAGTTGCTAGTTGCCATATCAAACTAAGTTTAAAAATGTTTATATAATTTTGATTAAATTAATTTTGAGTCAAAAGATGTAAATAATTATAAATGATGGTAGTGCCAATTTTTTTGGTCAGGTATTCTGTGTTACTTCTGTTGTGTGAAGTACCTGAGACTTGAACATCATGGCCAACCATGCCTATCAGCAGGCGCTTCTGAGAACACGCCATCCCTGAATCTGTGTGTACCTATCATGCTTCAAAAATGATTTCTTCTTGAGATGGTTGCATATACACTCATATCCTGGTTAAGGACGTTATAGGGTGAAAGATTACAGTAGTGAATACACTCAATTGATTTGACAAGTTGGATTACATCTGTGCACTGACTTTCCTACTAAAAACATTTTCATCAGTTTACCTCTACTTTGTTCAGAGCAGCTGGGGACAAACATAACCCTTGTTTTGGAATGCAGACTGGATTTTTGTAGTGTGTGTTCTAGGAAGTTGCTGATCAGCTCCAGTCGTGAGTTCGTATTCTTCTATTTACATCAATGAACATGAAAATGGAGTGGGGTGTTTTATTTTGCAAGTTTAGGAGTCTCCCTGACTCCTTTGCAATACTGGTGGCGTATGTGGTGTTCATGGAACACGTCGTCCTTTTTGATTCCTTTTGGAAGCAACCATTAAATCTCAGTTATGAAACCTACTAGATTTTCATGGCTGTGGTAAAATTAGAGCAAATTTTAATGCTGAAAGAGCAAAAAAGGCTAAAAAGAATGTTCCTTTTCAAACAAATTCACTTGGAAAATGCCTTCCGTTGTCTTTTGTTTCTTAATTTTATTGGTGACACATTCAACACATTCCTCCATTGACAAGTTTTGGTGTAAATACCCGTTGCATTCAGTGCTTTTGATATCTGAATTTTATTTTGTTTTGTTTTGGTGGCAATTACCAGTTGTGTGGGGCTTTTTGTGTGTTAAACTTTCTGTGAAAGAATTCTGTATGCAGTGATATTTTAGGAGTTCAACAGGCTTACATTGTTGTTATGTTTAGAGATGTCCCTTTTGGACTATTTATATTCTTAGTTTAAAGAATGTAAAATGCCTGGACACCTTGACCATAAGACTTGGAGAATGTACTTGTGCTTACCTGTTAGTTAAGGGACTTTACTGTTCTGTCTCACACAGAATACTTAAATTTGCAGTGTCTGTAAGTGCTATCTCTTCATCAGTGGGGCATGTCTTCTGTGTTACTGTAGTGTGGAGATTTGCAGTCTTTATTCTTTCATAAGTTTTAAAATTAGTTATTTTCCCTGGTTTCTTCAAAAGAAGCTGTATCAAATTGCTTGGATTTCCTAGTGGATCTTTGTAGTTTCCCGCGTTGTGACATGCTACTTTTTTAGCAGTACAGTATCTGTTGGGTAGAGTAGGGTGAAATCTCTCTTCTGTTCTCACTGAGCTGCTTTCATCCAGGTACTTAAGAACGAAATTTCTGATCGCTGATGTTCTCAAAACTAATTTGCAGAATTTGGGGTGATATGGGATATGGATTTTTTTTTTGGTAGTGTGACATGACTTCCTAAGAAGAATTCTTTGTAGCGTGGACATCCATGTGACGCTGACAAGCTACTTCCTTCCCATGTTGCATCCTGTAAAGAATGCTGATAGTGAGACTTTTTATCCGGTTTTCTTACCTAATTCTCTAATTAATTTCATTTTAAACCTGAGGACCATTTAACATAGCAACAGGAAACATGTCCTCCAGTCTTTATGCCACCTTTTAAATTAAATGTTATTGAATGCTTTCTGGAGCAAATGTCAATAGTGCAGGCATTGTATTGAAATTGTACTTCAAACTATTTTCTGTTGCTAAATTTATACTTCAGATTTTTTAGGAAGCAGAATGGGATTGGAGAATAGAAGAAAACTTTGCTTTTTTGAAGTAGGTTATTTTTAGTGGAATCTTAAAATTTTGCAGTCATTTTTGCCAAACGCTTACTTATAACAGAAAATGCTGATTAACAGAGTCATCTGAAGTTTCAGAAATGTAAAAGTTTGTCAAAATGGATTCAATGAAGCGTATACTTCAGATTCTTGTGAACATAATACCGCTCCTCAGTGTTTCAGAACTTGATTATTTTCCAGCTTCCTTAAATGAATTACTCTCCAAAAAAGTGTATAAAATATTATACTGCTAGGAAAAGGGGACATATACATTATTTTTATGGAAAATAAGTTTCAAGTATAAATTGATAGTCATGACTGTGCTATAGTGAAAAACACGTCTGTCTTTTACATTGCTTTTAGAAAAGCTCACACAGCTGAGGTGTTAGGAGTTTGATGTTTTTTAGTCAATGAACCTTTACTAAAGTTCCAATTTTCTTTTACACTTGTTCAACTGCACTTATGTGATTTTTGTGATCTCCCCCCCCGTCCCATTTTACCAATAGTACTTGGCTTTGACCTTTTTTTGCATGTATTTTGGTACAATTTGTGAGATGCTGTTAATTCCAAGTTGTGCTGTTGCTGTCCCCTGTAACTCTGGTGTGTTGTCATCATATTACTTGCTGCTGAATAACACACTCAAGATAGTGAAATGATTTATCATCGACTTGGACAGAAAGGAACTAATGGGGCTACGGTTTGCATTAAGGTATTTAACTCTTCCATATAGTGATTTTTTTAGTGTAATGACACATCTGTGGTATTTGGAGTAGATACTACTATTTTTGAATGATTCCACTCTTTGGAAGAAAACGGAAGGTTGGCCAGCAAAACCTCTTATGTGCTCTCGTTTGTATAGGCAGAGTAACTGGGTGCATCAGCCTAGATGAGGATGGTGTGTTGCTAAATATATTCAGAAGAGAAGAATCCTTCCAGCTTAAAATAAGCTGAATAGTGTAAGGAATTATGTAAGATTTCATTAAGCAAACAATTAGAAAAAAATGTATTATACCATTAAGATATTTCTTATTTTGACATCTGTATTCTGTTTGAGCAGTTGAATGTCTGATACAGATTAGACTACACTGAGCAAATCGGAGCAAGTGTTATGTAAAGAAAATTGGAATATTGATATACAATGCAGAAGATAACCAGTTATGAAAATCGTCCAGTTGTTTCAGTAACTGGTGTTGTATCTTCACTGGTGGTTCCTGTATTCACAGCCAGAATGCTGAGCTGTGTGTTTGATTGCTGTTGGAAAAACCTCTCTCACATAACAGTTAAGATTTCCAGACGTTTCTGCATCTGTCCAGTCCTGTCTGCGTTGTTCTGACCTGTGTAGTCCATAGTGTTGGAACAAGCTCCATCTTTCTAGGGTGTTGCGTTCAGATCAGGAATGTACACAAGCTTGGCACTTTTCTGGATAAAGAACAAATAAGTGAGGTTAAGCAGGATATTCGCTATTAAAGAATGAATCCCTTTCTTTGGTATGCTCTCCTTGTATTTATTTAGGTATTAGGTATTCTCCAACATGGTATTAACTCACTACGTGCTATAAAGAGGGAATATGAGTAATTGCTGCTAAGGTGGATTTTTGGGAAGTGTACACAAATATTCTCTCATAATATGATGGCCGTACTGGGGCTACTACTCTAGTTTATTTTAAGCAGTAGAGGGGTTTGACCATTCCATTCCCACTGAACATACATAGTTGGTTTGGGGGTAAGTTACATATACTTGGTGATGATTTTATTTATTTAGCCTTATGAATCTATACTTTAGGTTGTGATGAGTGGAACAAAGGAAATCAACTACTTTTAAATAGTTCCAAACTGGAGCTGTTAATTGTAAACTAGTTTTCTGGTGATAAATCTGATGCAATCAATTTAAAATGTCAAACCAGTTTTTCTCAGAAGACTGAAAGGAAGAAGGGAGGGTGTGATGAAATACCTGCAGGTGGATACAGTTTGGAGAAAGCGTGCCTGGGGTGTCACAGTACCAGCAAAGTGAAGATCAGGTTGGTTGCATACAGGACAGCACATGCTTCGGGGTGCAACAGCAGGCAGTAAGAAAGGGTAAATGTATGGTCATGTCTGGAGGAGCTCAGCAGTACTGAATGTGTTGAGATCCAAAAATACGTTTTGGTGGCTCAGATTCTGCTTGTGGAAGAGAGGATTCAAAATTATAATTGCTTTTTAATTTTTCTTCTTGTGTAACTAACTTTTGGATGGAAATACAGGATAAAGCTAACAACTATGAAACTAACAGACCCAGCTAGTTGTGCACGTTGATTCCAGGACTACTAAGCACTCTAGGCATGTTCACAACATTAAGCCGACGAATAGTCTTTTGGAGGTAAATGAAACTATGTCTGAAAAGAAACATGTGTTTTAATTGCTTTGCTCTGAGGGATATGACTACTAATCTGTGTAATTACATGGAATTGTTACTGTTATCTGTATGGTCTTTCCTACTCTGTCTCACTGATTTTTTTGATCTTGTCTTAAGTTAGATAGTAAGTTCGTTTGAAAGGAACTGTATTGTATGTGTGTACAGTTCATAAAGCAAATGAGTTTTGCTAATGGTAATTCCTTTGGCCTCTAATAAATGATCATGGTATACAAGCAACATTATCGCAAAACTGAGTAAAACAATTTATTTGTAGACAATAAATAATAGACAAAGGGGAGGAAGTAAGTTTTCTGTATTTACACTCTTTATTCTACTGATACAAGCTGTCTTATTTCCTGTGTATTTGTAGGGATTTTTAAAAAGAGGTTTTAACACTGACAGTAGCATGTTAAGAAGCATTGTTCCCTTTTGCTGTGTTTTAAACTAATGCTGTTTTAGAACTGGTTGATTCAACTACTGTGTATATCTAATCTGTGTAATTAAGTTAGACATAGTTGCTTTATGCTTCTTCTTTCAGCGAATAGGAACTAACAGAGTTGAGCCAAATCAGCTGCTCATTTTTTTACATGCTGCCACAGGTAATAGTACTTCGTAAACAAAGGGTGTTGTCAGAGAGTGAGGAGTTTGGTATGCTGCCTCTCTCCAGATTTTGGCTTATGATAGTATCTATACTGTCATGTTGAAATACAAGCAATTAGTTTAACAACTCCAATGTAAAATATAGTTTATTATGTTCTTAATGCACTTGTTTATTCTTTTTGTAATTAACAGCTTAACGCCTTTTTTTAAAAATAATGCCTCCCCCAAAAATTTGCTGAACTTAGTCACACCATTGTATTCCGTGATTTCCAGCATTGCGTGTTATATTAAAATACACAAGTAATACAGTTGAGAATGTGTTTGGTTGTTTTTGTTTGTTTGTTTGTTTTTTTTTTGTTGTTTGTTTTTTTTTGTTTTTTTTGCCTTAAAAAGGAAGTGAAGGGACACTCGTTCAGACTACAGATTGTGGATACATGTTCTTTTTCAGTGACTTACGTCAACGCAGTGGACGCTTTCAACATGTTTTATTACTATAATTACATGTTGCTGATTAAGACTTCCTGTACTACTATTGAACCAGCTGTGGGGTTGCCACAAGAGGTTGGAAGTTCCTGATGTTCGATATATGTTCTGAAGGGTAGAGTAGGTGCCTTCTGTAATCAATGAATTATATGAAAACTGTATAGTTCTACAAGATTTTTATGCTCATTATTTTTGCCGGTGGTGAATGGATGGATTTTTCTCAGGGTCCGCGTTATGTTTTGATTGCTGTATTAATGTAATAAAAAGTATTAAAGTAAATGGTAAGTCATACTGTTCTCACTAGGAGTTTGAACTCATATTTGTGGTAGGAAATTAATCTGGTTTTAATTGCTCATGAGTCTGAAGTATGTTCCTTTTTGTAAAGCTGATCTCACATAAATATAAATCAGTAACTGCCTGTTCTTTAATTATGTATTAGTGTATTGTACCTGCATACTAGATGAGAATATGCGCATCTCCAGTTACGGTGTATTGGAGGTCATTAAATCTTCTCTGCTCTATGAAGTTTAGTAGTACTGCATTTCTAATTCCTGAAAAATATACTATATGTTTGTTGCTTGTTTTAGTGTGGCTATGTTTAGCTACAGTAAGACAATCACTCACTTTATAAGTAACTCCATAGGGATTTTTGACAATATGGAAAACAATTGCTGTAAAACATACGATAAAATTAGAAAAGTATTTTTAAAAAAAATCTGTCATTATAAATAATTTTGAGATCTTTTAATGTAAAATAAAAAAATTGTATCAATTATTTGAGAATATTTTTTACTATTTTATCAATACATAGCTGAATTCTACCATGGTCCAAAAATATTTTATTAATTTCATGATGACTAATGTAACCTGCATTCTCAGTAGCAGTGTCTCTTCTTCCCTTGCCACATTACACTTGACCTTTTCCCTCTTCAGGCAGAGATTATATCTGCTAAAAGTAATGTAAAATTTCTAGAAAGAATGCTGAAATCTGTTGGGACCAAGTGATTTGCAGAAAATATTTTTATTGGATTTAGGTTGTCAGTTATAAGACTTAGGTGTACAAAAGCTTACTGCTATTTAGCAACAACTGCATTCATGAATTGTAAGGATAAACTTTACTAATACTGTTGTTGCCATGCTGCAAGTATTGCTGTGATATAACGTAGGAATTGTAGACAGCACATTTGCCTCTCTTTCTGTTGTGTTTTAACCCCAGCCAGCAAGTAGAACCACACAGCTGCTCACTCACCCTCCCCAGCTGGGATGGGAAAGAGAATCGGAAGAGTAAAAGTGAGAAAAAACTCGTGGGTTGAGATAAAGACACAAGCAAAGCAAAACAAGGAATTCATTCAGTGCTTCCCGTTGGCAGGCAGATGTTCAGCCATCTCCAGGAAAGCAGGGCTCCATCACACTCAATGGTAACTTGGGAAGGCAAACACCGTAACTCCAAATGTCCCCCCCTCCTCCTTCTTCCCCCAACCTTATGAACTGAGCATGTCCCCACAGGGCACAGAATGTTCCTTTGGTCAGTTGGGGTCAGCTGTCCCAGCTGTGTCTCCTCCCAACTTCTTGTGCCCTCCCAGCCTGCTCGTTGGCAGGGTGCTGTGAGGAGCTGAAAAGGCCTTGACTGCTCAGCAACAACCAAAACCATTAGTGTGCTATCATGACTGTTTCTCATCCCAGCTGAAACCATGTAAAATGCATTGTAAACAAGGCTGATGGTCTTATCCCAGAACATGATTTCTGGTGGTATTTTAACTTAGTTCTCTGTTCATGTATCCATTTATGTGTGGCGTTGTTTTTATAAATCTTCAAATGGCTGGAACAAGGTCTGGTTGATAAACCCAATACAAAAATGACCTACACAAAAACAGTGGAATATCATGGCATGCCAAATCTTTTAATAAGTCACAATACTAGCAGATGTAATTAGCATTCAGTCAGCAAGATATGGGGCATCAACCAAGGTCTGGAGATACTAGAAATCATTTGGCTGTTAGGATGTGCTATTCTGCAGCGCAATGTTTTGTTGCTAGAGACAGTCCCTCGACAGCGCATCCTGTGCTTCGAAGTAGAACATCCCTTTTTATAACAGTCTACCTTCTTGCAGTATCTAAAGGAGGCATTATCTGCATGGTGTTTGACATGTCTGTGTTAGAGAAGCAAATGCTACTTGATAGGTTAACATGAACTGGCATGATAAGGGCATAAATCTGTTGCACAGTTGCTCAGGCTCTGCTTCTAATGATTTGTTATACTTGTCAACCCAACCATCTGCAAAGAGAAAAGCATCTAAGTTACGGACTACCTTTGGCAACTCTGTGCAGTGCATCCCATTCCAGTGCTGTACCGAACTGTTCATATCCCGAGCAGAAAGCAAATAGTTAGCAGGCGTGACCTTTTCAAAGAAATACTGATCCTAGAGCTGAGGTAAAGTAGCCTGAGTTCACTAATAGCACAAGAAAAGCTGGTAGTGTGTCATGTTTTACTGAACATGCCCCAAGCCCACCGTTCTTAAGCACTGCTGTGTTTGAGACAAAAGACAGGTAACGTAGCAGGGCTGGAGGACAATGTTGTGTCTTAAGCCTGTTGAGTAAGAAATATGAATAGCCTGATTATGCTTTACAAACACTTTTATTTTTAAAAAGTGAAGAGAAATAGCTATAGAGTATATAATATGTTTCATTTGCAAGTCAGCTGAGCTTCAGTATCCTAAAGAACAGAAGGAATTCTGTTAAATCACATTGGTTTCCTTCTGCCTAATTCCACGGAGAATGTGTGTGTGTTAAAAAATAAAAACACCTCAAAGTACTTCAATTTTGCACAATTGAAATGATTGGAAATGAAAAATGAGAGGACCAAGATGGTAGGGCAAACACCGTGGTTTTTTCTGGATGCATACTATAACAAAGACTTCAATTACATGATAACATTTTTCAGAGTGTTTAAATTTGGGGGTTTTGTTTTGTTTTCTTTTCTTCTTAAACCTTTCTTATGAAATAGAACTTCTGTTATAACCTTTGTAGAAAACATAATGCTTCGTGATGTTTGGAGGCTAACCTTTCCTAAGAGATCACAAATGCCATGGTATTTTGGGTTTCTGCATATATAATTAAACATTTCGCATTTAGATGGTGAGTTTCAGAAACCTGTTTTTAATATGTTCAGGTATAAGTTACAAAGAATGAAATTAAGAAGTAGCTCGGAGAAGGAGAGAAGAAAACTTGCTGAACTGGTTACTGGAAAAAATGTTGTAAACTTATTGCATGTTAAAATGTTAAAACCAAATGGGAGATTACTCTCAGATCACTGCCTTATGACTTCCTCTTATAGAAGAATAATGTATCTGAAAGGTATTTCAAAATGTGTAACTTCTTTTGGAATATCCATTACTTAATCAGTAGGGAATATTATATGAAATAATATTACTAAGGGAAAACTCTTTAAAGAGTTCAGATGTTTAGATTTTTTGGTGTCGAAGGTAAGTTACTCTTCTTAACAGAACTTTCATAATGCAGTTGAATTGGTAGCTGTGTCCAATTTATTATCTTGTAGTTAGGCTTCAACCAAAGGTGAGTAATAAACATATATTATTTTTCAAGGTGATTTTTTTCTTCTGGAGAATGCCATGGTTTTTGGGTAGGTTTTTTTTGTTTGGTTGGTTGTTTTGGTGGTGTTTTTTATTTATTACTGTGGTATACTCAAAACCAAATTTTGCATACATTTATGCTAACTTATTTTCATATAACGGTACAATTGGCAGAAGGACTCTTATGAATAATCATTATTTATAATGTTACAAAGTTATTAATTGTCCAAGGATAGGAGAACATTTGTGAGATTTCTACACACTAGATTTTTAAGCATGTTAGTCCGATCAGAGTTGTAAATTGAGTCCAGCCATGAACTTCAGTTGACAGGAAAAAGACTCCATATGTCTTTCAGACGAAAAGTGATCCTACTTCCATTAGTCTCTTTTAAATAGATTGTTTGTTACCATAATAAGATGTTCCAAAGTCAACACTGACATTTTGGATTGTTCTGTGTAACTGAGCTGGTGTAAGTGACTTTACCCGTGTGTGACTTTGCAATGGCACTGCAGTTAATAGGTTTGGGTTCTTTTTGTTTGTAAATGTCAATTTAAATAAGTTTTTAAAGAAACGCCTTTCATTTTCATTCTTATATGAATATGTTCACAGTGACCTAAGGGAAATAGTTCAAAGTTCCTTTTGAACTATATTCTTTTATTTGTTACACACAATGACCATCATAATTTGTCAGAAATAATTGTAAGAATAACTTAAAATGCAAAATAATACCTGAAATAAACTCTATGTAAAGAGATTTGAAATTACGTCCTTTTTGTCTCTGACGAAGTTATACCTTAATAGTAACTTTAATTTTGCAATCATTTAAAAGGCTAGCTTCCTGCTGGTTATTATCACTTTCTGAACTGTGTTGTTCAGACCATGTGTTAAGAAAAGACAGTCCTAAATTTCATTTTTCTTTTCCATTAGATTTAGTCATAAACATGATCTATCAAAACTACTCCAGCAGATGTTGACACGTGGCTTCAGAAGTGATGAGCTGCAGAACAAAGATTTTCTGCACGTACCTCAAATAACATCTTTGAGGCTCATGTTAGAAGTTTTGCTGAACTTTGTGAAAACTAATCTTAAAATTTCTTTGAGAAAGGTCACAGTCCACATGGGAAAGAAGATGTAGTGGATTAAAGGCAAGTGCTGTAAGAAGCGCGAATGTTGAATATGTGATAAATGTTAGGGAGAAATGGTTTTTTTTCTGTAATGTAAAAAAAACTTAAAGAAGAATAGAAAAATGTTGTTAGTTTGCCTTTTCAATTACTGTATTCAGCATATCAAAACTATATTTTTAACATGATTGTCTTTTGAGAGCTGTATGGGATAATCTGTACTGCCAAAATTTGATTCGAAATCAACAGTTTGTGGAAACTTTTATAATAGGCTTGAGTTGTACATGCTTAGGAGGTGTTGTGGAGAAAGAGGGTAGGAGAACTGTACTGTTCACCTCCTTCTGTTGGTGAACAATTAGAGTAGTGAAAAAAACCCAACACTGTTTTGCTTTCTTCTAAAATGCTCTGCTGCACAAAACAGGTGTTTTTTCCATTCATTCAGTTTCTTATGAAAACGTATGAATTAGAGCACAATGTCATCTCAGAATAATTATCTTTTCTGTTGATTAAAAATCACGTTCTGGAATAAGTGTGTGGTTTTGGTAGCATGGGAATACTTTAAATCGCATTGGTCCCAGAAATAGCTTAACTGGTTCATATGGAACTAACTCCTTGCCATGTCCCGTGCACTGGGACAAACTAACTTCTGGAGCTCCGTGGTACGTTGTTGTCCAGCTTCTGCTGCCTGAATTAATTTTCGTTGTACAGTGTAGAATGCATGTATGTACACAGTTAGGTGTTCGTGAAGCAAAAGTGTTAACTTCAGTTTTTGGAGATGGTTGTCAATTACTTTGGCTGAAATTAATTAGTATAATTATTCTTTTTTGGCTTAGAAACCTAGTTTTATCATTACTATGTATTATATAAAATTATTGAATGGCATTTTTTTTTACTGTTCATTGGTACGCATGTACCTGTTTCAAAGAAAGGTAATCTGTAAAGGCCCTCTGAACTTTACATATCTATATGTCCTGTACATTAAAAAGAGTATTAGAAAAGAAAATCATAATGTTTTCCTGTTGCTAAAATTACGGTGTAGTAAGTATATTGCTGCATGTTGCAACATGGGAAGTTTATTTCAATTAGTATAGATTTATTTGTATTTTCTGAAGACAGTTTTGTTTCTTGATCCACTTGGGCAGTTATCTTGAAATTAAGGCACTTGAATATGCCCATACATTCCTCGTTTTTAAGGTGTGTGGTAATCTCATATTGTAAAGCATTTTGATGAAGTAAAAATGAAGAGGAATTGAAGAAAAACCTCAACAGTGTACAAGCACTGATACTTTTTTATTGTATCCCAAAGGATGTCAGAATAGCTGTTAAAAAAGCCTGAATGAAGTGTTTGCAACTTCATTCTGGCAAGTATTCTTGATTTCAAAGCAACAGAGCCTTTTCTCCCATCTTCTGTCATATTGACCAGATATATTTTGGGATAAAAACATTCTTGCTCATACACTGAAGGTGTAATTGGTCTTCTGTTGAAATTGAGAAAATGAGTTGGAATAGGATGAGCCATATTTATTTGTTCTTGTCCCCTACCAGCTGGGAAGAAGGAGACTGCAAATCAGAACAGTTCTAAGGTTAATATTTTTAAGTTGTTTTGTTAAACACTAATTTTTCAAATGGTAGTTCTTCCTGCTATTAGCAATTTGTATATGTATGCGTATTTATGCATGCGCTAGCTGTATTCTTATTAATAGTCTCTGGGGGTCAGAACTGATATGTTGGTATTAACAAAGGCCAGCACTGAGCATTAATTGTCAATTTTGAGCTGGTGGATTGAGTTTTGCAGAAGGGAAGGAAAAGACTAAGGAACTGAGGTGAGACTCTGCCTTTTCCCACTGTGAACCTTAAAATTATGTGCCCAGACAATAGTAACAATACTCTATAGGTTTTATTCAAGAAGCATTTACTCCAGTAATTATTTTAACAATGTCTATATTCACACCTTTGCAGTGATTAGTTGTGAAAAATGAGGTAATAAAAGCATACAGCAGATCAGCTATTCCTTGAAAAAAAAAAAAAAACACTGCTAGAAAAAGGTTCCTATAGAATTCCTTGTCACTGCTCCCCACTTCAGCTCAGTTTGTTATTCTCCTTACGTGTATATGAAATAGTTCAGTGTATTAAAATGGTAAGCTGTGGCAAATTCAAGATGTTTGAACAGAGGTCAGAAATATTTATACTGTAATACACTTAGAGTTGATATTTGAAAAATAAAGCAGAGTAGAAAACAAGTTGTGTTGTGACAATGAACAAGTTGTGTTGTGAGTAACAAGGAAATGCAGACAACAAGTTCAGAGAACGTGACTCATCATAGAAACACCAGGAGAATGAAGAGGCAAAAAACATCTTGCAATGTGTTGATTATTTTGTTTACGATATTACTTTTCTGTTCCTCGGATTTTTTTTTCCCACAAAGCGATCGAATAGATACAAATAAAGTAAGACTAAGTACTTTGATACCTACCAGCAGTGCCTGGCAATGCAGTAATAAATTAAATATTTATTGTTAGCCTTAACAAGCATCTCAGTTCAAAATACAAGCATACTAGTAGTTTGACCATTTACAAGAAAACGCTAGCACTTATTTCAAATATGGAAACTATTATTGTGGCAAATGTTGGCTTGTCATCCCACTAGGAAAGATCGGTGAAAGCAGAGAGAAGCACTGTGACCTAGTCGTGATGGCTTGGAATACGCTAGTGGATGGTGGCTTTAGTATCGTACAACTATGGCATTGCTCTGGTCACATAACCATTTATTTTTGTGAACTTATTTTTGTAAGAATATCTAGTATAACAGTGTGTCTAGAAAAAATACTGTTATTTTGACGTTTGTCTTAATTGCGTTGGAAGAGTCTTTCTCCATTTTATTTTTCTTTCTTCAAGCAGTAGATACCAAGCACTTTCTTGTCTTCTAATGAGCTGAAAAGTTAGGTATCATAGCTTGGATGCTGGATAGTTGTTCTTCCCTTTTTCTTTGTGAAGTTTGTTTCAAAGTATCCTGGGTTTGTGGGTTTTGTTTTTGTTTTTATTTCAAGCCTGTAAAAAGTAGAAAGAGTGCCATTTAAAAAAAAAAATGTTATGCAAGCACTAAAAAGATACTAATTTTGTAACTGTTATTCTTTCTAACTCTGATTTTTCTTCTGGAAGATGGCACATGGAGGGTGAGGGACTGGGGCTGTTTTCTCAGCTGTGGCAGCAGGGATTGTGAGTATATTTCCTTTCTCTGCCTCCCACAGGAAAGTTATGTGATTCTAGTTTATTGTTTGTGAAGCCTAGTTTTGGGTGGAAAGACCTCCAGCAGGCATGTATCACTGTTAAAGTATTATATTCATATACAATATTGACATGGTACTGGTGAAGTGTGTATTTTTTCCAAGTTAATTTTTCTTCTGCTCATATTTTAAACTGTGCATTCATACTGGTTTCTATTGTGAAAACAGCAGTACTCCTGGCGTCCTTTTTTGCACATCAGGAAGTATGTCCATCCTGTTAGCTAAAAGAGATGTCTAATTCAGTAGGATTTTTTTCCCATCTTTTGGATTACTAGTGAGTAACGTTTTCATGTTAAACTACATCTGAACCCTTTTTGATACATATATTGCAAATGGCAAAGTTGAGTTACTGCTGCATTGTATAGAGGTCGTGCATTGTAATATATGTAATATCATTCTGTGTGACTGACATGGTAACTGTCTTCATTATCTTCCGAGTGATTTGCTCATGCTCTTTGATGGGCCTTATAAGCATTTAATTTCTGAGGAGGATACTCCAACAAGTGTACTCTGAAGGGAACTGCGAAATGTTCTGCTTAGTACATTATCCTGCTGTACTTGACTGACTGACAGTTAAAGAAAAATTTCTTTAGACAAGAACAGAAAAATGCCAAAAATATGGTATAAGAGCATCAGAGGGCTATAATTGTAGGATTGTTCCTTCTGTGAATGTGTGTAAGTCTTTGGAGGAAGCGTGAAACAGAGGGCTGGAGGAAGGAACTGTATTTTTCCAGGAAGGCCGATTTGAGTTTATTTTGGTTTTTTTTTTTTTTGTTTGTTTGTTTTGTTAAATCGGTGAACTTGGCATTAAGATGGTTCAGGTGATGACACTTGCTGAAGGCAGAAGGTATGGTCACTACCGATAGAGAACAGGGCTGTTTTTTTAATAGGAAAAAAGTGGATAAACAGGGCTGGGGGTGAAACAAAAAAATAATTAAGCCGTGCAAGGTAATTTTTGGGGGAACAAAAAGCTCTCCGGTTTTTAGAAATAATTCCTGTTATCTTTTAGAAGAGCAGTGGACAATCTGTACTAGTTAATCATAGCATAATAATGATCTTTCGGTATCATTTAAGCATGAACAAGGCGAGACCCAAGTTTGTCCAGACCAAAAGGTAAACAGCAGAATTCTGTCCTGTGGTCAGGGATGGAAAAGAGAGAGATTGCTCATGAAGTACTGATATCTGGGGTAGAAGACTGTTTGACATAGTACTTCATGTACTATTTTCCAACTCAGGATGTCTTGGATATTTAGTACAATTTGTCAAAGTCCTTTTTGAGGCTATGTTAGGGTTGCAAGAGAAAGAAAAAGTGTTTTGTGAAAGATCAGCTCATCACCATGAACTGATTGAAGGAAGGTTAGTAATGCAAAATAAAGCTGTACATCTAAAGGAGGACTTTCAGAACATAACTAAGTTCTTGCCTTTAAGAAAGAGAGAAAGGAGAGACTAGAAATTACTGGAACTAGTGAGAAAATTTTATTTTGTATATTTAACAAATAAATCTCATGTAGTTTCAATTAATGTATGCCATGTTTGAATTTCAGTTTTGTATCAGTTCTGCAATATCATTTTGTTACACAGTAAAGGAAAAATAATTGCAAAGGCTGTCATGTATCGTGGAATAAATTTTATTAGATGCGGAACATAATCATAAGCGGAATTACAGGTGACGTCAGTCATAGTAAAATGAAGTACTTAAAAGGTATTTATTAGGAGATAGCTTGTCAGTGAAAATTCTTGTATACAAAAATGAGGAAGATGAACTCTTTGTATCTCTGTAACTATCTTAAAGCTAGTTGTAAAATGAAGGCTATAAAGTTTTTGTTTGTTGCTGTCTGTATGTCATGAAAGAGCCAAATGGTTTCTAAAACGTACAGTCACAAACTGATTATAAAATTCCCAAGGGGAACTCTGATGGGGCTATCATAACTTAACAATGGAATGGTGAGTCACTGCAGGAGGAATTCATGTAATAATCTTTTCCGGTATTTATAGGACCAGGAGGATAAAATGTCATTTAATTTTATTTGATTAAAAACTACTGGGCAAGAGAGAAAGAGGAAGAAAAAATGAAGCATCTTTCCTTTATTTCAGGCATGAAAGATGAATGGATTATATAAAAAGCGTATTATGAAGCAATATAATATAGTGATTAATGTCAAATTAGATCACTGCTCCAAAACAGTTGTGTTAATAATAAAATTATTTTATTTGATTACTTGAGATTATTTTTTCTTTTAGTTCCAGATGCAAAATGTTGCTTTTGAGTGGAACAGCTAGATTGAGGCATCTGTATGAGTTCTTACTTGCTAGTTTAGGCATATGTATCTCTGCAGTTCAAAGATATCCGTGGAAGGTCTTCATTTACGTTAAAAAGTTATACCAAATTGTACTACGTTAATTAGGTGCTCTAGGATGACAAAAATGCTTTAGCATATTCCATTAGTGCTGATAACCAGCACTGTGTATTTAGTCCTGCAGTCACTTCTGCTTGAATCAGACCTGTGTCCTCTTTTATGTAGTGCTCCCGATTGAAAGATCATGTTACAGTTGTCTACTGTTGCTTCAAGGTTTGGTTGGTTTGTGTTGGTTCTTTCAGTATAATTTGACGACAATGTGTTTATTCATAGTGAACACTTGCATGAATTCTTAACTAAAGTCTTCAGATGCTGTCATAATATTGAGAGCTTGTCACTATGTCATGGTACAAGGATCCTCATCCTTTCTCTTTTTCTCTCCTTTGCACCACTCATGTTCATTTTTCATTTACTTGTAAGTTCTTCTGTGTGGTTCATTAATATTCAGCACATATAAGGGGTTTATCAAGCTTAAATTTTATCAAATTTAAAGTTACTGAAAAGGGAGGGAAGTGTGCATGAGGAAAGGTGAGACTGTTAAGCAGCATAACAAATACAAGTATTCTTGAATGAGCCATGAGATCTTCAAAAATTCATTTGGAAAAAAACCCCACAGTATTAAATATTGCTTAAATAGCAAAATTGTCTGGATATATGCTTGACCAAAAAGGTCCCTAACTCATCTTTTCATTTTCTACTATTCAAATGTGATGACACAAAGGACCTTCTCCATAGTACGGAAGTGTTGGTGAAAGGTAGGCACAAAGGATCAAATCTTTGTAATACTTTCTAGAGATCACCAAAGAAGAATTAGATATTTAGAAAACGAACAGATGTGCAAGAAATAAGCAAATTGCTAAACAAAGAAAGACTATTTTCTGGAACTTCACATCATTAGGGAGTTTAAGTGGAATGAAATTATTATTACAAACTTTTTTTTGTTTTAAAGAAGATATAAGTAACTGCATCTAGCACTCGCTATACCTGCCTTGACCCTTCCTGACACATTGTAGGCTTGTTTCAGGAAAAGCAATGTTGAGGTTTTCAAAAATTTTAGTGCTATATTTCTAGCTATGATATCAAATAAGAGCATTTCTTCTTTTTTTAAAACAAAATAAAACAACCAAACCCAACCCAGAAGATGTTACTTATGTTGATTAAACCTATTTTTCCCAAGAGGAATTACCATGTGACTTAGATTGGTTTTGATTGTTTTGTGTCGCTGCAGAATAAGTGCTAACCCAAAACGACACTTGAGACTGTTGTGACTAAGTTTGAGTGCATTTCTGAGTGGGTTGATCCTATACAAGAAATAAAAAGGTGGTTTTAATTTTCTGTTGTTCCTTCACATTTTTCTAAATGGATTTTTCTACAGAAATAGAAGATAAAAGGGAAGGGTCTGTTTATTGCTTGTGTACATTACTTCTGGTAAGGAATATATGGAAATAATTTGAGTGGAAATCAAGGAATATCAGATATTTCTTGGAAATTTTAAGAGTAATTTAAGAGGACTTGTATATTTTCTGGAATTCATGTTATTTTTTGCAATTTTCTAAGCAAAACGCAGTTAACGATTACACTTTTATATTAATAATTTTCATTTGAGAGATAATACAAATTTTGCTAATTAGTTTAATATCCCACTCAATAGCCAGTAGTGGATTTTTACGAGGATAGTGCAAGTAACAGTACAGTGCAAAAAACCCCATACTGAATGGACCCTCTCTGAATCTGATCAACAGTGATAATGTGAGAGCTTATAGAGGAAATAAATGTTTTCAGTAGCGTGGAATTTTTAATGTATGCAAGTATTGTCAAAACCTAGCTAAATTCTTGTGGTTAGTTGTGTATTAAAAAATACCTACACTTCTCTGACTGTTTCAGTTTTCTGCTTATAAATCAGTTTCTGTGAAGATAGCTTTGGTTTTGTTATTGCGGAAGATAAATCAGAATGCTTAAATAGATTGTGGGAACATTTATATAGTATGGATATTATACCCTTTGTAACATAACTTTGTCTTATACATACTGTTTACAAAAAAAAAAAAAATTATGTCAGTTCTTTATTTCTTTGTATGAATTTTACAATTTAATATTGGATAATAAGACAACTATTTCTTTTTTTCCTGCATGAACTTTGTAAAATATTATAGGAAAGTTTTACTTCTAGAGCATGAGCTTAGGAAGCATGATGGTATAACACAAAAATTAAATCATGACAACCTGAAGATCTTAAAGGACCGTAATTTTCACTTATTTTTATCCACAGTAGACTTGCATTATTAGTCTCACAAATATTCAGTTTTATTATTATGGGATTTCCATTAAAAAGCCTTTATTTATGTTTTCTTAAAACTGTTTCTGAAAAAATGTTTGGGACTTTCTTCGTTGCCTTTGAATTTCTGTTCTTATCCAAAGGGATTTTACGGTTGAATCTTAATTCTGTCAAGACATAAGTTACAAAATTTACCTTAAAAGGTTGCTTAACCTTTGGGGTGGATAACTTTTGTAAATAAGTTTAGTTCACAATAATTTTTGTTTAATATGATTGCACTTGATAAATGGTCTTCAAAAACTGTTTCACATAAAAAAATAATTTCAGAAGTGAAAAAAAACCAACAAGGTGTTCATATTGAAGGATATGGAGAATTTGTGCTTCTAGTTTAGCTTGCATGGAGTCTGATTTTCTTCCCCCCCCCCCCCCCCGTCAACAGAGGTCAGTTAAATCAGCTGAGAGGCAAGAGTTGTGGGAATTCACAGATGCAGAAACTAGAGAAGATGCTGTTCAGTCGCATTTCTACTTGGATTTAAATACACTCTCATAAAAAAATAAAAATCTGTCTCTTTCTAAACTCCAGTATGTTTTCCCTAGAGTATAGAATTACAGAAACTTTCTTAGTAATTCAAAAAGGAAATATTTCCTAAGAGAAATTGCAGTCATACAACCTCTGCATTGCTAAGTGAAGAGCCAGTTATTTCTGTCAACAAAATAGTTCTTGACTTCTAAGCAGTTACGTACCTGTGTTGTGAGGCCAAAGGAGGAAGGCGCATGGGGCAGCTTCTAGAAACAGCACTGCTGTTTTACTGATAAAAAAGACTTAAACCAGCATTAAGTTCTACCTCATTTTCTTGTGTTTCTTTCATTAGTGGAATCTTATAGCCCAACCTGCCTTGGTTCAAGGTGGTTGTGTCCCAAGTCATCGTTTCTTAGGAAAGTCTCAGGAGCAAAGCCTCCTGCTCAGCCTGCTGGTCAAATGGACTCTGACTACAGAAACCTCTCTAGAATGAGCCTACAGAAACTGCAGTGCTGTCAGGAGAGCAGTGTTCACCTCTTCAGAGTCTTACCTCACCCGCCCTTCTGCTTCTTCCATCCTTTCTCCTGTTGAGACCTGCTGTGCACCAGTTGCTCAGTCTCCCATCTTTGCAGGCAAATCATTTGCTCCAGATATTCTCCCCCATGAAGGGGCTGGAAGTTAACCAGCCTTTTGAAGTCACCTTATCTCCGTGTGAAATTTGATGACCCCATCACTCTTCTCAAGTATGAGATAGAAAGACTTTTTTTAGTGTGTGTGAAGTTTTTGATGTCAGGAATGTGAAATTTCCATTTGTTTTTAGGAACTTTGAGTTCTGAGAAGCTATAGGAATTTCAATAGCCAATTTTACTCAGCTTGTGCTGAATCTGTACCTACGTATGATTTAGACTGCATTCAAAGTTTCTTGAATGTGTTGTCATTTTTAGTCCAGAAGACCGGAGGGGATGGCTTTGCCTGGTATTACTAAAAATCTTCCAGTCTTAGTTTGTGTATCCAAAAAACCAGACATGTATATGTTCATGGGCAGTAAGTATTCCTCAGAAGTAAGGAAATATATATATTGTTAATCAAAAGGTGTAGCTCAAGCCAATGAAGTATGTCACATCAGCAAATGAAATGGGATTGCTGTTACGGTGGGTATTCCTGTGCTATTCTGGATCTAATTAACACATGTAATGGTGGTAGAGAAGATACAACAGGACTGGGCTTCAGCCTATCTTAGTAACCTAAATACATAGTTTTGTCCTTGCACAGTGAACCTGAAATCAATGGTATTGTGTCTTGAAAACTTGCGTTTTCTGTGCTAGTTAGGTTAGTCCCAGTCACGATATATATGTGCCTGTGCTGCCATCACACTTTGATCTGTGGTATCAAACTATGATAGTGTCATTTTTTAAATTAATACACAATACATCAGTCTTCCTTTTAGACCTATTCTTACACAGCAGATGGTGCTGATTACTTCCTATAGTCCCATGTCCTGTATATCTTTGTATCCATCAAATTGCGCAAGTCCAAACAAAGCAGTCAAGCACGTGGTTTTCCTCTAAACTCAGAATGTGAAGAAATGGGAATAGTGTGAAGCTGCAGCTGGTTGTACCAAATGATTGTCCTTTTGTTCTGGAAAGATTGGTGGGTGAAGGCCAGAACCCCTAAAATATTACTCTGATATGATTGCAATTCTGCACAAAATATGAAAATATTTCCAAAAAGGCATTGTGACTATATTGAATGGTATGTTTTCCTCCAGCGTATAAAAGAGATTAACAAAAGAAGCTTTAAATTGACGATTGGTTTATCACTTTTCTATTCTAAGGTAATGGTGTTGTCTTTCTTATTCAACAGCGTTTCCTTGACATGACGTTTGGAGCCGGAGGTCATACTACAGCTCTTCTAGAGAAAGCCAGCGACATTACAATATATGCCCTAGACAGGGACCCCACAGCTTATAAAATAGCTCAGCAGCTTTCAGAGACATACCCGTAAGTTGTCTTCTCCTGTCTTAAGTATGGTCAAGATGAGGTTGATACTGTGGTATTATATACACAATTTAATATAGTTTTATAGTTTCAATACATAGTTTTTACTGGCTTATTGTAGAATAGCATTACGCGTTGTATGTACCCAGTTAAATAGGAGATCAGTTTATTTATGAGTATTTCCATGGAAATTCATAGAATCATAGGGTTGGAAGGGACCTCTGGAGATCATCTAGTCCAACCCCACTGCCAGAGCAGGGTCACCCAGAGCAGGTTGCACAGGAATGCGTCCAGGCGGGTTTTGAATGTCTCCAGAGACGGAGACTCCACCACCTCTCTGGGCAGCCTGTGCCAGTGCTCTGCCACCCTCAAAGGAAAGAAGTTCCTCCTCATGTTGAGATGGAACTTCCTATGCTCAAGTTTGTGCCCAATTCTTCTGAGTTTTTTGGAGTTAAATGCATATTCTGTACTCTGTTAATTTTGAGTATGCATCAAGTATCAAATTTTATATTTAAAAATTGATTTTAAAAAGTTTCATGTGCTCTGCCTGCTTTGAGATGATTCTGACAGCAGAGTTCTACAAAAACATACACTTTGTGGTAAATATTTCACAAAAAAGGATGGAATAATAGACTTTTAAATAATGAGGTGATTTAAATATGGATTATGAATATTTTAATTGTTAAAAAACAAAAACTAATTGTAAATCAGTATTAGGTTTGCTAAATATTTTGCTACTGGCGTCAGAAACTACGAAACAATTTAATAAGCTACTATTTCTGTGTAAAGCTCATCCTTCAATTTTCTTTTTAAATAGAGCGCTGAATTTACTAAGTGAACAATTGCTAAATGCGAATTTTTAGATTTTTTTAGTTAACAAAGTTCTTGTTCCTTTATTCAAGAAACAGCCCAGTCGGAGCATGAGTACATTCATGCAAAAGCGTGCAATACGTAGAGTAAGAGCTTTTCAGAAAGTGCTATTGTTTACATTTGGCCAAGAAGTAAGAATATGTAGATACAAAATTAAATAATATGAAATAATTAATACTAGGAGGTTTAGGGAAAATAGGAAGGAGAATACGATTACTGTCTGGTTGAAAACGTTAGAGTAATTATTTCAAAAGAGCTTTTAAATGAGGAAAAGTAAATCTTTCCAATAAGGAGAAAACTGGAAAAGGTGGATAAAGTGGTTGTCCAGTCGTGTTTCCCCACATAAAAAGCAGTTCTAAGGCAGCTGTACTATTCAAGCAATGCAGAAGGCATCCCTCGCCTTTTCCAAAAGAAAAGGCTAAACTGTGCATTCCTTTCTTCAAGTGCCATTGTCACATGTCCAGTGGGAAAAATACAAGCATGTGACAGGAGAGCATAGCTCAGTTTCTAGTCATCCTACTCTGTAAGATCACATAAATGTATTTCTCTAAATTTTCAGTTCATTGCGGGCTGAAGTGATATGCAGAGTATACTTACAAATTTGTGGAATTTATCTCTCAACTGTTATTTGTCCAGAGAATGATCTTTTTAATAGAATAATGTTGAGAATTTTGGCAAGGAAAGTCTGTTTTCTTTTAAACTAAGCCTGTAAACATGTGCCACCAGATGTCATGGGAGTTGTAAAGTCTTCTGTTCTTTGTGTCATAGAATGACTCAATATATGTTTATCCGTAAAGTATCCAGTGCAGACCTGGGTGTGAAGGAAGTTTATTTTCCAGATAGATGAAGAGACTTTACAAGTGTTGGAAGTTGTTCTGCCAGTGATTGACATTGTTAGTCCTCTGCTTGCTTATGTTTGTGAAAAGATGAGCTTTAATCAATATAATATTGCAGTTGATGCAACTTACTATGGCTTTATAAACAAAAGAGGTCTTCTAGTTCCTATTTCTGTTCATAAAATCATACCAACTTTGTTACTTTGACTCCAGACATGGTAATATCAACCTTTACAGATGCAAGTTATCATTAGAATGAAGTGGATTCTTAAATAACATATTGTTAAGTCGTTAGTGAAAAGTCTTAATCACTGAAAGATGACTGCATGCCACTTGAATATATATTGTAAGATACAGAGCAGTATTCTTACTTGTTTTGATGTTTTCCCTTATCTCCTGTCTTTCCTATTGGAAACAACAGGTGAGTCCTCTTTCAGAAGGTAAATATATCTTTTTTCATAATAGTTTATATTGAAAATTAAGGTAACAGAATGTTCATATATGGTATAGGTGCTCATTATTAATCTGCTTTCCCTGGAAAGTGAGTTGTATAAAGCATTGTTAAATTAAAAGCGGGAAGGAGGACGTATATAATTTATAAATAACAGGTAAAGCTAGGGTTTGCTTACAAATCAGTTGTAAGTATAAAAAATTTATTTATGCTATGAGAAAAGGAGGTTTCATAAATGGAATTTCTTCTTTCAGTATTCATTAAAAGATGGTTGATCTAATATTATGGGGTTTTATTGTCTGTTTTCTGCACTGTGTTAGAAATAAATCTTTTATCATAATTTTGTCAGTTTAATTCAAATCTGTGTTGGCATCAAAAGCTCGGGAAATCCATCTAGTTGACATTTTTTATCTGGTCAGGTCTACTGTCAGGTGAAAAAGTTCCCTCCTCTAGTTCACCAAGCAGCCGCAGAAACGGTTGTGCTACCTTAAAAATGGCAATGGCAGGGTGCAGTTGCAAGCTGAGAGAAACGTAGGGCTGTCCCTTCTGTAAGAAACACAACCGTAGATGTAACTGGCTGAAGAACTGCAGCACAGAAGTATACATTTCTCCATTATTTTTCTGTTCCAGGGTTTTTTTTCACCTCTTCTGTTTAACACTGCTCTTTTGGGAGAGGTTGTTTGACTTCCTGAAGTGCTTCACTTCCTTTGGAGGTGATGGCACAAGGAGGGGAAAAGGCTGTTATGGAACTGTAACCAGTAAAATCTGATTCCCACTATGTCTGATGTTCAATTTGCCCATTGCATTCACAAAGTTATACATCAGTTGAATCTTCCCTTAAGTAGGAATCTTTTGTTCCTACTTAAAACAGAATATTGTACTTGTTTAATTGGGGATGTTAATAAATTCCAGCATATCAACTACATGACGGATCTTGAGTCTTGCAGTAGTATTTGCAGTAGTCCATCCTACCATAAAAAATTAAATTCTAAATATTCCGTGTTAATTGCTGTTGCTAATTCTGGCTAGGTAACATTAATAATCTGATTAAAATCATGTAGTTCCAACTGTTACTCACTATGAGGCTTAATTTTTTAAGCATCCTATATCTTAAGTCACCGAGTTACAAGATTATTAAAGCTCAAGTTGCAGAAATATGCCCAAAGAAATGGTTAGAAGAGGAGATAAGTATGGCTAAATTAGGGGATTTTTCTATATTCAGAACTAATAAATGAAATCCTCCTTGTACTTAGCCGACAGACAGCTGGAGTAATAAGTCACTGAATGAGAACACTGAGGAAAAATAAGTCTCATGTTTGTATTTTAAATGTCTCTCTCTGCTTCTTGATAGTGATTTTGTCAGAACTAAAATCTGAAGAGGGTAGAGTTCCAACTGCAATTCTTGCATTCATTTAGCCTCTCTGTTTATTATTTTTATTTTTTAAAATATGTAGTGCTGCTTTAATAAGGAGAAAATGGGTCAGGGCCTGTTAGATATTCAGTGTGTGGGTGGGAATCCTTTGACGTGCTTTCTGGGGAAGCCTCTAACTTGGGAATTGCTGCTGAGAATCCAGGAGAACAAGATAAAATTCAGTCAGTAGCAGTATCTATTACAAGTGAACCCTTTCACGCCCACTGAAAGGGAGAGGTTAGAGAGGTGGCTGAAATCTGGCAATTAACCAATATCATTGCAAGCTTTTAAGTATGAGAAACCTACGCAAAGCCTACACAGAGGAGACAATATGTTGCTTTTAATTCTCTGAGCAGAATAAGAAATTGTGCCCCAAAAGTAAGGGTGAATAGTATAAAATTCCTCATACAATTGAACTGCCATTTTATTGTAGTTCTGAAGTAATTTTGAGGCTTTGCTTTCAGGGTTACACTGTTTACAGAAAAAGTGGGGTAGAACCATCAGCTGTGTGTTGTATGTTCTGGGGAAAAGAGAATATATTTTGTTCAGTTCCAGGCAAAACAGAACTTCTTTTTTCAGTTGCAGTAAGCTTATATTAAGTGCTTGCGAATTGTAGCTGAGTGTTATATAGGCTACTATTAACTTTTGACTGTAGTGCACAAGGGATACAATTAACAGTGTGCAATCAAGGCATATTCATTATAATGATGCCTTGACTATATATATATTAATAAATTAATTAGTTACCTATAGTTTTAATTGATTCTAAAGAATTCTCCATGTATGTCAACATCTGGCTGCCTCTCAAATGCAGGCAACACAGATAAATGATTTGCCTTAAGTATGAGATGGAAAAATGCAATTGAGAGCACTAAAAAGAACTTTAAATGCCATTATATTAAAATAGTGCTCTTCTGTCATTTATTTTGTTCCCCAAAAGCTTTATTTGGATAACATTAGGATTAAAAATTCTTTCTCTTGTTGGTGAAGTTCCAGCTGTGCAGGTTTCAGGATGACGAGGAACCTTTGCTTGCTTTCATACATATGATCTGATCCTTCAGTACATTTAGTTCCTGGTTCAAATTTGGGCCTAATTCAGTGACCCTGATATACACACCACATGCAACAGCCTACTTCTAACAGTTCTTTTTCTTCCCTTTTTACTCTTTACATTCTTTTGTAATTTGTCCCTTTAGTGCTTCCTTAAAACCTTGTCAGTTTGAGCGTCAGTCATATTTTATGTAGCATAATTATAGATGTTTCACTATGAACATCACATCACTGGAAAGTGCAATTAAATCTTTTGTGTGTGCACTTTTTAATTTTCCTTTCTTTGTGGACATAATGATTGGGTTTAAATTCATTGTATGGGCTGCAAAATCTTTACCATATACAGACTGCAGTCTAATAATTTATTTATTAATTTATAATTAATTTATAATTTATTCATATTACATTATTTCTATTGTAATTTTTCTATTACATTAGTAATATTTCTATTTCATTAGAAACAGAATTTCTATTCTATTACGTTAGTATTTCTGGGGCAGATAAACTCCTCAGTGGTCCTTCCAGAACTCAGTATAAAGTTAATTATCATGATCCCTGTGTCCAAAACTGTCCAGTGACGCTGGGATGTACCATGGCAAAAATGAAACTAAACTGGTAGAAGAAGCCAGAGTTGTGTAATCCTACTTTAAGAGAACTGCTAGTTTTCTCTCTTCCTGTAAATATTCCTTAAATTCAAGTAAAGGAGGAAAACAGCTTGCCTGATTGAAAGGAAAATTTCTTGGCGGAGAAGGGAAGTCTTTCTTTTTCTGTTGGTGAAGCAGCTTGTGAGTTCATGTGTCCTCAGTCCTGTACCTTGTAAGCTTTACAAAGACAACATCTCTTCTTTTTGAAGTACACAACACTCGGTAGTAAAGGATACTGAAAAAGAAGAGTGGGGAACTCTTTTCCTGGCAGTTTTGGTATTAAAAAAATCAACCCATGAAAAAAATTTTTGCAACCATTCCCATAAAAACCACATAGTACAATGTTTAGTCTTTTTGTAGATGTTCTTCACAATGTCCGTGTGTGTTTCTGTATTTTATGCTCAGCATCAAGTTCTTACATATAATAGATGATGCTAACTAGTAGAACAAAATGTTACTGGACTGTTTTCTTAATTTACTTAACATTCCTGTGGTAACACTCTGAATTGTTATTGCAGTCATATACTTACAGTTACCAATAATGCATCTCTGGCGAGGAATCCGAAAGACAAGTTTATTGTTTTCATTAGGGTTTTAGATCAGGGAGCTGAAATGGAGTGACTAACATGCAGCGCTATGCTAAGACCAGTTTATTAATATTTTGTTGGGTATTTCCTGGCTAAGTCAAGAGATAATGGGAACAAATGCTGATGCCTCTTCATCAAGACCATATTCTTAATTAGTCTTTTAGCAGAATAATTTATTTGTCTTGAGTATGAATAGTTTGTAAAACTTCTAACAATTTATATCTGTCTTTGTATATTAAAAACAATTTCTATGCCTGTACATATACACTGAGCAACTGCAGGTGCCAGCATGCCTATGCTACTGTCCCCAGTTACCATCAGCACTTGTTACGTGTTTTAATTGGGAGACAACAGCAAAAAGATGGGAAAAACAAATTATAGTGTCAAAGTGTATAGTAGAAACCAAATACTTTACAATATAGAAATACGGTTTAATATATTTACTTTTGAAAAAATCTGTTAAATGTGATTTTGTAGCGAGCAAGTGCAATGTGGAGTATATACGGGCTTTTTACCACACTGTGCAGCACGGGCAGTTAAGCAAAGAGGCAGAGGTTGGTTAATCCTCAGCCCCAGTAGTCCATTTACATGTTGTTGACTGGCTCTGAAAAAAGTTCAGTTGAGAAACTCCTATAACTAAGATAGAAACAAAAAATATTTTAATAATTAATAAGCCATTTTAACAATTAATCATAGAGATCAATAACGAGCAATGGTTTAAAATAGGAAGGTGCTATGTAATTCCTGGTATCCTTGTGAGCATCAACAGTGTTCTTGATGCTTTCTATGGACAGGGAAAGTTGCTGTCCTTGAGAGTGTGAATAATATATTTTTGCTTAAGGAATAAAGATGCAGATTGAAGTTGAGCTGAGCAGTGCAGTATTTTCTGTGTAGTATAATCAGTCTTTTTATTTTACTCTTTTGTGTTTTATTGATGTTTTTCCGTATAGGACAGTTGAAAAACAGAAGTATTAATGAGATTGTCACCCATGGAAATAACACAGGGCACAATCTAGAGAATACCTTACCATCTATTCAATCTGTATGTCTGTTCACATAAGCAGAATGCATTTGTTTGGCTCAAACGGAGCACATTTCATGTGGAAATAGTCATAGACATGTGAACACCTCCTAAGCATCCTCAAAACATAGCATCATTTAAGACCAGTTAGACAAACAGAACCTCCTTACAAAAAGAGATGGAAGAGAAATGATGCACAAATCCAAGTGTTTCTTTAAAACAATATGTAGCTCAGTATTACAATTAAGTTTGGGAAGATGTAGCTAGGAGAAAGCCAATGAAGATGTATTCAGATTTGTCATCTTTTTATGTTAGCAGTGGTTGAGCCGACAACCAGTCTTCAGGTGTCAACCTGAAGCTTGAGAAGATTGAATGAGCTGGATGCAACAGTTTGTCTAAATATCTTAAGATCTCCTCCCTGCAATTTCAGTAGTGCCTTTGTCTCACTCAGNNNTTTTTTTTGTTGGGGGGGGGGGGGGGGGGGGGGGGTGGGGGGAAGCCTAGGGGAAAGCACGTTTGTGAGTTAACTGAAGTAAGGGAAACTTGTTTCTGGAATAAGCAAGTTGTCCAGCAGGCTGTACTAAGCGTACTTTTGAGGCAGGGCTGTTTTACTGTGGCTTTTTGATGAGATTCAGCTTCCAGCATGTTTATTCTTTTCCTCAGAGGTAGACGTGAAATAGCTCATATGCTGCACCTTTACAGAGTGGGCAAGTGTGTGAGCGTGAGTTGCCACTGCATCCATATAGATGGGAAAGGCTGAATGGGGGTCCTCAACTGAGAACTTTTCTCCATGCCAATATTGCCTATGCAGTGGATCTTAAAACTGGTATTTAGTACCAATGGTGGGAGTTGTTAACTATTGTATGCGTGGGAAGCCAGAAAACAACTCCTACTTACATTACAGTCAGTAAGGGCAGGAAAGATTGCACTTTATATTGACTGAAGCAAGTTAATATGTATGTTTGGAAGGCTGGAGCAGAACTTCTTATGCTCCAAGGTATAGGCTGTTAAGGGTTGATAAATGTGGTACAGACTTCTTTTAGCACTGTATCATATCAGAATTTTAATACTGAATGACAAGAAAAAGCTTTCTCTCTGCTGAATTTAAACCCATAAATTTATCAAAATTGCTTCAGAGCTCTAATTTTTTGCGCCTCAGTTGCAACCAAATACTGTCCTGACCTGACTCTTGCTTAACTTGCAAGATCTGTCTAGCTCATGTGTTGAGGTGGGATGGCCACAGGCCATTTCCAACATTAGTAGCTGAGTTTAAATTTCATATACTGGTTACATAAAAGACAAGTCCTTATTTGCACTGTTTACATCTTAAAGGAGTAAGGTGTCTTTTAAGAACATAGCTATGCCCAAATACTGCCTTTATAGACACAATGGCACTAGTTTCAAGGCGTGTGGTTATGTTGACATTCCCACTAAAGCTTTTATTTAGCAATAGAACCATTTGGAGAATGATTAAATACTAATCAGTCTATCAAGACTCATTCTATTTACAAGCTTCTGTTAATCTTTTTAATGCTACATATATTTACTTCTTTTATTTTGGCAAAATTATATTATATTTATATGAACTATTAACATTATTTTCAACGTCGTGTCATAAGTTTGGGGGTTTGCCTTTATTTTTGTACATAACATCTCCTGTGCCAGTGCTAGATTTAATGTAATTTCCAGTCAAATGAGTCGGGACAGCTCTTTTATATGTTACTGGTTTAGGAAAACAAATTGCTGGCATTTTGATCTGAGTAGTCTTGAGAGAAGCTGCATCATCATATTATTTTAGTAGGAAAATCTTGGAAGAGATGTTGGCCAGTTGGAAGCTCTGAAGGAAGGATTGCAAGTGTTGGGTCTAAAACGATGAACTCTTTTATTTCCATGTTTTTTCTGTCACTGTTATTGAGTCATTTTACATTTCAATATTAAGCAAAAATTAGAGTTTTGTGAATAGTTGATATTTATCAATGTGGATGGTGGTCTTGGTTTAGTCAATTTCTCCCACATTATCAAAATCATTCCCACTGGAAGGGATCTTAGGATGTCATCTAGTCCAGCCTCATGCTTCAGGCAGGTTCAGTAGGAACAATTTTAGACTGTTGATTGTCACCTGATGTGAGTGGGTGGTCTTGATTTTTTTTTTTTGAAAGCACAGTAGGATTCTGAAATACGTTCACTTTCTGATCTTATTGTGCTGCAGTGCTGTAGCATTAAATGGTAAATTTGTGCAGCACCATTCTTTTGCAGACAGTACTGAGTATCCTAAGGTGGCCCTTGAAGTCATATCCCATGTGATAGTGTTTTATATTAGTTTATATTATTTACAGAATTTATATTAAAATTGAGAGAGATGCATCATGCTGTCATCTCCTTCAAAGTTCCTGCTGAGTGGAACCTCATCCGAAGCGTATAGGAAGTGATTCTGCTTCTGCTCCTGCTTCCCTTTATTCCTTTTCATACTCTCTGTTCTCAATATTGCTAGGTCAGGACGGTCGATATGATCATCTACACATGTATCTGAATCATCTTAGACATCTTTAGAAGACAGAAGTATAGGCCATGCAGCTGAATTACTTTCCAGTCTGAGAAACTACAGCTTTTAGACCAGAGAGTGATCAAGAAACATTCTGCTGAATGTTGGTTTTCTTCCATCGCAGGTTTTCATTAATGTTTCTAGGAATACCATAAAATGCTAACTGTTCTCACAGAATGAGAGGACCTTTATTTCTTAAGTTGAGGAAGAGGGATAAGAAGCTTCTGAAGTAACTTAAAACAAACAAAAAAACCCTTCTAGATATTGGTTAAGGATGTGGAGCTGAATGTGGGTGATTTTAACTTCTTTTCAGTACAAATGTCCAGATCCTTAATTTATTTTTAAGGACATTTCGTATACCTGCTAGTTCAACTTCATATGGGATGCAGTGCCAAGGGTTACTTTAACTGGCAGTAGTTTCAGACATGTCCATTATATTGTTTTTTTAATTCATCTGTATCAGTGTGCTATAAAAGTGCTCAGAACATCTTTAAAGTTTAATGTTACAGCTCTTACACACAGAGTGTTTCTGAGGACAGTTCTGTGAAGCTTAATTTGGGCTGTAGGTTTTTTTCTAAAAGGAGCAGATGCCTTTATTTTTTAAAGTAAATAACTGTGATGCTGAAATAATCTTTGAACTTACGTGATCTATAAAGCTGACATTGACTTTTCAGCCAATTTTCCGTCCTCTTGGTTTTGATGAGAAAGTTTCTTATAGGTGTTTAGATGACTTAAGTACTTTTATATTACTTTTGTAACCATTTCATTACTAAAATACATATAAAACATTTTGTGATTGTTAAATTCTAACTAAAAACATTTTAAAACATATTTGTCAAAAATACATATTTAGAAATATCTTTTGTGAACATTTAAGGCATTTTTTTTTTGTAGATGAACAGTTGAGTTCCAGGTGTATTTTCATTAGAGTAATAAACCAGTTTGGTGTTCATAAAAATAATGAGCATTTCGTAAAGGAAACTGATAGAGTACTCCTTTCAATATTTTATTTAAATTTTTTTCATAATAGTAAAACTCAAGATTCTGATTTGTTCAATGACAGGGCGGAACTGAAGAGAACGTAGGTTCTAATCTGGAGGTTTTTTGCACCTGGTAGCTAGGTCTGTTTGTCCTGTGAAGATGGTATCTTCGTATTTCTCAGCAACAGTTAGCATTTTATCTTGCTATTTGTCAAGAGCTGTATATGTAGCTTATTTTTTGTTCACATTTACAATAGGAAGCATTGAGGCACTCCACATAAAACAAGAGGACATAAACTGTATTTAAATACTTCTCCTTGTATCAGACAATAGAGGCAAAAGTGTATTTCATCAGTACCTAGATCATAATTTTTGAGAGTAGAAGATTCCAGCATTTTCATATGAAGGTGGAGATGATAGAAATGTATGGACAAAAAGGAGCTTATCACTTAGTACGAGAAGGTCAAGACTGATTAGAATTTAAGCTAAACATGTTTACTAAGTAACTAAAACCAAAAAAAAGCTCATAGTCTCTGATTCATAATTTCATTTCTTTAAATTTGATAAAAAGGAAAACAGGTAACTAAATGAAAATATTTGTGAACACATTTTCCTATCAGTATTGAGCTTCATACTTAGCTAAGTATGAAATACAGATATATAGAGAAGTTATTTGGAGTTCAGATTATTTTTCTGATTGAGTCATTGTACTTCAAATACTATTATTCTTATCTTAGATACATTAGGATTATGCATATAAGTGACAGACCATAAAAATGAATTTCTTTGAGTTTGACTACGTAATTCTATTTTTTTCTTGTCATAATAATAAACATCATTTGCATTTTAATTTGATTTTGGCCTTTGTGACTCAGCTGTGCCAAGTGTTGTGCAGAATATTCAAAGGACTGAAAGTAAAATCAGATAGTTAATTGCTGGCTTTGTATTTGGATGCCTGAAAAATACAGCAACTTAGCTTGATCAAGCAGCAAAGATTTGAATAGGGGGATTTCAGAGAATTTCTGTGTAAAACCTCGGTGGGGAAAACCTTGGAATGGAAGTTACCTGCGGCCTTTCACTTGAATGGTGCAAGTGTTTGAGACCAATATTGAGTAGTAAATGGCATTAACTCTTGAAGCACACAGATTTATAAGAAATAATACAGATGTCGTGTCTCGACAGCAGAAACAATCTGTAATATTGGTATTGTTTACTATTCAGTTTTACGTTGATCAAGAGAAGTTAGAAGCTGCTGAAACTTAGATTTTTAATTATGAGTCAGGAAAACAGAATCAAATTCTTTCTGATAATGGTACCTAGTGTGGATCTGTGCCACCTGCCAGGCTGGGAGGGGAAAGAGGAGGGTAAGAAGCACTCCCTTCCTCCAAACCCTTGCATCTTTATCTCTGGGAAAGCACCATTATTTTTTATTCCAGTGATTACATGGGTACCTGAAAACCTGCACTTCTGCACCTCAAAAGAAACTAGGAACCAATTCCTGTGAAACTGGGAGTGCAGCTGTTAAAAACCCAGCTTTTCTGTTACCAGGGAAGGCTTAATCCACTTCTGCATTGTCGCTTCCCTCCTGTTCCAAAGACATGTGCTGCATATTGTCATACTTCCCATCAGTTTAAGGTTCATCCTCCTTCATCTCATTCATGACTGCTAGCTGTTCCTAATGAACAGAGTGATTCGCTACAAAAGACAAGGCAAAAATCTCATTCAGTTGACTGAACATCAGAATGAGTTTTGATTCCTTGCAATGCAGTCTAGGTTAAGGTGGAGTGACGTGTGACCGTCCAAGTGTGGAGCAGAAGAGCTTGCTTACCTGAATTCAACCCTTCCCACAGTCTGTCTTTGTCAAAAGCAGTGGATGTTAGCACTTGGTGAGGCCAATATTAAGATATGACCTTCTGGCATTTAGTATTATTTAATCCAAGAACTAAAAATATATGAAATTAAGCTAGTACCTTTCATCTTCTAAAAAAACCAAAATAAAAAAAAATAATTCTGTGTCATGACAGAATTGAATGTGAAGTTTGTTAGTTTTCCAGTTTTCCAGCTAGTTTTCCTAGCTAGTTTCCTAGTTTTCCAGGACCAAAATGTGTGCCCATTCTGAATAATCAGTGCTGTCTCTTTGTGCAACTCTATGCTGCAGGAAAGCTCTTTTCACCTGGAGGGAATTTGAGGAGCATCGTGGATGCTGGCTCCAAGCGTAGAACTTCTTAGTTGAAGCTAGCCAAAAATTTTGTATATGAAATGAAATTTTCTTCTTATGCAGAGAGTTATTCTTTCCAATATGAATCTATTATATGTCTCAAAACCTGACGTTAAGGAAAGACTGAGTATGAAGGTTAATGATAGTGTGGTATTCTTTATCATGGTAATGAGGGGAACCCCATAAATATGATTATTTTTACAGTATGTTTAATGTAGGATTTTTTTATTTTGGTTTATGATCTGGGTAGGATGAATGATCTTTTTTCTGAATGTTTAGAACGCACCCCGTGCCATGGAAAAAATTTGGATTTCTGAAAATAAAACGCATAACTAAAATATTTTTCTCTTTTGCCTTCAAAATAACCTTTTTATCAACATTCAAATAGATTAACAATAGTATTAACTGAAATGGCTGGTAATAATGAGAAATTATATGACCACTCATGAAACTGTTGAACAGCCTTTTGCTTTTTTAAATATTTCTTTACAGTACAAAGTAGATGAGACCTCTCACATCATTCTTGTGATAGAGAATTTCCATAATGCTGTTCCCAGGTATTTGGAATACTACAGGTTTGTGGGCAGTTCAGCAGAATACACAGCAGTTATGGAAGATGCTGGTATTGGTCTCCTCTGTTCCTTTGTTTTGCATGTTCCCATACCTGATGGACAGGGCATCAAAGCTTTGTCCAAAGGAAAACTTGAATTCTGTTTCTTTCAATATTTTGCAGATAACAAATAGACTGAAAAATAAGCTGCTGTAGGATGTTGATATTAATTTTATGTCCTTTTTCATAGACGCTTGCTTGAGACACTATGTTATTATAAATTCAGGTATATTACAGCAAGAAATATGAATAAACCAAAATTCTACTGAATTTTAAAAACTTTAAAATTCTATACTTTTTTTACTGTGCAATGATTTCATGGCTCAAAGACCTTTACCTTATTAAGGCTAGAAACAGGAACTGAATCTCATTGTATAATCGTGAATTTCTTGTTTTCAAAGGGATGTGTTTCCATTTTTAATTCTCATAGTTAATAAGATATTGAACATTGAGAAACAGAAGTGTGCAGAACTAAAAATGTCTTGGCCTCTCCTCTGTCCAACCCTAACTACAGAAAGAAAAGTCAATATTTGGGTGCCAATCTGGAAGCTTCTTAATCAGTCAGTGTTGCAAGTTTATTAGAAATAGATTAATATGTAAGAAAATTATGGTTCACAAAAATGTGTTTATCCCTTCATTCTGCAGCCACATATGTAGTGTACACAGCTTACTTAAGTTTTCAACTCAAAATTACATTCCCCGGGCAGGTCTGACAGGGCTCTCCTTCTGGAATCACAGAATGGTTTGGGTTGGAAGGAACCTTAAAGATCATCTAGTTCCAAACCCCCTGCCATGGACAGGGACACACCTTCCGCTAGACCAGGTTGTTCAAATACCCATCCAGCCTGGCCTTGAACACTTCCAAGGCTGGGGCATCCACAACTTCTCTCGGCAGCCTGTGACAGTGTCTCATCACCTTCACAGTGAAAAATTTCTTCCTAATATCTAATCTAAATCTACCCTCCTTCAGTTTGAAGCCATTACCCCTCGTCCTATCACTACATGCCCTTGTAAAAAGACCCTTTCCATCTTTCTTGTAGGCCCCCTTCAGATACGGGAAAGCTGCTATAAGGTCTCCTTGAAGCCTTCTCTTCTTCAGGTTGAACAATCCCAACTCTCAGCCTGTCCTCATATCATAGGTGGTCCAGCTCTCTGATCGCCTTTGTGGCCCTCCTCTGGACCTGCTCCAACAGGTTCACCTCGTTCTTATGTTGGGGGCTCCTGTGCAGTACTGCAGGTGGGGTCTCACTAGAATGGAGTAGAGGGGCAGAATCATTTCCCTTGACCTCCTGGCCACGCTTCTTTTGATGCAGGCCAGGATACGGTTGGCTTTCTGGGCTGCAAGCGCACATTGCTGGCTCATGTTGAGATTATCATCCACTAACACCCCCAGGTCCTTATCCTCAGGGCTGCTCTCAGCCCATTCTCTGCCCAGCCTGTATTTGTGCATGGGATTGCCATGACCTACAAGTAGGACCTTGCACTTGGCCTT